>PVIU01002064.1:26096-185059 GCA_004026605.1 Ondatra zibethicus | reverse complement strand
TTCTCTCCAGCCTCATCCTCAGACACAGCTTCTCTCCAGCCCCATCCTCAGACACAGCTTCTCTCCAGCCCCATCCTCAGACACAGCTTCTCTCCAGCCTCATCTCCTCAGACACAGCTTCTCTCCAGCCCCATCCCCTCAGACACAGCTTCTCTCCAGCCTCATCCTCAGACACAGCTTCTCTCCCCTAGCTGGCAGCAGTCAACCCTGAGTCAGCCTCCCACAGGGAGGACGTAGAGGGTTAAGCGGCAAGAACAGAGGCTCAAAAGCAAATGGGTAAGGTGGCAATTACAGCTCCACCACAGATGGTAAAGTGCGTAAGCACATCGTAATTGCTTCTGAATCAGTTCATCTTAAAGTAAGGGAAGTAATAAGGGCCTCATGAGAAGAGGCAAAGAATTTAAAACAACAGTTTCTGTCCCTGGTAAGCGATGGAGAACAATCACTATCCCATAAAAACACGGAATGATTCAGCGTCTGCAATGGTCAGTTACAGTGTGTTCTCACAGGTAGCCTGAACGCTGGCTAGGGAGATGGCTCTGGCTTGCTACACCGGGAGGATCAGAACACACATAAAAAGCCAGGCACGGTGGCGTGTGTTTAGAAGACCAGTGCTTGGAAGGCAGAGAGAAGTGGACCCCTAGGGCTCGTTGGCAGTCAGGCTAACCTAGTCAGCAAGCGCTGGGTCCTGATGAGAGATCTTGCCTCAAACACCAAGGCGGATGGCTCCTGAGAAAAGGCACCCAAGGGTGACCGCTGGCATCCACTGACACATGGAGCAGCGTGCACATGGGGTGGGGTGGGGGATAACACAGCTGTCTACACTTATAGATAAATGCTACATATGACATGTTCTATTCTGTGCCTTTGAATGTATCTGCAGTGGTCTGTTACATAACATGTCTGAACTGGGTGTCTTGTGCTTTCATTTTGGTCTCTGGACTCTAGACGTTCTTTACCTCGGAACGAGCCAAGTCCACAACTTTGATTTTCCTCTCTTCACTAGTATCAAACCCTTTCATTTTTTCTTCTTATTTTGGTTTCTTGAGACAGGGTTTCTCTGTGTAACAGCCCTAGCTGTCCTGGAACTAGCTCTTGTAGACCAAGCTGGCCTTGAACTCACATAGATCTGCCTGCCTCTGCCTCCAGAGTGCTGGGATTAAAAGCATGAGCTTGGCAAATCCTTTCATTTTTAAAGCCACCCTGTTAATCTCCCCTGCCCTGGAGCTTCCAAACCCTCCCCTTCATGAGCTGGACAACACTGGGTAATCCATATAAATTGTGTATGTAGAAAGAACGGAAGGCTGGCTCAAATCCAGATTCTACCAGATTTCCTAAGAGCTATGAAAGGACAGATCTTATCCTCATCATGCGTGAAATTCCCAGACACCAACATGTCACAGTGACACCACCCCTCCAGGATGCTACTGTGACCCCGTGGAGGGAAAAGGGCCTGGCAGCAGTACCAGACAAAGGCCACTCAGCGGCTCATCTTCCTGGGCACCCACCCTGTCTGTTTGTCACGTGATCGCCAGCACACGTCTACTGCTTCCCATGCCTCATAAACTGATCTACACTTTCCCACATTAGAAACGGCCACCGGGACTGTGCACCGCTGTTCTGTTTCCCGACCAGACGGACATGATACCAGTCTCATGCAAAGTTGGCAGACACACTGACACTGGGCTCCAGGAGTTTCTATGCGTGAGACTCTTCACATTTCCGTCACATTAGACATTTGGGCTCCGGTTGGCAACTCTCAAAGCACTCCTGGGTCTCCCTTGTGTCCAGCACCAAGCTTGGTTCTTTTTAGAGGACATGATATCTACACTGACGGTTCTCAAACTTACTGATTTAAGAATCCCGACATGTACATTTAAGACTTGCTGAAACGCCTTGGCATCATTCTTTAAAAATTAAGATTTGTTTTCATTTTACGTGCATGTGTTTCACACGGACATGCGTATGTGCGCCACTTGAGTGCCCGGTGCTGGCAGGAGTCAGAGGGGGATGTTGGGCCCCTAGAACTGGAGTTACAGGCGGCTATGAGCCATTGACTGAGCCTGAATCTTCTCCAGAAGGAATAAATGTTCTTAACCCTGAGCCGTTCTCCAGTCCTGATGGCAAGATTTCAAAACTGCATTGTACATCTTTCAGTATTTCCTGTATTGGAAATCTACAGTGAACACACACACATCCCATCCACCTGCACGGCCATCACACTGCACAGCCGGAAATTCTTTATTCTGAGATTGCAAAGTGAAAAAAGGCAAAAAATATTAACAAGGTTGTGATTTCAATAGAGCCACTGAAAAAATCTCAGGAGTCTCTTGGCCACACGCTGAAAACCGATTACCCTAACCACGGCTGGTCTCACTTTACCTTAAACTGGCACCTAATGGGAATTAACCTTCTGTTCTACTGAGTTTTCTATAAGCCACTCAGAAAAGTCCATCCAGACAAACCTGACCTCCAGCTCACCACCAAAAGATACAGGAAAGAAGAACACGATAGAGTACAGTGTTGGGGTATTTGATCACACTGTGAACCCTGAGTTTGCATTGCTGTTAATTAAATAAAATTGACCTTGGGTCAGGAGGCTGCATTGGCAACTAGTTGACAGAAAGCAATCATAGAGCATCAGAGGGCATCCAGGAGACAGAGCTACAGGAAGAAGAGAGGAAGTACACAGACACAGGAAGTAGCAGGGAGGGTTCTGAGTGGTGTAGCCTTTTCTGGTTTAGTAAAAGGGAAGCCCGGGTCTTTTGGAGCTCCAGCAAGGAGGGAAGGTCATCTAATACCACCCAGCCTCCCTGAGCTAGCAGGTTTTTACCATAGCCTTTGAATCTTGAGCCTTATTTATAAATAGAACGACAGAGACTTAAAGTACCTTTAGCAGCAGTGACAGAGCCAGTACCGCGGAAACAGAATTGCAATTGCTGGCTGAAACAGCAGTAGATTAAGGAGCAGCCATTGTGCTGAAGCTAAAACAGCAACTGAGAACTGAGGGTCTAAGGCAAGCCTTCTCACTTGCTGTGTTTGGGGTTATTTGCTCTCTGGGATGGATTCCTGGCAGTTGTGAACTCTGTTAGATTGGTGAATTTATTACAGTATAATTTTATACAACAAACAAGCAGAAACCCCGTAGAAAATCCCACCGAACTTTCTGCTCTTCGGGACTTGTGGTTTCCAGCTCAAACAACTCCCCTCCACTCATCCGCAGTTTGATCTGAAAGTTCACAATTAAGGCTTGCACAAAGAACATGGAACGTGTCACTGGGGATGAAGAATATTTTATTAAAGCTTGGAAACCCAAACCACATGGCTTTGAAATCTTCGTTACTAAAGTACAGCTCTTCCCAGCTCCTAAGTGTCAGTCTTCAATTTTCAATAAAGTTCTTATGAAACATTTGAAAATCCAGATAGAGAAAACCAATTGAACTGGCTTTTGAAGAAAATTGACTGCAATGAGTCTTTCTCTGTCCAGATAGCCAGGTCCCAAGTAATGACACGGAAACTTATTAATGATGAAAGCTTGGCCTTAGCTTAGCCCTGTCCCACTAGTTCCTAACCCATAGTTTTTATTAACCTACATTCTGCCAAGTAGCTTTTACCTCTTCATATTGCACCCCGTTTCCTCTCCGAGTCTCCTAGCATCGGTGACCTTCTTCCCAGAGTCCTCTCTGTCTCCGGAAGTCCCACCTAACCTCTTCCTGTCTAGCTACAAGCCAATCAGCTCTGTACCCCAATCCCAGCAAACGCATCTTCACACGGTCTACAATATCCCAGGGATAGAATACCGGGTCTAAAGAACTGGCTGAATCTCACAGGTGCCTTATGGCTGGCGTTCTTGGAGAAGCGTCTGCCCCACCACACCCAGGGTGGGAAGCCGTGGTGCAAAGCTCCGCCGGACACCTGTGTGGTCGGCCTCCGTGCAGACGTGGGGGCCTCCTGTCTGTACAGTGCTAATTAGATCCAAGTCTCTATCAGGCGGCTCTTTAGTGCTCCGGCCTCTGAGCCACCTTTCAGCAGCCGACGCTACTCAGCAACCGAGGCCTGGGGAAGGCGGCTAGCTCTCCAGGACCGCATCAAAGCCTGGGGCTTCAGAGGACACGGGTTCCCCTGCGAGCCCTGCGTTTGCGAGTTAACTGGTTCAAAGAGTTAATTTGGGGAGGGGGAGGTATTGCCTTCCTTTATACACCTGACATTAGTCCAGTCTCCCAGAATTTTATCTAAATTATATTTATGAAAACCCATTCCTACATTCACTCCAAACATTTTTTTTTTCGATGTGTGTAGCTCTGGCCTGGTACTTTCTATGTAGACCAGGCTGGCCTTGATATCCACTGTTTCTGACTCTTAAAAGAGAATACTGGAACTAGGGGCGTGCCACCATGCCTGTCTTGTAAACTATATTGAGAACCACATCTATCTACACCCCAAATCCTTTAAATTTCTGTCTGGAGAATTTGGCCTCTTCTTTAAAAAAAAAAAAAGCTTTTTCTTTCTGATGAGCGCTGTTTTCTCTATATTTTGAGAAATTACAGGAATTTAAAAAGGAAAAAAAATAACTGTAGTAAAGAAGTTGTTTGGATAAAATTGACTTCAGGTATATATGGAACATGAAGTTAGAGCAATCTAGCGGGCTTGCGATTCAGAGCGAAAGGACTGGATGATACATTAAGCTCCCGGGAACAGTAATAACAGTACTCATGGAACACTTTGTGTGCTGATGAACTGTCAGGAAAACCAGATGCTTTTCACACACATCACCCACACAGCCTCAAAAGAGCAGTGAAAAAAAAAAAAAAAAAAAACAACAACAAAAAACCCACAAGATCCAAGAACAGCAAGACCACAGGAAAAGTAAAGCCCACAGTAAGGACCCGAGCGCGCAGGGCTAGGCCTCCTGGTTCTAACACACTGACCTGAATAAGAAATTGCAAGAAAAGATCTGGATGTCCGAATAGCTTCCCTCTTCACAGACATTGGTAAACAGTAGATGGCCTGAAGATTTTATTTAGGAGCCCAATGGCGGGATTAAAAAAAACCTTTAATCGCCTTTAATCCCAGCACTTGGGAGGCAGAGGCAGGCGGATCTCTGTGAGTTCGAGACCAGCCTGGTCTACAAGAGCTAGTTCCAGGACTGGTTCCAAAGCTGCACAGAAACCCTGTCTCGAAAAACAAAAAAAAAAAAAAAAACTTTAATCTCAGCACTCAACGCAGTGAGTTCTAGGCCAGCCTACTTTATATGGTGAGGTCCAGGCCAGCCTGGTCTATACAGTGAGTTCCAAGACAGCCAGGCTACATAGTAAGACTCTCCCTCTAGCAAACAAAGCAATAAAATAAAAAACAAAATCCAGCACTCTGCCTGTTAATCAGGAGTGACTATATGAACGTACCGAGAAGAAACGACTTCTCATGATGGCTCTTAACTGCAGGAAGATGGTCCAGCCATGTCAGAAGAGCAAGGCCTCCAGGTAAGCCCAGCTTATGAGGGGAGAGTTCACGGCACCCACCACCCTAGGATGAAATGAAGCATGTCCACCTTACACACAAGTGTAATGTCTCAAGCAGTGTGTGATACAAGTGAAAATCTACCTGCCCATTTAGAAAGCAGATGAGCAGAGAACATTAGTTTAGTCCTTAAGTCCGGGTCAAGCGGAGGCTGTGCTCACTGACGTCTTTTAGTACACCAGGGACTGGGGAGCATCAGTCACATGGTGGTGCAACACCCTAGCACTTCAGGGGGACCGGTAGGAGGGTTGGGAGATCAAGGCCAGCCACAGTCTCGGCCACATGGGGCCAGACATGTGCACATGTTTCAGACAAACAAAGGCACATCATATAGAGGATTGGCGTTATTTAATGAAAATGTCTGCTGATATTTTATAGATGTCTGAATACAGTCTCACAATAAAGTGAATTTACTGTGGCCTATATGAAAGCTAATCTCTATTGCCAACTTGATGGGAATTAGAAGCACGATGTTTGGAGCTGTTGGTAAAGAACTGTGTAGGTTAGGTGAGGTAGGGTGAGAAGAGGCAAATGCAGCTGTATCTTTCCACCGGCTGAGGTCCTAGTCCGAGTAAAAGGGAGGAGACAGCTGAGCATTAGAATTTGGCTCTCTGTGGCAGGAGCCACTGCTCCGACTACTGTGCCTTCCCCGCCATAACACACTGAACCCAGGAGCTGTGAGCCCTAAGAAACCCTCATTGCTTTTGCTATGTATTTTATCACAGCAGCATACAAAGTAAGGAACACAGTTCATTGGAACAGCATCTATGAATAGTTACTATCTCTAACAAAAATGCAATCCTCAACACCTGAGTCAAAATAAGATGACTTAGTGTTTTTAACAAATAACACGAAATCAAAAGTGGGAGAAAAGCAAACATCAAGGCCTGATCCAAAATTCTGTGACACCCAAAATTAGGTTTCTGTGACGAGGTGCACCTGGGTGTTCTATTTCGGTTACAGTCATCTGAGGATCCCTGGTTTCTCTCTGTGACATTCAGCGTTTCTAGCTGAACACCAAAACGGTTTCTACCCAATAAAACCTGAACGGGATGTGTTTGCATCCTCAGTCCTCATTTCCCTGAAAATAGACAGGAGTTTACAAGTGAGCTCTTCCAGTGACACAGAGTGCTGCACATGCTTGAGACTTTGTGGAGATGAACAGCAAATAAGTCGTGACCTCAGCCAATTTTAGCTTGGGGGGGGGGATGCTTCAGCAATTATTAATCTAAGTGTGCCTTTCTGTTACTGACATGAAAGTGATTTTTTTATTGTAAAACTTTTAAAGGATACCAAATAGTGCAAAAAATAATATAATCCTTATCCCCCTACTAAATAGCCATCATTTACAGTTTGTAGTTTAGACACAGCTACGGCACAGCAACTTGAGGCCAGACCAAGCCTATTCCCCCGCACCCCAGATCAAAGCTGAGCAAGGTATCCCTTAGGGAATGGGCTCCCCAAGGAAGGTCTTACCCACCCTGAGGAGTGAATGGGGGATGGGAAGGGGGAAGTGGGGGTGGGAGAAGGGGAGGGGGGAACTGGGGTTGGTATGTAAAATGAAAGGTAAATTTTTTTAAGAAAACATGAAAGAAATAAATAAAAGACAGTATCATTTCCTTAAAAAACAACAAAGCAACAGGCAAAAACTTGTGTCTGAAACAGATTGTGAATGGCATGACGGGGCTTAGGAACAATGTGTGAATCCACTAGTAAGCAATGACTTACACGGAGCACTTTTCACGGATGTGTGGGTTGTATGTACCTGTGTGGGGTGTGTTAGCCTATGGGCTGACAACACTGTCATCCTAAATTTCTCTTCAGTGTTCTTCTACCATGCAGAACACCCCAAGTGGCTTCATAGGTTTTCGATCTCCTCTTTCTTCTCCCAAGTGCCCAGAGAAGTATACTTGGATTTAGTCAAGGCCACTTCCACAGACAGACAACTTAAAATCATCTGAAAGGGATCCTGCTGTCTTCTGTGGTGTGCATCTCTGTGTGTGTGCGTGCATGTGCATGTGTGTGTGTGTGTAAGCGTGTGTGGGGTGCATGTGTGTGGAGGCTGAGGTTGACACTGGAATATCATCCCTAAGTATCTTTCCACCCTATCTTTTTTAGCAGGGTCTCCCTGAACCTGGAACTTACTGCTCTGCCCACACTGGGTGAACAGCAAGCTCCTGGACCCCCTTGTCTGACAACAGGGCTACAGGCGTGGGCCACCAGGCCAGCATCTTCTGTTGGGAGCTGACAATCTGAATCAGGTTTCCATACTCTCTGAGCAACCCTCGGTGTCTTCATTTTACAGTTACCCAATAAAGCATATTTTCATTAAAAAGTGCAAAGTTAACAAAATGATTCTGTTTTTATAAAAATACCAAGGCTAAAAAAACAAAACAAACAAACAAACAACCAGGCCTGGAGATGGCCGTTCAGAGGGTAAAGCCCTCGTTGTGCAAACACCATGTTCAAATCCCCAAACCCGCGAAGAGCCAGGCACAGGGGCACCAGCATGAGTGTGCATACACACACACACACACAAACACACTCACAAAATCTTCAAGTGGGATTTATAATCTATAAATTCCTTTCATCACTAAGAAATCCAAATATAGAAAACTTAAAAATTTTTAGTCTAACTTTCAAGTCATAGCCTTGTGTTTACAAGCACTGAGGTGAATAGGAAAGACACTTGTCCATGCAAATTCTTCTTTCTTTCTTTCTTTATTTTAATGTTTGAGGCAGGGCTCTCTATGTAGCCCAGACTGGCTCTAAACTTGTGACAATGTTCCTATGTCAGCATCCCAAGCCCTGGAATTACAATCCTATACCACTATGTCTTATATCTGGCAATTTGTTTTTTACTGTGGTTGAGGGACTTCAGATTTTTTTTTTATGTATATGAATGGTTCATCTGTATGTATGAATGAGTACCTGTTGCCCTCAAAAGCCAAAAGAGGGTGTCAGATCCCCAGGAACTAGAGTTACAGCTGGCTGTGACCATCATATAGGCACTGGGATTTGATCCTGGTCCTCTATAAAGCAACAAATACTCGAGACCTCTGAACCACCTCTCAGTCCTCTGGGTTTTTGTTTTTATTAGTGAAATTCAGCACGTAGGTGACTGTGGTAGTTTGAGTGAGAATGGCCCCCATGTGTCTGAGTCCTTGGTCCTCCCTTGGTGAAATAGGAGCAATAGGAGGTCAGAGGGGTGGTCTTGTTGGAGGAGGTGCGTCACTGGGGGTAGGCTTTGAGGTTTCCAAAGACTCCTGCCATTCTCAGTGTGTTCCTTCCCTCCTGCTGTGGTTTGAGATTTGAGCTCTGGGCTGCTGCTCCAACTGCCTGTGGCCAGGTCTTTGCTCCACCATCATCGAAGCTAACCTTTCGGGACTGTAAGTCCAATCAGCCTCTTTTATAAGTTGCCTTGGTCATGATGGTTTGTCGCAGCAATAGGAAGGAAGACAGTCACTGAGAAGAAAAACATTCTGACAGACTTACCTTGGACCCCGACAGCATACTGGTCAACATTTTTGTTCCTCTTCCAATCCCAACCACTATGAAAGAAAGAATAGTATGACAATCTCTTCTGAAGACAAAGTTCGTCACACATCTGCATATCTCGTTCATAATTTACTGGCTATGCAGTGCAAGGCTGTAAAGAATATGCATTTAACAGAATTCGAGGTCCCTATTAATCCAGCTAGAAGATGTCGGGCAACTAAGAAATTCTGACTAGGGAAAGAGAGAAAAGAGTATCTTCCCATTCCCAAACATTAAACACGGCAGCTGCCTAACCCAGCCAACTACAGGACGGAGATTCAGAGCAGTCCCAAAGGATGCGCTGGAATTTTATATGGGTACCATAAAAAAGACAGGGTACAATTAGCCATGTTCAAGTGGGCTGATGAAATCCTGACAGGACTCATTACTAAACAAAGCAAAAGCTATCATCGTAGCTAACGAACCATTAAAGATGATTAGCAGCAGGCGGTACAGAATCAAGAAAAGAGAAACATGGCTAAGCAGCCAACAAGAAGAAAAGAAGCTACAGCTGGAACAAGGGCCACGAGAACCACTTCAACCAGCCCAGCCAGCCCAGCACGGCGGCTGTCGTCCAGCCCAGCCAGCCCAGCACGGCCGCTGTCCTCCTCTGCTCTCAAACTTGTGTTGTTGAACCTTCATTACAGTGGGTTTGCTTTAAACCGCCAGCAGCCGGCCACTAAGATGTATTCTGTTCCCCAGACAACGGCTCATCACTGCCACTAAAGGTAGCTCTAATTACTAAATCTCTATCGTTCTAATACAACTCAAGATTCAAAGTCTAGGGTGAAAACCTGTGAGTTAGAAGAGCAACTGGCTAACTTTCTCTCTTTGCTGGTGTCCTGAAAACACTCCCTTCTACACTGCTCCAACTAAATAGAAAATAAAAAAATTAAAAAACAACAACAAAAACCCTACACTAAGCTCCTCCCTGCTATTTCCTCAGTTGCTAACCCCACCTCTCTGAGCCCAGGATAATTTTATTTAATTAATGCAAATGTAACACGTCTTTACATAGTTAGCAAATGTAACATAAAGAAATGCAACACATCTTTACATTGTTGACAAACACAGCATAAAGAAATGCAACACATCTTTACATAGTTAATAAACGCAGCATTAAGAAATGTAACACATCACTGCCTGGTTAACAAGTAGTCCAAAACTTATCCTTACACACCACAGCTCACCAGGGATATTAGAGAGGATTTAATAATTTCTTTTTATAAAAGAAGGCAATGTTTTGTAAGGATCCAAGTATTTACCATAAGAATATAATGTAATTGCACAATTCAGAATTCAGAGGAAACAAGGCAAAATGGCTGGTGAGCTGAAAAAGATCTTCAGTATTTACAACAGTTTAGCATTAATTTCCACTCTGTACTTTCCATTCATCACCTCATCCAATCCCTGTAAATTATGTCGTTATCTCTACCTCAAAACTGAAGAGACTCCTAATCTTCATGGGAAGTAGAAAAAGACAAGGTTTCCTGAGTAAATGGGGATCATGGGAGAAAGCAGGAGGGGAGGGGCAGGGAGGGAACTGGAAGAAAAATATATAGCTCAATAAAAACAATAAAAAAATAAATAAATGAAAATTTAAGAAAAATGACAAAGTGAAGAAACTGAGGCCTGTAGAGACTAAGAATGCTGGCCAGCTCCTCACAGCTCAAGAAACACTGGGGGAGTTGAAGGTCACACCAAACTGTGTGGTCTCTCAGCCCTGCCCCCCCCAACCCCCCAGCCCAAACACTGCACAGCCACATCCCAGACGTCCTTTCCAGCCCAGACCACCTTATAACCTTGGCCGCATGAAGGTTTGTCAGCTCCTTAGTATTCAAAGCTCAACCTGCAAAATACAGCTCGGGTCTCAACTCACTCAGGTCCCTCTGACCTGTCGGGGACCAGCAAATATTCAGACAGGAGAGTGGGGTGGGGGGTTCACCAGCCTTACGTCCTGCGCTATGATGACGGCTTCCAGTCTAATTAGGAGGTCCGGGATAATGAGATTTCAAGGAGACACTTGAGAGCCACCCAGATTAACCCTCTCGTTTAATACTCAAGAGGAACCAAGGTGAAAAAGTGAGTGGTTAGTGGAAGCAGAATTTGGGGAAACTGGTGCAGCACCGGTATCTAGGAAGAGTATCTGCAGCTGGGACCCTGCAGAACAGCAGCTTTGTTGCACGAAGGGCTGGAGGAAGAGTCAAGGGATGCATTTTGCAGTTTTACTTGGTGGTGACTCTCCCATCCCACTCCCAAGGCCTGCACTCGCATTAGATCATGCAAAATCCTACTGTGGACTGACTGTATAGGTGCAGAACTGAGTAAGACTGGTCTAGCCGTCAGAGCTGCAGCCTAACAGGGAGACAAACGTTAAGAGGACAGCACTCACATGGAGAAGTCTCAGTCGGACCCAGAAAAGTCAGCACCGGAGACCGGAAGCGCAGTTACAGAAAGCAGACGCAGGACCTGGGAAACGTGGACTGTAGGCGGCATGTCTCTGTGTCCCAGCAGCCGCTCCCAAATGACCACTCAGAGACTTAGTATTAATTATAAATGCTCAGCCGACAGCTCAGGCTTGTTACTAGCTAACTCTTACATGTTAAATCAACCCACTTCTTATCTACCCTCTGCCATGCGGCAGGACCTTCTTTGAACACGGCACATTCATCTTGCTTCTCCTTGTGTCTTTCCTGAGACTCCTTTACCTCATCTGTGAACTTCCCACGTTGCCTCTCCCACATCTGGCTCCAGACTCCTCAGACTCCACCCCATTCTTCCCAGCATTCTCTCTGCCCTGAAAATCTTGCCTAGCTATCGGCCAATCAGCTTTTTGTTAACAATGAGAGCAACACATTTTCACAGTGCACAGAAGGATTATTCCACAGCAGTGGAGTACAGGGGGGATAAAACACAGGGCTTTTCTCACAATTACTACTCTAGTTTCCAAATTTTCTTTATTTACTGAAATGTTTTATTAAAAAAAATAATTCGTTCTCTCAAAGCCTATGTCACACCCCAGCACACTAGTCTCTGATTATGGAGAGGACACCATCTGTGGACGGGCGAAGGCACTATGTCACACCCTGGCACACTAGTCTCTGGTTATGGAGAGGGAGAGACACTATGTCACACCCCGGCACACTAGTCTCTGGTTATGGAGAGGACACCATCTGTGGACGGGCGAAGGCACTATGCTGCATTTCCAAAGCAGTTCATCTAATTCTGTAACGCCACCTCGAGTGGAACCCTTAGCAGTCCTAGGAGTCACTCAGTAACCAAGCAAAGAAAAGGTACGAGCACTAACAAACCAGCCCTATAAACAGCTCTGTTAAGGACCTCAGTCACCTCACTGGAGAACTCATCATACAACTCTATTTTTGCTGTTACGGAGACATGAGAAACAGTGTTTACAAAGTGTTTTCACAGTTTCTTAACTATCGTGAGAAATATTTGTTAACTAAATATCTTACAAAAAAAAAAAAAAAAGGATAGAAAACCACAGAGCAAAGACCAGTTTTAGAATAGGCCTGGGCATGAATTGGAGAAATGGTTCTGTGGTTAGGGGCTCTGGCTGTGCTTCCAGAGGACCTGGGTTCTGGTGTAGGAGGGTCCTTCTGTATTTGGGTTGCTTTTATTGGTTAATAAAGAATCTGCCTTGGCCTTCTGATAGGGCAGGACTTAGATAGACAGGATAAAGAGAACAGAATGCTGGGAAGGGGACAGAGCCAGAGAGAGCTGCCCGCCATGAAGCCTGCCAGGTCAGAGATGCTGAATCTTTCCCGGTAAGCCACGACTAGTGGCAACATACAGATTATTAGAAATGGGTTAAACAAATATGTGAGAGTTAGCCAATAAGAGGCTAGAGCTAAAGGGCCAGGCAGTATTTCAATTAATACAGTTTCCGTGTAATTATTTCGAGTATGCACTGGGAGCCGGGCGGGACAGAACAAGGGGCCCGGCGCCGGGAACACAGCCTGAGCCCCTCATTGCTACAGGTTCAGTTCCCAGCACTGACATGACAGCTCATAACCAACCATAACTCTAATTCCAGAGGACCCCACACCCTCTTCCGGCATCAGTCAGAGGCATAAAATAAAAGTAAATAAAAATACTCATGAATGGAGAGCTAAGAAGAAATGCAGTCTGTAATACTTCTGGAAATTTCCCCTGTGCTTTTATACCTGTAAAGCCAAACCTATCTATTTAAAGTGATCAGGAGAAACCGAGTTTCCATCCTGATGAACTGGGGACAGAAGTGTGGAGAGCGTCCTTTTGCTGCTGTGCACATGGCTGAATGCAACCCAGTGCCCTGGCTTCTGGGTCTTGGGCCAGAAATCTAAAGCAGGTCACAATAGGCTGCGACAATGACTGACATCCGATTGAAATGTGGTCTGGGGACTGCCCTGGCTGTGCTGTGTCTGTGGTTCTCGGGGAGAGAAGCCACAGCTCAGCTTCCCCAAGGGAACGTCTTGCCTTTTCTAGCTCCTAGAGGCTCATGTCTTGGCTCCTGTCTTCAAAGCCAGCAATCACATCACGGCAGCCTCCACTGCCGTGTCCTGACTTCCTTGGCCTCTTCTGCTTCTAAAGATGATCACTGGGCTTACCTGGAAATTCCGGGATAATCTTATTAGTCATCTGAGCAGCGACATCAACTCTGGCTGCTCCCTGTGACAAACGTAACACGCTCAGGGGTCCTAGAGATGAAGATGAGGTAACGCCAGGCAGCAGCTCTATCAGCTCACTTTGCAGCTCTCCTGATATGTATATTCATCCCTAATTTTTCCTGCAAACTGACTTTTCACCTTAGGTCTTGAATCTGTACCATGAATACAGAAAGAATGCAGTTTCTGAAACGCATAAAGTACTTCCTGGTAAGATGGCAAATTCAAGGCTGCCCCATGTGACCTGTAGCAAGAACAGAGTCAAGACGGGGTAGAAGGGAAGGGTGAGAGAGAAAGTGAGAAAGAACACGGGAATGACACGGAGGGATGAAGGGAACAGCAGGACTCAGTGGCGGGGGGTGGAGGGGCAGAAGCCTGACCAAAGGGACACAACATAAACCACAGGAAAACACAACCCCCGCGTCAGTCACAGAAAAAACAAGACCGCAAGTCCACCTGAACCCCAGCCCAGGACAGACTGACTTGGGCCCAAAATGAAGCCCCTCGAATTCCTGGCGCTTCCTCCCCTTTCCATCAGTGCCTGTTTTATCCTCTCGGAAGAGCTTTTATGGGGCTGGGTATGGTGGTGCCTGCTCTGAGTCCCAGCACTCAGGGTTAAACCAAGCACAGTGCCATGCAGAGCATTCAGGTTTGTTTCTAGTACGCGGGGATGGAGGTGACGGGAGGCCCAATACAGGCATTCCTGCACCTACGGGTGCAATCTCGGGAAGCCTTAAAATCCACCTAACCTGTGGATATACACCTTAACAGTCCATAAAGGTAAGACTTCAGAACCTCTACCGGAGTTTTACAACAGGACATTTAAAAGGACAAATGATTTTTTTCTCCTCTTGACAGATACTACCAAGTTCCTCCCACAAGCAACTGAACCTATAACTCTCTGTGAAAAACAAAGGCTTCCCCTCAGGAACTCTTGGGTTTACGTTCTAAAGAGAACTATCTGAGATTGCATTAGGTACAGCAATTCCCCCAAAGCTGTACTAAAATTCAACTCTCCCATGCCCAAAGACTGGTAAATAGCTAGGACTTTATTTATAGTGTATTTATGACTTGGTGAGATTAAATCCCCAGTCCGGCTTCCTTGACCTCTCCCCCTCCTGCTTAGGGGACGCACTTGGCTCGCTATTTCAACAATGCTGAAATGCAACGTGACATGTACAATGCCTCTCTCAGGGAAACGTCAGACACAGAAAACCAACGCTCTATTTGGTGTTTAGAAATGGTCACCCAGGCACCCCTGCCTGTGTGGTAGCACAGAATTCCAGATTCCCAAAGGAAAGCAGAAGCCCACAAGGTCAAACAGCAAACCCTGTTTATGACAGAGGAAAGGGAGGCAGTTGTTCCTATAATCCAAGTCCCCAGACGGCAGCCATGCCACGCCCTCCTAAGCATGACAGTTTCATACATGGTGCATTAGCTACTCTTCTCGAATTCAAACCTTTGCTCAAAGCCCAGCACACGTGGAAGAGGTGATGGTGCTCTGTACTGTGTGCTGTGTGCTGTGTGTGCTGTGTGGTTCTGTGTGCTGTGTGATCTTGTGTGTGGTGTGTGTGGTGCTGTGTGCTGTGTGGTGCTGTGTGTGCTATGTGGTATGTGCGGTATGTGCTGTGTGATGCTGTGTGCTTTGCACCACTCAAGGGCTTCCCAGAAGAAGCACTGTAAACACAGCATAACTGGAACCTTCCAGGTGTACTGCAGAGCCAGGACTTCAGACGATTGGATCGGCATTCGACCAGCACTCCTGGTGTTAAAGGAGAGTGCTATTAACTTCCTTCATGTCTCTTACCCAGAACACCTTGTGCAGCACTGTCCAGCGTCCCTCCGTGTCCAATTTTCAATGTCTGCTTTTGCCTCTTGTGCCATTCCGGGGAAGGCATTCCAGCTTCTACAAGAGTGATTGGGATGAAAAGAGCAATTACCAAGACAAGTCAGGAGGAACGAAGACCAGACAGCCTCTCCCAAATAAAGACAGTGTAAGGCTGGGCCCACTTAGAATGTGCTCGCTGTGGTGGTGCACGCTTTTAGAAACGAGTCTGAGGCAAGGATGGTCTAAAAGTGGGTTCCAGGCTAGCCAAGGATACATGTGAGACCCTGCCTCAAAAACCAAACCAGCAGAACACGTACAGCCAGACCTGGGACTAGCTCAGTTGGCAGAGTACTTGCCACTCAAGCATGAGGGCCTGACTGCCATCCTCAGGACACACGTGAAAAGAACGGGGGTGTGGTGACATGAATATATAATCACAGAGCTGAGCATGGAGAGACAAGAGCGTCTCTGGAGCTTGCTGACCTCTACGTGGTGAGTTCCAGGCCAGTGAGAGGCCATGCTCAAAATAATGTGGGCAGTGCCTGAGGAACGGCACCTGAGGTGACCTCTGCCTCCACACTCATGCATCCACATCCGCACACCAATGACCAGACGCTTGCTCACTTACAAAAGAACAGTATTCCAAAATTAGTCAACTAGAAACTAGAACTCATTTCTAAAGAAATTATTCATTATTTATTTATTCATCCATCTATCTATCTATCTATTTACTGTGTATGAATGTTTTGGTTGCATGTATGTTTGTGCACCATGTACACACAGTGCCCAAATTAATCAATCTATCTATCTATCTACCTATCTATCTATCTATCTATCTATCTATCTATCTATCTATCTACCCATCTATCATTTACTGTGTGTGAATGTTTTGCTTGCATGTATACCTGTGTGACATGTACACACAGTACCCAAAAAGGCCAGAAGAGGGCATCAGAACCTGAGGAACTAGAGCTACGGATGGAAATGAGACTCCAGTGGCTGCTGGGAATCGAACCTGAGTCTTCTGGAGAGCAGCCAATGTTCTTATCTGTGGAGCCATCTTTCCAGGCCCAAGGAAGTCAATTTCAAGCGAGTGAACATTTACACTAACTCAGTGAATTTTAGGACTATCCCTACAGTTAGAAATTAACAATAGCTTGGCGAAGGCATATGTTGTTAGTTTTAAAAGTCCTCAGCTAACCCCTCTAAGTATTTTCAGTTTCCTCTGTCCTTCCTAACTTTGGAAGCACACCTCGTACAGGGCTGCATCTACCTGCACTGAGCTCTCGACGTGGTTTTATTTGTTGTTCTCATGATCAAAACTTCTAATTCATTAAAGAAACAAATCTTAACGGGGGGGGGGGGTGGCAATCGCAAAACAGCTCAGTTACCGCCAGACCTCTGAAGCATTTTCTTACTGAAAATAGATTCTTCTCTCATAAAGTACATCCCGGCCACAGTTTCCCCTCCTTCACTCCTCCCATTCTTCCCTCTCCCCCAGATCCACTTTCCCTCCACTTCCCTTCAGAAAAGGGCAGGCCTCCAAGACACAGTAACCAAACACGACAAAACAAGATATAGTAAGACAAGGTAAAAACCCATGGAGGCAGGACAAGCAACCCAATATGAGGAGCCTGCAAAGGCAGGCTAAAGAGCCAGAGACGCATCCTCTCCCACTGTCAGGAGTGCCACGAAGACACCGGAGCCGCTGTGACACACTGGAGACCTGGTGCAGACCTGTGCCTTTAATAACAAGAAGAAAATAAGAGCCCCAGACCAGCTTATTTCACATTCCTGTCATTATTGTAGGGCCCAGGTTTGCCCCCTGCTCCTGGGGTTACTTGAGGACAGTTTCTGGTCAGCCAGCTGAAACATTTTGTTTTTGTGCTCCCTCTGCCTCGCCTGGTGATTAGCTGTAGGGCATTGTTTACTCCATCTCGGGTGTGGCAATTTCCCACCTGCCTGGGGGGAATTCCTTGTGCAGCAGCTAGGCTTATAAGGATTTCCCCAAAGTTGAATGAAAGGAGATCATTCGGCTGATCTCCTTTCGAATGACCCAGGTCTCTTGTGTGTTCTTTCAATCTCCAGGCCCTTGCCCAGCTCGCATACGGTACAGTGGCGCGCGAAGTGTACCGAGAGGGTAACACAGAATCGGGTGTTACAATTATGACAACCGTCATTCCCTAACTCTCATTGTTATGACAACTGTCACACCGTACCTGTCCCTCAGCCCATCAAACCTACTTTATAACAACTGACACCAGGGGACAGAACACATGACATGAAGTGAAAAGAGAAGGCAGGGCAGAGACAAGGAGAAAGGCATCCACATGGGAGTGAAGAAGCCACATCAACATTCCAAGGGGGGTGCTGGGTCACCCAGTCTTACAGCATGACACCATCCCACTGGCTCGGAATCCGGAGACCAGGCAAGCAGTCCCAGTGTCACCCAGACGTGACATCACCGTCCTTGGAGGACCATGAATGGAGCAATAGGAGCCTCTAAGGGAGTGTTCTCAACCTACTGAACGACCCTTTCACAGGGGTCGCATATCAGATATCCTGCATATCAAACATTTACATTATGATTCAAAACAGTAGGAAAATTACAGTTATGAAGTAGTAACAAAAATAATTTTATGGTGGGGGTCCCCACAACATGAGGAACTGTACTAAAGGGTAGAAACATTAGCAAGGTTGAAGATTATGCCTGGACTTCAAATGCTTCACCTTCCACTTGCAATGCATCCTGGATCTCTGTCAGCAAAATGACAAACACACATTAGGGAACTCTTGATGCGCCTCTCAGTATAAGCACCTCACAAGTTCAATCGTCCTGTCTGAGCCCGATTTTTTCTCTAACTTGCACACATAAGGTCTCTGCCACACTACAGAAATTCTGCTCACTCTCCTGACCCAAATATTCAGACGAGTGTCTATGGACGACCACTTAAGGTCCTTCCTAACTATAAAAACCTCATATGCTTCAGGCCTCGAAAGGTTCAAAGTCATAAAAGAGAAGGGATCCTACAACGGACAAAATCGACATACGGACAGGCAAGGAATGTTCACCAAGAGCTACAAATGCAGACGGTGAGTGAATCAGTGTTTGTCAGGCCCAGACAGGACAGAATGTGCTGTGTGTATAGTGATATTTCATCTGTATTTAATAAATAAGCTTGCCTGAAGATGAGAACGCAAAACAGCCACTAGTCAGCCATACAGGCTGGGCGGTGGTGGCACACACCTTTAAGCCCAGCAGCCACACTAGTTAGCCACTGAGGCTGGGCGGTGGTGCATGTTTTTAATCCCAGCACTAGAGAGGAATATAAGGGGGGATGAGACAGGAACTCGCTCTTTTCAGTCTGAAGATTTCATAGAGGTAAGAGCTCTCTAGTGGCTGGTTGCTTTGCTTTTCTGATCTTCAGGTTGAACACCAATATCTGTCTCTGGGTTTTTGTTATTCGAGTAACAGTTGTTAAGCATCCTGCAAGGCAAGGACGGGGCGGGGGGTGGGGGGTTAGGATGGCATTTGGGAAGCCCGGTATGGCTAATATGGACACAGAATAGCCTAGGCACAAGCACTATGGACAAGCAGGGAAGGAGGCCAGCCTAGCGACAGCATTGAAACTCAGTCCTAATGAAGCGTAACCAAGGAACGTCAGCGTTTTGGTCCTACGAAAAGCTCTCTAAGAATGCTAAGCTTTAGTCAAAATAGCCAGTTTACTCACAAACCAGACCAAATGAAAGCAACACGTCTATGAAGGAAGAAACAAAACTCCACAGAGCTTCCCTTTGATGTAATCCGTAGCTCAATATACCAACAGGAAATAGCGTATAAAGAAACCTCAGTGTTCTAGCGTCATCAATGATGTAACAAAACACCTTCACGGAAGGTAACTTAGAGTTGATTTTAGCTCATAATCCCAGCTTCTTGTCTGTCACCAGAGAGCTTGAGACAGCTGGTCCCGTCACACCCGGCAGGAGTGGGAATGAAGGCGTGCACGCTTCATGTTCAGCTAGATTGTGCTCCGATCAGTTTCTCCACTCTTACACAGTTCAAGACGCCCTGTCTAGGGGATGGTGCCACCCACAGCACGCTCTTCCCGTATCACTGAATTTAATTAAGACAATCCCTCATAGGCATGCCCACAGGCCAACCCAATACAGACAATCCCTCTCCCTTACTGAAATTCTCTTCCTAGGGAACTCTAGGTTATTTCCAGCTGGCAATCAAACTTAGCCATCACGCTTACCAAACTGAGCAGGTGTAACACCAGCATTTAGAACCTATTTGTCAACCAACACTTCAATTTGTGTTCTACCTGTTATAAATAGCACATTCCTATCAGGATAGTTTGGCCCCATGTCTGAAAAAACAATTTTAAATCAGTTACGGAGGTGTACACCTGTAAGTCTCACATTCAGGAGCCGAGGCAGGAGGATCACTGTGAGTTCCAGGCTACCCTTGACTACATAGTGAGTTCAAAGCGAGTCCTATCTCAAAGTGGACAAACGAAAACAGATGAAGTCTTCTAGGAGACACGAACAATGTAAGAGGCTTCTGTACAGCGAAAAACATACATTTTTCTCTTTTTTTATGACTAAAGCCTGCAGAAATCACAAGACTGCGAGCATAGCTAAGGGAAGAGACTGACACCGTTCATCCCCGGGTCGCTATAGGACAGCAAAGATACGGCTTAACGTGAGGATCAAGTAAAACCCAGGGTAAAGGGCTCGCCATGGAATCACGAGGACCCCAGTCAGGACCTCAGCACCCACATGGCCTGGAAGCCTGACTCCCAGGCGAGGGAGCCACGCTTGTTGTTCCTTGGGGCAAGCTGGGCAGCTAGACTTGCCTAACTGGCAAGCCCTGGGTTCAAGAGAGGTCCTCTGCTTCCGCATGGAAGATGGATGGAAAGCCATCTCTGAAGATGGTCATCACCTCGGACCTACATGTGTGCGCGCGCGCACGCACATCCATGCACACTACACGTATGTACACATGCAAAACAAAACTAAGGTTTTGTTTTTTTATTTGTTGTTCATGCCATAGTTTTAAGTGACCTACTGGGCTTTTCTAACTATGTTTTCCTAACATTTCCCGGTGCACATGAGTCATCAGGAAGAGCGCTTAGAAAAGCGGCCAGCTTCTATTTTAACGTTCCACAAAGCACTCCCACTAGAATCTGGAACAATGGTTTAAGAGTGCCATTTCCCAAAAATATCCCGGGTGTTCAGAATCACAACCTCTGCAAATGTGGGGATTAGGAACCTGTATTTGATTAAAAGATGAATTCGCGCGCCTGCTAAAAGGTGAAAGATGATGTCCTATGTCCTCGCTAACTCAGTCTATGTGCTTTTCAAATATAGTTTTAAGTTAGCAACTTGGGGGTAGAAAGTCAGAGCTTCCTTTGATGGAACTCATCCACAAGAGCCAAACAAAAACCCTGGGAGGGGTCGAACTACTGAGTTAGGCTGCACGTGGGTGGAAACTTGTGCGTGCAAGTTGAGCCCCAATCTACACACACATACTTCCCGTGAGAAGCTGTTGTTAAGAGCCTGCGCTTGATAAGTTCAACCCAAGACGTCCTGGGTTTCTGTGCAGAGAAAGTTAATTCAACAGTCGCTCTTTTTCTCTCTTGAGCCGTGAGCGCGCAAATTAAGTCAGTCGGTAAATAAATATAAATAAATACTAAAATAAAATTTAAAACCCCAGGGCGCTTGCCCAACAGCGGAGAACGCCGCAGCCTGGTCCCTACCCGGGCTGCAGTACCTGCCAGCAGCTTCTCCTTCAGCCGATTCAGCAGCTCGGCTGAAGTGGGCCCTTTGGGCTTGTGCACGGCGAACACGCCGCTGAGCGACAGCAGCTTAGCAGCCAGGGCGGCCTTGGAGACCTGGACTGGAGATCTGGTCCGGGCCGCTACCACTGCGGCTGTTTCTGCAGCATCGGGGGCTGCGTCGGCAATCGGAGGGGACACCACCTCTGCCTCAGCAGCTGCCATGCTTTCACAGCCTGCACCCACTACCGGGAGGCGCACACCGATGACCCAGGAGCTGCAGCCTGATCATCCCTCCTTTCTAGGGCTGGGCCGCAAGGCCCTCTGGGAATTGTAGTCCAGAGTCTCTCCTTACTGGCCAAAGGCTTGCTGTGACTGCTCAGGGTTTTCCTGGAATCTCTCTTTTATCTCTGTTTCTAAACTGCTCTTAGTTCCCCGAGCAGGGGGACATTGGAGTTGTCGTTGTAAACTACACAACACAAACACCAAACTTGTAAAACTTAGGTGAAGGATTTACTTCCTGGCCCATGGACACCCTTCTACAACTAAACTGCCCCTAAAACCCTATGTTCGTATTCTTGTGAGTGTGTGAGTGTGTGAGTGTGTGTGTGTGTGTGTGTGTGTGTGTGTGTGTGTGTATGCCAGCTCCCAAATAATGAAATGGAGACTTAATTATGAAAACTCACCCTATAGCTCAGGCTTGTTCCTAATTAGCTCTTATAACTTAAACTAACCCATTTGTATTCATCTATGTTCTATCACATAGCGTCACCTCTCTTCCATCTTGCCACAATGAAAACAAACTCCATATGGAGGCTCTTTGATGCCCATCATCCTTTTTGGAAGTAAATTGGTGCTATCAGGAGCAGACGTGTCTCACTGTTATAAAAAGCCTTATATTAGTAGCACAGTTTAAATGCCATATTCTGTACATCTTTGAAGTGTTTGAAGGCCATCTATTTAAAATATATCTCTGTTTGAGGTTGAAAACATACCTAACATGACTATAAGTTTTATTATTATAGATGGCTAACTACTAGCCTATCTTTCTTTATTATCCTAAGCAGCTTTCAAGGACTAAAACTTTACATTACATTTTAAATGAGCTGTATAGGTACAAAATCTTAAGCAACAATGGAAGCACACATACAGTAATAACAAAAGTAACCTTAAATTTGTACCAATATATAAAAATTTATATCAATGTAAAATATTTGAGATAGTGGTTGTTCAAATGTAGATTCAACAATCCACCCTTTTATCCCATCATATTTGTACTATATTACCCCTTCATTCCGTCAGAGATTCCTGAATCTAATTGCCTTTGTTCAGCTTTTTTCTGACTATGACCAATAACACCTTGCAACCAACCCCCGCCCAAGCAAAGACAAGCATTCATAACCCAATGAATGACCAAAAATAACCACCCCTATTTATTGGAAATGTGGGCGTTGTGTTCTCTAGTATGCTTCTTGTTGTCTGAGAGTGATCGCATCTTTAGGTGACACTGAGAAAACTGAGATAATGGTCAAGTCCCAAGAGAGCTATTTGTATCATCTGTTGTCCAGTCTCTGGGCTATGGGAAAGTGCAGGGCTCCTCTGAAGTCCTGGCGAGAGTAGTCTATGAGGCTAGACCATCTCAGCTGGCAACTTTGAAGAAATTTTGAATGTAGGACTTTAAAAAAAAACTGTAACAGGCATTCCAAGAGAGTAGATTGCCTGTGCTACTTGTCTCTATTGATTTCTGGTCATTTTTTTTCTGAAAACACACAAACTTTCATAGGTAACATATATATCTGCATTAACACAAGTATGGAATGTGCACTGTGCACATTTAAATGTCAATTAAAGATGGTTTTTTATTCTATGTAAAAGGCAAATATCAACTTTTTAAGTCTGTTTCAACTGTATAAACAAACCTCTATCCATCCATATGAAAGGATGGCATGTAATAATAAATGAGGACTCTGGAGGCAGCAAGATTTATCATGTCTCATACACTCTCAGAGCTGTTCCCATGTCAAAGGATCAGCTTATATGTCATCTGTCTTGCAGTTTTCCCCTTTGCCCTATTTTATGTTTGTAGCCAGGATTTTCATGAGGTGTCCCCCAGTTAAATCTAGATTAACTTAGGAGGAATCCATAGTTTTTCATTTCCCATGGAAACAAAAACACAACCCCTCTCCCACCACAACATACTTTTCAACTTCCATTCTGAAGCCAAGATATCTCTAAAGTATAGACTGACTTAATTCAGCAGTCCCTTTCATAATTCAGTGTCTCTCAGCATCTGCCATTCTCGTATCAACATTTAAAAAATTCAAAATCAACAAAGCACCATATAGGATCCAGGTTCCCTGTGTATTTCCCATACTTATGTGGCTTATTTTTTTTATATTACTTTATTTTCTCTTTAAAGTCTTTATCATTTTAAAACTATTTTTATGGCTGTCTGTACCCATTTTCTTTTCTTTTATCAGTACCTAAGAACATTTTTTAAAATATACTCTACCCTTTTAGAGGTTTTCTGCTGTGAAATAATGCCCTTTCACACTGTAAAGATTTGCCACTCACATTGGTTTAATAAAATGCTGATTGGCCAATAGCCAGGCAGGTGGGGCAACCAGACTAAGAGAATTCTGGGAAGAGAAAAGGCAGAGATGCAGTCATCAGTCAGATGCAGAGGAGGCAAAATGAGAATGCCTGATTGAGAAAAGACACCAAGTCATGTGACTTAACATAAACAAGGATTATGGGTCAATTGAAGTTGTAAGAGCTAGTTAATAATAAGCCTGAGCTAATAGACCAAACAGTTTATAATTAATATAAGCCTCTGTGTGTTTCTTTGGGACTGAATGGCTGTGGAACTGGGCGGGACAGAAACTTCCATCTGCAGTTTTGGTATTTGGACCTGGCTTTTCTAAAAGCATCTGGAATATTCTTTGAACACATGAGACAAATCTTAAACTGCTAAGTCAGCAGCCGCATGATTCACTTAGCCCATGGCATTGATTGCATGAAGCTGGAGGCTGGTACAGGCAGCAGTCAGTAGCTGCATCTCTATAAGATGAGTCAACCAGAGAGACCTTAATCACAAGGAAGTAGGCCTATTCTGTGTTTTGACCTTTTTTTTAAAACTTTCTCAGGCCTTATGTGGATGTACATAACCAGATGTTGGCCACCATCAGTCTTTTTCTGCCCACCAACCAACTCCCAAATAATCACACAGAGACTTGCTAATTATGAAAACATGGCCAATAGCTTAGGCTTGTTCCTAGCTAGGTGTTATAACTTAAATTAACCCATTTATATTAATCTATGTTCTATCACGTGGTATTACCTCTCTTCTACTTTGTACCTCCTCTTTTCTCTCCATGTCTCCTGTCTTCTCCTGCATGCCTAGATTCCTTCTTCTCTTCCTTTCTCTCCCTGAAAGTCCCACCTATACCTCCTACCTAGCTATTGGCCATCCAAAATTTTAATTGCACCAATCACAGCAATACATTTTCACATAGTATACAAATATCCCTCATCAAAATCATATGAGTTCTGTGGATAACTGCAGTTCTTGACAATTCTAAGATTTTTAAAAATATTCTTTTGGAGATTCAATTCCTTTGTAGGCATTGGTTAGATATCAAAACTTATAGTTGAATGAGGCATGATGGTGTATGTCTTTAATCCCAGTATTTAGGAGTCCAAGGCAGGTGAATTTTTGTGAGTTCCAGGTCAGCCATGGTTATATAGTGAGAGCCTATCTAAAAAACAGACAAACAAAAACAACACACTGTGATTTAAATTAATAAAATTAAACTCCTTGTAAATGGGGCATCAGATCTTCTCTAAAAGTATTTTAATCCACTACAAAATTCACAAACACTATTTTGATCCCAGACTAGGCAAAACAGAGGGGAAACTGACTTTACTCCTGTGGATATTATGGGATAGCTACATTTGTCTCCGTT
Source organism: Ondatra zibethicus (assembly GCA_004026605.1). Taxonomy (NCBI): domain Eukaryota; kingdom Metazoa; phylum Chordata; class Mammalia; order Rodentia; family Cricetidae; genus Ondatra; species Ondatra zibethicus. The sequence continues at coordinate 159,768 of PVIU01002064.1, read as the reverse complement.
GTTTTCCCGTAGCTCCACACAGCTGTTCTTTCTCGTAGGACTCTCCCAGGATAATATCTTGTTCTAATGGAGCCTCTCAGGTGATCCCAGTCAGAGGATCCCATTTGCATTTTTCCCATTCATGCAACAAGCACATCTCCAAACAATGACTACAAACACAGTATTCCTGGCATTCGAAGCATCAAACTCTAATTTTCTGGAGTAACCAACATCTTACACATTAGGCAAGCCTTCAGCCCATGGGTCATTTTATTTATATTTTCTCTGGGCTGGAGTGGAGGAAGCGGGCACCGTGGTCAGGATGTAATGGACCAGAGCAGAATTTTTTAAAAGAAAAAGACTATCTGAAGGTGTTGGCACACAGCTTTAATCCCAGGTCTCAGGAGACAAAGGCAGGCAAATCTGTATGGATTACGGGCCAGCCTGGTCTACCAAAGGAGTTCCAGGCCAGTCAGGGATATACAGTGAGACACTGGGTAGTGGTCTGGATGAGCTATACCACACACAGGCTCAGATGTTTGACTACTTGGTCCCCAGTTGGTGGCTGTGTGGATACGTTTAGGAAGTGTGACCATGCTGGAGGAGGTATGTCACTGCAGACAGACTTTGAGATGAAAAGCCTTGTGTTACTCCCAGTTTTCTCTCTGCTTCCTGCTTGTGGTTCAAGATATGAGCCCCTGCACCCTAATTCAGATGCTGCTTGCTACCTCGCTTCCCCATCCTGACAGACCCTTATCAACCTAGAACCATAAGCCTAAATAAATTCTTTCTTCTATAAGTTGCCTTGGTCATGGGTCTCGTCACAGCAATGGAAAACTAACTAAAACACCATATCTCAAAATAGTCTCCAACATACTGAAGTCTCTAGCATTCTAGATAAATTGTTTTGTTACTGTCAACCATCAATGGTTCACCAAAGGTTGTTTATGAGTAAGATTCAAAGAAAAAAAAATCAACCAGATTCATGTATAGTGCTGGGTTCCCCATGGTTCCTGGGGCTCTGCTCTGAACCCCAACATAGACACACAGGCCTGGGGAAGCTTGTTCTTCCCAGAGGTGTCGGTACACACTTTTCTCTGGAGCCACAGGCAGCAGGGCACAGAGGCCACTCTGAGGCCGTTACAGTCTGAGTCTCCAAACTGAGACCCAGAAAGGTGTTCCTGACAGCTCGGAAGATAAAGCTGAGGATGCTCAGATCCGTATCACAGGCTCGGGAAAGGCCCCGTGTTTATGAAGTTCAGAGAAGAGCCAGATGTATCTGCCCCATCAGTTTATGATTTCCATCATGGAAATAAAAAGGGCTGGAAAACTCTTGAAAATTTTGTCCCCGCCCATGCCACTGAAAATTAACCTAATAGGGAAGAAAATGGCAAGAGAAGTAAAGAAATCTGCTTGGCTCCACAAGGGTTGCTCCGCTGTGGGCTGAGGGGATTAAAGAACGTTTAGGTGGACTTACTAAGGTTTTGATTTGGGCTGTACATTCCTGTAATTAGGAAAAATAATTGCAATAAATAAAACTTAAAATTAAGTGAAGAGTGTTTTTATTCTGAAGAGAAAGAACAAAAGCTACTATCAGGAGCATCATAGATATGTAGAAGTTAGGCCAAAACAAGCTGACATTCAGTGATCCGGGAATGGGAAGAAATCCCAGAGATGTCCAAAGAAAACCAAAGGAACTTTTTGAAAAGATTAAGAAAGAGATAGCTGTACTGCATAAGGCCAAAAGATAAAGATGGTGGATGACAAATCTTCTCCACCAAGAATGCTTTGAGGTGGAAATGGGAAGAGCAAGAGAGAGAAAGCATCCTAGAGGGCAAAAAGTCTGAATGGGGCTCTCCCTGCTCTCCCTGAGGTGAGCACTCTGCTCTAGAGAATTCTGCCCTTGAGATGGAGGCCTGCGGGAACTCATGACAGAGACGGCTAACGGAGACAGGCTTGGGTGGTGTATGCTCTGTGCTGACACTTAGCTTTTTCCCAGGCATTTCTGTAATGATTCTCAGGAAAACAACTTGATAGCACAACTTCACTGCCAAGCACATGCCATGTGACTTTTCCTGGGGAGGTGTGAACAACTTCCAGTTCCCCTTAGATAGGGCACCAGTACCAGACCCCAAAACCAATCCTACCTAAGTTGAGCCTAGTGGAACCAGTGAATTTATTAGCATAACTTACAGCAGTGTGGGTGAAGACTCATGAAAACTGTATCTTGGAGCTCCCTGCACAACTGGCAGGGAGCTGAGCTTGAGGAAAGGGAGACGGAGAGAGAGAGAGAGAGAGAGAGAGAGAGAGAGAGAGAGAGAGAGAGAGAGAGTCTCCTTTCCCTACCAATTGTTACTACTTAGTTAACCTTGGGGAGAAGCCTTGTGGCTCTAAATTTTAGAAGTTTCCTGGGTCTTGTAAAGTTTATTTACTTCCTGAGTCTTATGAACATCCCCTGCCCTCTAGTAGGGAGTGTTTCCATTTGTATATAACCACAAAACAGTGATGGTGTTGATGATGATGATGATGATAATTTAAAACTTTTTTTTACCCATTTTTAAAGCGAGGAATGTGAATCTAAATGAGATTAATTTGACCAAGGGCACATGACTACAATAGAGTCAGTAGTACTTTGGGAGTCCCCCAAAACAATTCAGGACAGATTCATGAGAAAGACATGGGGTTCAGAAAACCTCTAAAACTCACAGTTGAAGTTTGCTCTTTTAAAGGGTACAGACTGAAATGTGTGAGAGATGAAGTTGGTAGTTGAAACTAGCTCAAGTTTCTTCTTTCAGCGGAGGCGCAAGAGCAGCATTTTACCCTCCTAACACTGAGATGGAAGCTTTGTCATGGGAACTCCTGAAAAGGCTTCTTCATGACTGACCTTACAGGACACCGGAATTCAAAAGGATGCTGTTGTAGCCTGAGGCCTGAGACACCATTATATTCGTGTCAGATGGGATATTCCAAGGATCAGAAGTTGATTCTCAAGGGTCAGTCTTTTCTTGGAATGGTCAGGTTTTGAGCAAACCAAGCTTTCTGGGTTAACCCTTTAGTGTACAGGAGAAAGGCTGACACTAGACCTGGAGCCTCCCTGTGGATCATTGCTAAAGATATGGGAGGTCAACGCCTATAATCCTGCTCTCCAGAGGCAGAGGTAGGAGGATTACAAATTCAAAGCCAGTTTGGACTACCATGTGAGACTCTGTCTCAAAAAAGAAGAACCTACAATAACATAATGGAGATAATATTTTTATGTCCAAAGGAATTGCAGGTAAATTCAGTAAATGATAAATAAACATTATCAAGATCTAGAAGTTCCTAGTAAAATAATTGTGTATATATAAAGAAGAAGTGGTGATTATAATAATCCAGAATGGGGTTAATAATTCAATAAACAATTATAGGAAGACTCTGTTAGCAAGACAGTGATGATTCACAGTAAGTAAACAGAATCCAACTCTGCTGTGGAATTCAGCAGACACACAGTAAGTTAGTTTCCACTGCCAGATGTAAATAACAGGCAACGTGCTACGTGCAGATCTCCCTTTGAATAAGTCATGGTACACTAACACACTTCCTCCTTGAGAGGCTGGAGTGTGGAAGAAATCAGTAGCTATGATTTATTTATGCTTAAGAAAGCTGCTTGGAGGTTTGCTATGACATTCTCAAGAATGTAATGGTGGGTGAGGGCATGGTAAGAAGAGATAGATGCTCTGGTTTGATGGAAAATGACATGCTTAACAGACTAACATCATCTAAAAGAAATTTCTAGCGTTGTATAACAGGCATCACTGGGGTGGGGGTGGGGGCTGCCACGATCCAAATTTTGAGTATTGTTGACTTGGACAAGAATGTAGAAGATATGTGCACTTTGTTTGACCCCGACAGGAAGGGGGGAAAGAGAAGAAATACAGCTGAGAACATATGACAAATTCTGTGCACTAATCATGCGGTGCATGCACAGGGATTAGCATGAAGACATGGTAACTGCCTGAGAAATAGCATTGCTGCGCAAAAATGAGCAAACTGATGCCTGAAAGCGATAAGCAGTTAGGAAGTTCCAACAATTGGAAAATGAAAGTTGATAGAGCCTAAGTTTGCTTTGTCCAAAGTCTATAATGTTCCAGTACCCATAGAGACAGGACAGACAGGACAGGCTGGCTCAGTTTAGATGGAGTACAGAGATGGCCACAGGGTCCCGGGATATTAAAGTTAAAAATAATTTCCATAGGCAAGCCAAAGAAAGCATTGGTGAGAATCATCTATACCATAAAATCATGGAATTTCTGATGTGGGATTCCCCTCTGTGTACTGTGAATATGTTTTATTATCATTGGTTATTAAAGAAGCCACTTTGTCCTATGGCAGAGCAGAATATAGCAAGGTGGGAAATTCAAGCAGAATTAGAGGGGGGAAGAAGGTGGAGTCAGAGAGATGCCATGCAGCTGCTAATGGAGTAACATGCTAGCACCAGTAAGCCACAGCCTAGCGACAATACGCAGATTAATAGATTAAGAGCTAGCTAGAAATACACCTAAGCTATTGGCCAAACAGCGTTGCAATTAATAAAGTTTCTGCATGATTATTCAGGTCTTGATGGCTGGAAAATGAAAGAGCAGTCTCCGTTTACATAATGTGCCCTAACATTTGGCAAAAATTTCTACATAAAGCCTAAAAAGTTTTTTTTTTTAAAAAAAAGGGGGGGGGCAGGAGGATTCTAGGTAGAAAGGAACAGAGTCAAGCATGTCTTCTTGGTAGCAACATAGTCTTTGCTGGACTTTGTTTGCAAGAGGCAAGCAGAGGCGTGACTCCTTTAAGAGAGACTTACTGACGCAGCGTTAGAAGCAAAAACCTTGCAGCTCTTTTAAGAGGCTCTGCCAGCAAACACTTAAATGGTGTTTGTGAATAGCTGGCAGCAGGGTTCTTGGTGGTGGCATGGGCCTTGAACTCCACAGAGTTGTGGTAATAAACATGGCTCTTGCCAGTACCTCTGCTATGAAGCTAGGCTCTATGTGCTCAGAAAAAGAAATATACAGTAAAGATAGTTTCAGACAGAAAAGAAAACCAAATCTCCAAATGGTTTACAGTGTGTTTAAAAATATACGTTTGTGTGGGCGTGAAAAGAAAGGATAGAGAAAGTCTTTTTTAAAGAAGAAACAGAAATAGAGTAAGTCGGGGGTGGTGGTGCCCACCTTTACTCTTGGGAGGCAGAGGCAGGCAGATCTCTGTGAGTTCAAGGCAAGCCTAGTCTACAGTGAGATCCATGATAATCAAAGATACAGAGAGAAACCCTATCTCAAAAAACCAAAAAATTAAAAATATAAAAGAAGTAGAGTAAAAAAACAGTCACGTAAAGATGGAAAATACACAGAGAGTCTAGATACTGTATGTTATTATGTTGACTTTGAATTGTTTGACTACTGAGAAAGGAGTGACAGATGCTAAAAGTGATTTGACTATAAATGCTGGATTAATGCTGCAGGATTAATCCAACCTATATATTTTTAAAATGCCTTGACTTCAAAATTTAAGTCAAAAGGTATGCTACTTTGGAGAAGAGATTTTGCTTTCATTTCCATGGGAAATGAGAGACTGTGTATTCATTCTGAGTTAAGAAAAATAAGGTTTGATCGAGGAAGACCCACTAAAAAATCTCCAGTAGAAATGGGTGGCCCAGATGATCCAACATTTCAGAGCACCTCTGTTGCAGTTTCTTCTGAGTTCTATATCTAGAACAGTCTTAAGACTGCTGGCTGAGATGATCCAGCCTCACAGACTACTCCAGTCAGGACTTGACCATGATTCTAAATTTTCTTTGCATCCCCATAAATTTATTAGTGCTCCCAATCAGCAAGAAGTAGCCTAGAAAACTATGCCCACAATTCCAAAAAATAGATTATGATGTTTGTCTTTGTTTAGTGTGTTGCTTACAAGTTGTTATAGATAATAGCCAGGGAAAAAGCTAAACAAAGGAGAAATATTCTGGGTCTTATTTTGAAAAGAAAAAAAAAGGAAGTGCTGTGGGATAATGCTTTTGTACTCTGTAAAGATTTGTCACTTGTATTGGTTTAATAAGATGTTGATTGGCCAGTAGCCAGGCAGGAAGTATAGGCAGGACAACCAGACTAGGAGAATTCTGGGAAGAGGAAAGGCTCAGTCTGCAGTCGCCACCCAGACACAGAGGAAGCAAAATGAGAATGCCTCACTGGTAAAAGGTACCAAGCCACGTGGCTAAACATAGACAAGAATTATGATTTAATTTAAGTTGTAAAAGCTAGTTAATAATAAGCCTGAGCTAATAGGCCAAACTACAATTAATGCAGTTTGTGTGTGATTATTTGGGTTTGGGCAGCCAGGAAACAAAAGTGCAGTCTCTGCTTGCAAATTTCAGTCTAGAATAAGTGATTTCTATGACTATGAAAGGGCCATTAGGTTAGTTGATGCCATTATTTTCTTTTTCTTTCTCTGTTTCTTTTTCCCATACCTTCTTTCTCACTACATTTCCTCCCTCCTTTCCCTTCTTCTTGCTCCCTTCCTCCCTCCCTTATTTCCTTCTCTCACTCTCCCTTCTCTCTTCATCCCTCCCTTCCTCCCTCCCTCCTTCCTTCCTTTCCTTTCTTCCTTGACTTTTAAAACAAAATTGTGCTACATATCCCTAGCTGACCTTGAACTCAGAGCAATCCTTCTGCCTCAGCCCCTGAATGTTGAGGTTATATTTGGGAGCCACTATGTCTGGCTGTAATCATGGAAGCAATAATAGAAGTATGTCCATCCAGGAAGTGTTATGGCTGCCTCTAGGAGATCCTTATATTCTTTTCTCATCTCAAAGCTTTCCTGCCCTTCACCTTAGCCTGATAAGGCCATGTGATCTCCAGGAAGGAATTCTGGGAGCCAAGTGAAGCAAGTTAAAACATTTCAATGTCAACCGATGAATAGTTTGATGTATCTCCTTGATGAGGTTTTGCATTTGAGCTGAAGAACTCAAGAGGTGGGGGTCTAGAGAGCAAGGCATGTCCTTGTGAGCACAGAAACATCCTGTCACTTGCCAAGTCTCACCAGGCCTGACCTACATTTTCTTGCCAATTTGTTCCATTAAACAATACATGCTGGTCCATGTCCATGAAATGACTTCATGTTGCTGCCTCAGCTGATTTATTGGCACTGAAAACTAGTTCCGTTAGCAGTGCAGCTGGCTCACACAGCCCACCTGCCAGGAAGCATTGTTTTCGTGTTGGCAAACGAAAGAAACAATATGCCTTCTGATTTGTCAGTCTTCACATGCATGTACACATCTGTGCTCTTGTGTGCCACAGAGATGTGTGGGCGTCAGAGGACAACTTTAGTTGTTGGTCTTGTTCCACCTCGTTTGAGACAGGGGTCTCTCGCTGCAGACCAGTAGAGTGTGAGGCCCTGGGATCTCCTCTCTCTGCCTCCCACTTCACTGTAGAGCAGCGGCTGGAGGTGCAGGTGTGGGCTGCTGTGTGTAGCGTTACATGGCTCTGGGAATCTGAACCCAGGGCCTCATGTGTATGCAACAAGCTCTTTACCCACTGAGCCACCTCCCCCACCCTGTGCTGATTGCTATTGTACAGCTATGGGGAAAACGCAAGGCATAAACAGCTGTAGGAGGAAAGACTTATGTGGATTCACAGTTTCAGATAACTCGATTTCTCCTTTCCTGACTCTGTTCAACGGGCAGAACATGATGGTGAGAGTTTAGAATACCACCAAGTTCACCTCATGGCAGACCAGAAGGACAGAGAGCAGAGACAAGGCTCTCTCAGTGAACAATGACCTACTTTCTCTAGGTATGTCTTACATCCTAAAGTTTCCAGAACATATCAAAATAGTGCTGCCATCTGAGGAACAAGTGTCCAAAACCCGAGCCTTCGGGAAGGATACTCTCCATCCAAACCATAACTAACTGACCTTCCCTCATTTATAGTGACTATGAAGACTCTAAAGGGCAGAGTAAAAAACCATAACTAACTGGCCTTCCCTCATTTATAGTGACTAGGAAGACTCTAAAGGGCAGAGTAAAAAAGAGGGCACATAATTCAGAAACATCTAGGACCATAAAGCTGCCTTATAACATATAAAAAATAAGACTACCTAAAATTTTAGCTTTGGGGACCTTGAAGAAATGCCTGTAATTATTCCTCGGCTCCCAGACCGTTCGTTCAGAGGGCAGGAGAAGCTCCCAGCAGAGCTCACTTCACTACTGGAGGGCAAGACAGTGAAAGGAGCAGTCTCATAGTAAATGAATATAAACAACTATGCGGGAAAGGAACTGCGGACACACTGCTCCATAGCATGGTGTTGTAGGAGGAGGGCCCGCTTGTTTGTCCCAGCCTTCCAGCTAGCTTAGCCTCGAAATAATCACACAGAAACTGTATTCATTAAATCACTGCTTGGCCCATTAGCGCTAGCTTCTTATTGGCTAACCCTCACATCTTAATTTAACCCATTTCCTTTAATCTGTGTATAGCCACGTGACAGTGGCTTACCAGGTAATGTTGCGACCGGCTCCAACAGAGCTCCATGGCTTCTCTCTGACTCCTCCTCCTTTCTCCCAGCATTCAGTTTAGTGTGACCCCCCAACTTGCTCTGTTCCCCTCCAGCTCTGCTATAGGCCAGAAGCAGTTCCTTTATTAACCAATGATATTCACAGCATACAGAGGGGGATCCCACATCAACACATGCCTTTAATGCCAGTAGCCACATTAATTTGACGCCTTTAATCCCAGTGGTGCATGCCCTTAATCCCAGAACTAGAGAGGAGACAGTTCTCAGTCTCAATCTCATTCTGAGGTTTTCTAGAGGCAGGATCACCATTTTCAGACTGAGATCGAGGTAAGAGCCAGTGGTTGGCTGCTTTGCTTTTCTAGGCTTTAGGTTGAACCTCAATATCTGTCTCTGAGTTTTTATTAACAGGTGCCCAAGCATCTGGCAAGAATTTCCACATAAAGCTTGAGAAAGCTTTAAAAAAATAAAAGGATCCTAGACAGACAAGAACGGAGTCAAGCACAGTTTCTTGGTAACCATCTTTTCCCCAGTAGGCTCTGTTTGCTGGCAGCAAGCAGAGGCAGGAATCCTTTAAGAGAGGCTTCCTGTCTCCGTGTTAGCAGTAAAACCCTTGCAGCTCTTTCAAGAAGCTCTACAACCAAACTTAAATGATGTTTATAAGCAGCCCGCATCAGACTTCTTGGTGGGAGCAGGGACCTAGAATCTCCACAGAGTTGTAACCATCAATGTGGCTCCCGCCAGTACCTCCACCATGAAGCTAGACTCTCAGAAAGCTAAGGAATGGAATGGAGCAGCCACCATAGCCCAGCGTTAATCTTAGCCATATCGGTTAGTAGATTAAAACCTTTCCTGATCAGAAAATAATTACAGATACACAATAAAGACAGATTCAGATGGGGGGAAAAACCTGTAAATGGCTTATAGTGTGTTAAAAAATACATGTAGTCTTGGGAGAGAAAAGAAAAAGGATAGAGAAAGTCCTTTTAAAAAGAAATAGAGTAGTTAGGTATGGTAGCACACGCCTTTAATCCCAGCACTTAGGAGGCAGAGGCAGGCAGATCTCTGTGAGTTCGAGGCCAGCCTGGTCTATAGAGTGAGATCCAGGACAGCCAAGATACATGGTTACGGTTTTTATTGTAGATACCAGAGAGGAAACAGCCAGAGGCGTCTGGAAGGGTCCAGAGCATAGAAAGAAAGACGGGACATGGCCTGCAGACTAGATGTGGCCCTGGCTTGGGCAGAGAGGAAGAATGGTGGAGACAGAGGAGACTAGAGCGTAGCTATATAGCCACACTGAGGGGGAGTGAGATACAAGCGAGTAAGTGGGAGGGAGCGAGAGAAGAAGGCAGAGAGGTGGGGGGGGGTAGTGACAATATCCAGGGCAGGGTGAAAACCTTGCCTTTATAAAGGGAACAAACAAATGCGTATCTGGGTGAAGGGATGCCTGACTGCAGAGATGAGAAGCCAGGAAGCTAGAGTGGAGACTTGGAGATGGACAAAGGGTACCTGGGATGCTGAGGGGGGCCTGGAGGCCAGCGTGGCTTTGATATGCTGATAGCATCCACCCATGCTCCTTCCTTCAGAGGTAAGGGAAATAGATGACTCCTTTTGGCAGATGGGAATCAGTTTCACAAGATCCTGATTGCTGGCTTTTATCTATCTACCTTGTACCTTGTATAGCCCAGTATTAGCTCACTTCTGGATATTTGGACAGCCTGAGAGAGCTAACAGCAACCATAAACATTGAGATTTCATTAATCTGCATTCATAGTATCCATGGTTATTTTTTGAAATTTTATTTTTATTTATATGTGTCTGTGCCTCTGTGTGTGCCAAGTGTGTAAGAATACTTCATGAAGTCAGAAGAGAGCTCCAGTGGTCGTGAGCCACCCGGCACGGGGCCCGGGAACAGCTTGGGTCCTCTGCAAGAGCAGCAAGGGTTTTAACCACTGAGCTGCCTCTCCAATCCCTACACATTTTAAAACATAAACCACATATATCTATTAGGTTACAAATACCACAGATTAGACTAACCGGACTGGCGACATGTGGTACGCCTTTGATAGCTTTTGTTTGAATATTCCCTTGTCTTCTCATTTGAATATTCCCTTGTCTTCTCATTCACATGTATTTACTATGCACCTGCTTGTCAATGGGCACATAAAATAGCCTACCTACGGGCCAATCCCGTGTGCCTACAGGGCCATTTAGTAAAGAGCTCAGAGGCAGTGCTGTGAGTATTATTTTTAAGTAGGCTCTGAGGACTCAGAATGTTTAAGGCCATTCTGTATTCACATTCTGAAGATAATGTACAAATCGTCTCCATTGATTAATCTACATTATCATGAGCCTGGGAAATGTCTTTCTGTGACTTCAGTTTTCTTAAAGCGTTTAATAATGTCTCCACTTGAGGAAGAGTTAGGGCTGGCCTCGGAGACGCGGGTGATGGATGTTTCCCATTACCAAGTTGAATGAAAGCCTCTTCTTTAGCAGGGCCCGCCTGGAGGCTGAGCGAGAGGCTTTACCCTGCACCGTTCATTATCTCAACTCCTGAGGCTTCGGCCTTCCCTATTACTAAATTGAATTTAGAAAAGGCATAATCTGCCTTTTTAATATTCTACATATTTTTAAATGTGAGATTGATTTAGGGGAGGGATGGAGAGAGCTTGGGTGTTTCTCCTGGCCTGCGATTGGGTGTCAATTCCATCAGAGTGTTTCAGCCGATTTGGAAAATAAAAATGTGTCCTTGTGTTTGGAGCCAAGGCATATCTAAGTTTATAGATTCTTGTAGTTGGCTGTTAAGTGTGGACATGTTTCATTTAAAAAAAATACAAAACTTGCAGATGAATACTAAATTTAGTTTTACAATTTAATACTGACTTGTGTGTAGTACAGTATACATTACTTTATGGACTATACAATAGGATTCATAAAAATAAGATCTGATCTATACCCACAACTATGTCCACAATAAATGTTACCTCCCCCTACTCTACATTGAACATGCACTAATCAGCCATGAACACTCGGTCATGATTTCTTTCCAGAAGTCAAATTGCTTCTATGCCACAGTTTCCAAAGGGAAAAGATGCAGCCCTCTCCTGGTTCCTTCAGGAACACATGCCAAACCTGTGCTACTGGCTGCCATCTGTTTCTTAATCTGTAACACAGAGACCATAGCTTCTGATCTAGGCTGTGGATTGGCTGAGACTCCTCAGGCAATGACTGAACTGATTTATTTTAGCCATTATGCTATAGGTTACATCCCACTCAACATATCTATCTCTGATAATAATTAACTAATCTAGAGGGATTGCTTGCTCTCTCTCTCTCTCTCTGTGTGTGCACACTGAGGACTTGCTGTCTATATTATAATATATATTACATACTTTATTACTTGCGTATTTACCATATGAATGTGTGTGTGCACACTGAGGACTTGCTGTCTATATTATAATACATGTATTGCATACCTTACTACTTGCATATTTATCATATGAATTTGTGTGTGTGCACACTGAGGACTTGCTGTCTATATTATAATACATGTGTTGCATACCTTACTACTTGCATATTTATCAAATGAATCTCTGTGTGTGTGTACACTGAGGACTTACTTAATATATGCATTACATACTTTATTAGAAAGCTGGCATAGCTATGATATTTATAAAATTACCCATCTATGTAATTCATCAACAGAAACAGAAAGACGAGCTCAGACATGAACTCTCGCCTTGATCCACTTGAGTTTATAGCCAGCTTGCTTTATTAAACATGTTTAATATTTACATATTTCTGGTGCACAAACTGCTCATTCGTTAGCAGGAAGGCACATTTCACGCACACTCCAACATGCCATGGACATGGTGTTATTCCATCAAGAGGCACCTTCCCCCCTGACCAACGGCTTTGAAAGCAAGCCCAGAGCCATCCAGTTCCTCGTCTCCCACATTTGCAGAGTTTGCCGGTGGACTTTTATAACCTGCCCAGGGAGAATTATCATCTACAGTGTGTCTTCACCAGCCATTCATCTTCCTTCCATTAAGACTTTGAAGGAAGACACCCTAGAGAGTGCTGGCCTCTGAGTCATCATGTTAATTCCTGAAGTCGCACATAAAAGAGCCATCTTGTGTGCTCACGCTGGTCTCTGCAGACAGGGCTGACTGCAAGGCTGCGTTCTCTCAGCTGCAGCCACGCTGGACTCATGCTTGCCACCAACTCTGTCAATGCCACCAAAAGGGTTGCTGTTCCCAGACTTTTCTGTGGCCAGGACACAGCTCTGAAAATAAGGACATCGCTTGTGCATGTGCTGTCTTAAACATATCACCCAGGGTGTGGGGAAAGACTTCTTTTCAGAGCTTTTGTCAAATGACGTTTTCTGCTGGCTTTTTATCACCAGTTGCAGTAATTGACTCTTTAATGCATGGCTTCCCTGAGAAGTCATGAATAAGCCAGTTCTGAATCCTGGGCACATAAATTGTCCAGGGTGTGTCTTCCAAGTACCAGATTATATGTCTGTATTCTGCCCTAAGAGGAGTCCTGGAAAAGACATCACCTTGCACTATTCTCTGAAATCCTCTACCATGGTAGGCTGAAGGATGGGACGCTCAATCAATGTGCAATGGATAAATTACATCACTTGCAAGTGTTTTCAACATTTGCCACTGAGTCCTGTGGTCACAGCTGCTGCCGGGCTCGACAGTGTGTTCGTACTCCATACTTCTTTTGTTGCCTGAAAGAGAAACGTAAATTAAAACTCAGGAAGCATTTTTTCCTAACTTCATGGTCACTGCTGACTAATAGGTTCTCTCGACATTCATTGAAGGTCCCTGAAGACAGGCTGTTGTGCATGTGTGGTTCTGAATTTCTTCCAGTGTACCCCATTGTCACAGGTGTGGTCAAAGGCCTGGGAGAAAGATGCCCACATGATCTGGGATACAGAGCAATGGGGCTGGAAAAACACATTGGCCACTCATTAACATGACTGAAATATCATGTGACTAAAACCAATCCTTCTCCAACTATATGCGGTGAAGGGTTTCCCAGAGAATAATGCAAAGGCTCATCTCAGCGCAGGATGCGGACGTATGATCTGGTCCTTGGGAGAGACACCCTGAATGCCTGAGATGATAAGATACCTGCTGACATTTCTAATCATGTACATGTGCGTATGTGTATGTGGTTACATGTGCATAGGCACAGGTCACCCAGAGACTTTCAGAAAGCATAGATGCCCTAGAGCTGGAGTGACAGGCACCTGTGAGTCTCCTGAGGAGGGCGCTGGGAACCGAACTCCAGTCCTCTGAAAGAGCAGTGCGTGCTCTTAACTGCCGTGCCGTTTCAGGAACTCCCAAAATGAGAATTTTATAAGTACAATATATATGAACTACCAGAAAAATTAAAATTTAAAAGCCCAAACTCAATGCTGCCTTTATTCATTATTTTTTATCATATTGCTTTAAAGTTTTTCCAGATTCTACCTTCATCACTCCACAGACGGATACTACTGTGCCGTCCTACAGAACGGCTCTGAGCAGCACCGACTAAACCAAACCGCGGTCTTTTCGTTTTATGCCCTCACAGATTTCAAGTACAAACCTTAATATACTGCAGTCTGACTGAGATACCACCCGCCTATAGAGACCTATCGGTTGCTCAACAGGAGAGCAACAGTCTCTGTTAGTGCCATGGTAAGCATTACGCACCCAGAATTCAACTTTTCCTTTACAGACTTGGAGTACCATTGGCTGAGAGACACAGGTTTGGGTTCAGACCTGAGTTTGAATCCAGTTCTGTTGCCTACTAGCTGTGCCACCTTTAGCGAGATGCTTAACCACTCTGAGCCTTTCTCCTAATCTCAAAAGCAGAGTGGTTCCAGGTGATATCCCCTCACAGCGGTTAAATGTAACTGTGGCTAAGATACGGGTGGGGCGAAGGAAACATGCACGAATGGAACTGTCATTATTAGAATGGCAGTTTAGCCGGGTGTGGGGGCTCACACCTGTAATCCCAGCACTTGGGAGGCAGAGCCAGGAGGACCATGAGTTCAGAGTCATCCTCAGGAGGCAGAGTCAGGAGGACCATGAGTTCAGAGTCATGTAGCAGTTCTGACGCCAGCCTAGGCCACGTGAGACTCTGTCTCGAAAAAAATTGAGGAACTGAAGTTATGGCTCGGTGGTTTAGAGAGTCTGCTGTGCACATTCAAGGGCAGGAATCCAAATCCCAGGTCCCGTGCAGCAAGCCGGGTGTGGTCGCACATACGCCTGTAACCCTAGCACAGGGTTTGGAATAGAACCTGCTGGCTTCTAGCCTAGCTGATAAAACCTAACTCCCGGTGTAAGGGGAGAGTCCGTCTCAAAGAAATAAGGTAGAGAGTAGTAAATGAGTACCCTGGATGCCTCCCTCCGGCCTCTGCACACAGTGCACAGACAGCACACGTACACCAAACACACGTCCGCATCCACACCTCCACCATGTGCAAAAAAAATTAAAAACTATACACAAATAGATGACTTGAACTTTTAAATATATACAATTAAATAAATAACAATTTACTAAATCAGGAGCTCCTTTAAGGCAAACTGTGGAGGAGGGGAAAAAAGCGCAGCCTTTTCTCTGCATGTGCCCCAGCGTGCACAAGGTTCTTTCTCTTTAATGAGTCTCAGAAAGTGCTTCATTATGTAAGTCACTGAAATTGGAATGGATGAGATGCTCATCCCTTGGCCAGCATCCAGTGAGGGATTAAAGTGGGGTCATTCTCTCTCATTTGGTCTTGGGCAACACAGTGCAGCTATTGGACTAACTGCCAGTCAGTGGGCATTTAAAAATGTGGCCAGCATTATACCAGGTGGAGAAAGCCCGGGCAGCATGACTCGGGGTACCTCCAGTTAGTTGGGGGGGGGGAAGCAATTCCATAGCTTGATATCATCTTAAAAACTAGAAGCCACCCATGGCTTCTAAAAGAGGCCTACTTAGCAGGTCTTTGTGAACAAACAAAGAGCATCAAGGATCTTGGGGCTGGAGAGATGGTTCAGTGGTTAAGAGACATACAGTTCCTCTTCACGCCTGCAGATTCCTTCTCTCTCCTTACAGGAGACGAACTCCAACAGGGGTACATCTGACTTGTGTCTTTGTGGGATCCCATTGCTGTCTACTTACCAGGGTTGAGATAAACTCAGTCTTGTGACTTTGGTCATGTGGTGAGGCACTTTAAGACTACTATTGTGATACACTCTCCGGATGATTCCTTGTACTTTTCCCTCACTTTGTGGAGATTTGTGCTCAGGAATTTCTTCAAGCACCAAGTCTAAGTTAACGTCTGGTGTTAGCAATCTGGTATTTCTTCTGGGCCATCAGGGCTGAGGTGAAGATGAACTGAAAAACAACCATTTACATCTTCCTGCTACTAATGACATGGTATGAGTAGATATCTCAGCAGCTAAGAACACTGAATTTTTGTACACAGGGCTTGGCTTTGATTTCCAGCAACCGCATGACAGCTCACAAATGTCATTCCAGTCATGAGGGATCTGACACCCTTTTCTGGCCTCCACTGGTACCTGGTGTTCAATTGGTATACACACTCGCAACACTTATACACCTTAATTAAATTAATTTTAATTCAAAACCTAACATATATATGAAGTAAACCTTTTCCAACTTGGAGTCTCTCTCTCTCTTTCTCTCTCTCTCTCTCACACACACACATGCATGCACATACACATATACACATACATATCATTATATCATTTTTATATATGGTAACAAAGGAGGACAAAGCCATGCACCACATATTCTGGACCTGGAATTACAGGTAGTTCTAAGCCATCTGGCATGGGTGTTCGGAACCAAACCTGGGTAGTGAACAGGATCGTTACTACTGAGCCAACTCTCCGGCTATGAAATGTCACTATAGTGCAGAACGTGAAGATGCCCTATTACTCCTTCTGTCGTCTGCCACTTGAAAGCAATGAAAGACCCTGCTACATGGTCATTGAAGGATTCAGTGGATTTCTAGACCTCTGAGAGTGGACTCTCCACACTGCTTCTTATTGTCATGGTTAACACACTTCTCTCGATGTGAGTAAAGACAGCAAAAGGTTTTGTAGATTAGAGATGGGTGCAGACAGACTATATAAGAAAATTTCCATAATTTGAGTGATGATTCTCTTCTTTATTTTATGCTTTTAGGGGGCAGATTTTTTGAGAGAGAATTTTTCTACCAGGACTCACTACATGGACCATGCTGTCCTCAAAGCTGGAGAGGTCCTCTTGACACTGTCTCCCAAATGCTGTGGTTATAAGCGCACACAGCTAAGCATGGTTGGGATATGTAGTTTAAGTGACATATCTTTGAATCAGAGAATGAAACAATAATGTAAATTTTGAGCAGGAACTGTCATTGTTTGGATGAACAGTAACTCTTCTTAAATTCTATTATGTATTAATTTCAATTGGTAAATCATTCCACGTGTCCTCAATATTTTGGTTCTTTTCTTCGTTTTGTTAGTTTCAGCTTTTTAAATTGCTTTAACTGTGCATATACTCTTGACTGTGGTATCTATGGAATGCTCATAGGGCAGCCCACAGCTCCCAATTACTACTCTGTCTCTGTGAGTTCTAGCCATCAAATGTAGGCATTCCAGTTCTGTTGCAAACGATCTCACTGGCTTTGGGGGGGGGGAGGTTAAAATTACTTTTCTGTGTGCTGGTGTTTGGTTGTGCACGTGCCACACACAGTCTGAGTGTAAAACTAAGAGAAAACTGTAGGAGTAGTGTGTGGCTCCCAGAGACTGAACTCAGGTCGTCAGGAGCAGCAGCAACCAACTTGACCTACTGAGACAAATCTCTGGCATTCGTTTGTGGTTCTGAGAGAGTGTTATGAGCAAGCGTTTAGTACTCAGACTAAACTAACACAATTCAAAAAAGAAAAAGAAAAAAACCACAGCTCTCATAGAGGACCTGAGTTCAGTTCCCAGCATCTACCTTAGGCAGCTACAACTGTCTGAAATTCCAGCGCCCTCTTCTGGCCTCCACAGGCAACTGCATGCATGGACACACCCTTACACAACACACGTGCAGACATCATTAAAAACACAAATAAGTCTTTTCTAAAAAAGAGTGTCAATGGCCTCCGACAAGTCAGACTACAGGGACAAACTTGCACTGAGGACAGAAGTGTCCGGGTAAGCTGAGCAAGGCCATTTGTCACGTGCTCAGGGCTGCTGATGGAAACAGCAGAGACAATTTCTTTCCCCCAATGGCATCGGTCGTTTGGTATGCATTCTTAGAACGTGATCTCGTCTCAAAAACTGTTAGCTGGCGACAGACATGATAGGAAATGGAACTGGGCTCTGCCATTACAGAAATAAAACCTATTGCTGGGCCCTCGTGTGCAGCGGCTCATTTTAAGACAATAGCTTTCTCTCCGCTCTCCTTTGGCAGGAAGGAATTGCCACAGGACAAGCTATATTTTAGAGTCTAAAGAAAGAAACAGCCTTGGCCATTCTCAGTGTTCCCTACAAGTTCACAGTGCTGCCCCACCCTTCTCTGTGCACTTACACAGAAAGCTTCTCTGTGGTTTTTAAGGAACTACTTAGCTTGGTATTTCCAGTAAAGAGAACAATTTCATCTTTTTTTTTTTTGCTGAGGTTGAAGTAAAACATTCGCAAAACCACAATTCCATGCTCTATGCCATAAGAATATTTAGTATGGTAATTACTTCTCTGGATAGAATTGATAATGACCATTGTTCTCTGAAGTAATTCTCATTTATTTCTAGGAATGAGTAAAAGAAAATATGCAGTCTTCCTACTGCGACGAGGAATCAGTCCTCATTTCTATAAGGCGTTCTAATCTCTTTCATATTGAATTCTGGAAGTTCCTTATCTCGCTTTAATTGGAAGTTTTGAAAAATTATTTCTTCAGTTGGATACAACTTTCTAAGATGTTCAATCCTAGAAGTTGATAAACTCCACGCTATCTAATAAAGATCTTCTCTCCTACAACACATTAAATATTTGTAAGCATTGGCATTCTGCACGCATCATTAGCAATGTGCAATGTAATGTTTCATCTTGCATGTCTGCAGAGTTCAGCCCATTACGACAAGAGTGTAGGCAGGACCTGGCAAGAGTCAGGCTACCCCGGGGGAAAATGAATGAGAGAGATTTTACAATCCTTTGATTTCCTCCCAACTCTGTGGGGCTTTGATTCCTAGTTTAAATTTATAAGATTTATTATAATTCCTCTTGCAATAAAAACACGCTCATTTTTCAAGTAGCAATCCCCCTAATTAAGAACGGAGGAAGAAAGTCTTGGGATACAACGAAATGCAGCACTTTAAGAGCTTTCAAGGAATTATCAGTGTAAACAACTGGCTATTCTGGGCAGGCAATGAATCTTTGCACATTCTGGCAAGACTTGAGAGAAAAGATGTCCTCTACTTTTATCTTCCTTGGTCAGCGACAAAGACAGAGGCGAGGGCCTGCCCTGTCGTACAGACTCACGATTCATTCGAGTCAGTTATGAAAGCCGTAGACAGAATTTGGCTGAAACTGCGATGAGCCCCAGATGTGTCCCTTAAACTGCTGAAGTAGGCAGCTGCTATGGCCAAGGCCACTTTTCATTTTTTCATGATAACTGGAGCTACCCTGAGTGGGTCACTCTGAGTGTGTCCCCGGTGACCCTCTCCTGATGGAAGACTTCAAAACAGGAGCGTGTCCAGCGTGATTTCGCGTTGCTCGTCAGATAGCTGAACTCTGTATCCTTTCCCACTGCATCATGTTCTATCCGAGGCCTCGGCTGGGGCTCCCTGCCCTAGCAAACTGATACAGCGCCACGCGCGCTTCCGGCAGTCGGCAACTGGGCTGTATGTCTCCAAGTTCTTGACCTCTCACCCAAAGAATTGAAAATAAGGGATCACACAGGTTTTCAAAAGAAACAAGATAGTCGAAGCAGCAAAGCAGACTACAGAGAGACGCCATCAAGACTGGCAGCAGGCCACATGTGTGAGGTGTTTCAAAGCACGGGATGCTGCAGGGAGCTGCTTCTCATGGGTACAAGGACAAGGAGCTGGCCTCTAAGAAGCTGAGTTTGGGTGGCTCTCTATCTTGACTGATAGATTATGTTACATAATCATTATGCCACTGGACATATCCCTTCCCATGATGTATCTGATTTTAATCACGTGCACAGCCAATTTCACATAGGCGTAAGGCGGCAAGTAGTTATCCAAATGGTCCTAGAGGACGCACTTGAACCTTACTGCGTAGACAGCCAGTTCTGCCTTACCTGGTCTCACGCCTTAATATATCAGCAATATATACACTTGAATAGAAACTAAATTTCATTGCCACCAGGGAGGGGATATTCATATTATGGCTAGGAGATGGTACCTGTAGCCTGAGGCCAATGCAGAGTGGAGAGGGCTCTAGGTGACTAGGGGCCTTGTTTGGAGAGGGATTGTCTGTGCATAGTAGGTGCAGGTGGACGGACTAGGCTGCCAAGCGCACGAGAGGAATGTGCATAGACCAATGGGAGTCTTGGGGTCCTAAATATTCCCCGATGTCTGTCTGTCTCAAAGGCAGGTGTCTTAATACAGGCCAGGCCCTAGCACACGGTGAGGTTTGGCTGTGAGCTTCTTGCCAAGGTTAGCACTCACAGCCTTCGATTTTAGGGGTGTTTGTTCTTTTCTCATCCCCCCAAAATATTCTTTATTTGAGCTTCTAGTTTTTGAATTATTATAGGAGTGTGTGTGTGTGTGTGTGTGTGTGTGTGTGTGTGTGTGTGTGTAATAAGGCACATGTGGAGATCAGTTCTCCCTTCTACTTTTATGTGAGCTCAGCAGACTGAACTCAGGATGACAGGCTTGCTGGCACCTTACACACTAAGCCAATGGTTCTCAACCTGGGCATCAAGCCCCTTTGGCAGGTCAAAGTTGACCTTTTCAGAGGGGTCGCCCTCTGACCCCTCTGCATATCAGATATTTACATTGCAGTTTATAAGCGTAACAAAATTTCAGGTGTGAAGTAGAAATAAAAATAATTTTATGGTTGGGGTCACACGGATGAGGCGCTGTTTTAAAGGGTTGCAGCATTAGGAAGGGTGAGACCCATTGCTTAAGCCATTTCACTAACCCTGAATCCTCATTTCCGCTAAGATTCATGTAACTGATAACAAAACCCAAGTCAATGGTCCTAGCTCATGGTGTACATCAGAGCCACCTGAGGAGTAAGTGTTGTAATTTAGAAAAAGCAGCGTGTGAAAGAAAGAGGCCATGCAACAAAGTTTGCATGCAAGGGTTGTTATTAAGGGAAAGAGAGCACAAAAAGAGAGAAGGGGATTGGGGATACCAGGGGACAGGAGCAGCAGAAGAGAGAGAGGGAGAAGGAGAGGGAGAGAGAGAGAGAGAGAGAGAGAGGAGAGAGAGAGAGAGAGAGAGGGAGAGGGAGAGAGAGAGAGCGCAGAGACAGAGAAGCAGAAAGAGAGAGAGAGAGAGAGGAACAGACAGAGAAAGAGAGATGGGATGTGGGCAGGGCCCTTTTAAAGGGAACTCAGTGATTTTGCACAGCAAGGGCTCTTAGTGGCTACAGCTGAGGAAGTGCCTATCAGAACCCCCAGGGCAGGACAGTACAGATGCCTGAATACTAACAATAAGACTCACAGATTGGTCATAGTCTGACCTAATGAACCAGTGACTGACACAGAACCTCTTGACTAAGAACTATTGACCTGTCATTAGAATTTGTGCTGAAGGTTGAACCTGTGACGGGGCCATGTGACCAACAGAGAGCAGCTGAGTCATGAGAAAGAACGGGAGAAAGATGAGTGCTCACAGCTGTTGCTCCCAGCTCCTTGCCTGCAACCATTATTTTTTCAATAACAGAAAAATTATAATTTTCCAGACTAAAAACTGTATAGGAAGTCTGAAAAATACAAAGAAGACAATAAAAACCACATGGCCTAAGAATTCAACGACTTAGCTGGTGTTCCCCAATTGTCCTAGATTATTTGTAGTTTGTATTTTTTGTTTTGTTGGATTTATCTTTTTCATATCATTTTCTGCTAATAAATATCATTTTTCTACAAATATAGGGTATGGAAGGACCTGTATGTTGTCTGTCTGTCTGTCCATCTGTCAGTCTGTTTCTGCCTCTGTCTCTGTTTCTCTCTCACACACACATACACACACACACACATACACACACCCCTAGCAGTGTTTGTGCTCAGTAGACCTGTAGAGACTGAATACGGTCTGTGACCTCGTCTCCAATTCCTTCCTGGACACTCCTGTGCACACAGTGACTTTTTGGTCAGCTCCAAAAAATACTTTAGGATAATTATGACAAAAAATAAAGTTGATTTATCAAATACAATTTGAATAGTTCTTTGATCTTTCAAAATAGCTAAATGTGGGTGTGTGGAGACATGGCTCAGCAGTAAGGAACATGGGCTTCTCTTGTAGGGAACGCAGGTTCAGCTGCCAGCACCCACTTGGCAGCTCACAGCTGCCTGTAACTCCAGTTTCAGGGGACCTGTTTTGGGATTCCCCTTTGTATGCTGTGAATATCATTGCTTAAATAAAGGAACTGCTTTGGGCCTATAGCAGAGCTATAGGGGAACAGAGCTAGGTGGGGGAAACTAGACAGAATGCTGGGAGAAAGGAGGCAGAGTCAGACAGAAGCCATGGAGCCCCGTCTGAGCCAGACAGAACTTTACCCATTAAGCCACAGCCACGTAGCAATAGACAAATTACTAGAAATGTATTAAATTAAGATGTAAGAACTAGCCAATAAGAAGCTAGAGCTAATGGGCCAAGCAGTGATTTAACTAACACAGTTTCTGTGTAGTTATTTCGGTTTCTGGGCAGCCAAGAAACAAACAAGTGGCCTTCTTACTACAGGGACCACTCACAGCTGCCCGTAACTCCAGTTTCAGGGGACCAAGTGCCCTCTTCTTCACCGCAGAAGGCATGCGGTGCACATACGTACCTGTGGGCAAACACTCATCCACGTAAAGTAAAAATAAATAAACCCTTAAAAGTAGCTGAATGGCAGTTTTTAATTTGAAAAATAGCCATTTCCTAAGAAATAAAATCTCTATTCCCATCTTAATTTCTTTCAGGAAGATCTGCTATAAATGCTTTTTGGGAGCCACAGCAATCGCAATGGGGTTTGGTTATATGTATTAGTAATTCCAAAGAATAATGGATTAACAGAAAAGGTACAGAAATATGTAGACAGGCATTTTAGAGACTCCCCCGCCTTCCTTTTTGCTGCTTTCTTTTCTTTTTTCCTCCTCCCTCCCTTCCTCCTTCCCACCTCTTTCTCTGCCTCTCCTCTCTTTCCCTTCCTCCCTCCCTCCCACTCTTCCTCCTTCCCTCCCTCCCTCCTCCCTACTTCCTGCCTTTGTTTACCTGAGATAAGTCTCACTAGTTCAGGTGTACCTTGGATACACTACATCATCAAAGCTGGTTTTGGGCGCTGACCCTCCTCTGCCTTCATCCCACAAGCACTGGCATCACAGGCACTGCCACTGTGCACAGATGTTCTATCTGCTTTCTTTCCCATGCGGTTTCCATATCTAAGACTCGAGGATGATGGCCAGAGTTCCACCCGTTGACATTCATATCCCAGGCAGGAGGATGAAGAGGAAAGGACCAGATATCACCTTAGCTGAGGGACTGGTCTTTAGAGAGAACTCCAGCACAGTTACTCATCAATTTTTATTTGCATCTCAAATGAGCTGTAGCTTCAAAGGAAGCTGCAAAATGAGGTCAATTGCTGCCAAAGTTATAACCAAGAATTTTAAAGAGAGGACAATAGATATTGTGGAGGCAGCGATCCATCTCTTCTTCCACTGCAAATTCTCTTACTTCATTTGAAAATTAAGATGCATTTGGCAGCAAACAGCAGAATACTCAATCATAAATGGTTCACACAGTGCATTTATCTACAAAGTCTAATAGTTCAAGTTTAGTAAGAGGCTCAAGGATTTTATCAAGGATCAGGTATTTTTATGGTTTGTTTCCTTCTGTTTGTTTGAGACAGGGTCTTGTATGGATATTATTAAGGTTCAGTACTTTTATGGTTTGTATCAGTTCCTTCCAGACAGGCTCTCATATAGCCTAAGCTGACCCTGAACTCATTTTCCAGCTGAGGACAGTCTTGAACTCCTGGCCCCAATTCCCCGCCTCCTGGCTGCTTGAGATGAAGGCATGTGGCATCTTGCCTGGTTTATGGGATGCTAGGCATTAAATTCAAGGACTCATGCGTGCAAACACTCCACACTGAGCTACAACATAGTCCTGGTTTGACTCTTAAGTGACTTGCAAAGGCTCATGTATTGAAGAACAGAGCATCCTGCTTGCCCATTTCTCTCACGACAAGTCGTGTTTCCAGGAGATCCGTGCAGAGCCTGAACTTGAAGCACAGTTTTATCTGCCCCTAAGACATGGTGCTGTTCATCATCGAGTGGTGGGGCGTGCTCTCAGAAAGCACCATTAAGAAGATGAAGCTGTCTCTTCTGATTTTTCATACCTGACTATTGCGCTTGAGATGCTTCCGAACTTGAAACCTCAAGTTAGAATTAGAAAGTCGCCTAGCAGTTAGTCTACTAATTGAGTTAATTTAGATGCCAGTCCTGAGAAGTCAAATCCCAAAGAAGAAATTTTGATCTGAATTAACTAGTTTAATTGTCTGCAAAGTCTAAATTGACCAAATAATTGCAAGCTAATCCTTGTGTTTTATGTTGTGTAGAAAGGGCCTTGGTCTGACAGGAAAAGGGCCGTTTGTACACTCACAGAGCTCAGTGATTTCAACAGCGTGGGCTGGGAAGATCAGGAGACACTGGGCAGTATATGGAGACACTGTTGGTTGCCACAACTAGGCAGTGTGTCTGGCATCTAGTAGGTAATGGCTGCTAAGTGCCTATGGTGCCCAGAAGACCCCAGTCCCAACAGAGAATTGCCCAGATTGAAGGTCATCAGCAGAACTTAAGGAAGGAAGATCTGGCCACTTCTACTTGTTTGTGTCAGTCCAATCACTCACTTGAGGCCCCAAAGTCCAATTCCAAGCTCATCTCATTGATTCATCATGACGAGCAGGGAATTGACCCTACTCCATTTCACAGAAATATGTGGACAGAGTCTAAGCATGTGCTGAGAGTCTGTGGGCTCCTTTACCTTTTCTTGTGTGGCCATGTTCCCTGGGTGGTCATTGAGCAGCATTGGTTTTGAAGTCCATTTTTTTTTTCCTTGGGGAATTACTGCAGTCTTGGTTTTTCCTAAGCACCGCAGCATTAGTTTCTCTGACTGTTGTCTAGTGAAACATTAACCAGAGGCTCATGCACAGACACAGAGATAGTCTAATTACTTCATTTTTAATCAGCTTGCTACTTATGCTTCAAGACAACAGAGCAGAAATCGGGTAACATAATTCTTTCTGGGTGGAATGCCCCTAAATTTGGCTCCCAAGTATTAATCATGTAGACCAAGAACATTGACTACATCACTTCTATCAGTAGGTTCCCTTCTTAGAAATTCCTCTTTAATCAATTTTGTACCTGAAAACATCCAATTTTCTTTAGAGTGCAGGTCCTTGGATTTTAAAACTTGAGCCATTGACCTTCATTGTAAAATTCCAACTTGAGACCCCTGGCAGGAAAAAGAATATGTTCACATCGAGTTTCTGAAGTGGAAAGGCAAGTCGCCACATGAAATATTAACTTATGGCTCTCAGAATCGAGGTAATATCTTTAATTCAATATGTGTGTGTACCTAAGTCATCAAAATATATAATATTATTTTAAAATTCTCATCATATGGATTTTGAGCACAAAATTTCTTAAAT
Source organism: Ondatra zibethicus (assembly GCA_004026605.1). NCBI lineage: Eukaryota > Metazoa > Chordata > Mammalia > Rodentia > Cricetidae > Ondatra > Ondatra zibethicus. The sequence continues at coordinate 134,407 of PVIU01002064.1, read as the reverse complement.
ATTTCACTAGTTTTGCAGCTCTTGAGTAATCTAAGCCCCATGACGGCAATAATTATAGAATCATTCAACTGGATGGCTCCTTTCCCAGTTGCACACAGCTCAGTACAAAGGAAAGTCGAATCTCTCTTTGTGCGCAACAAAGACTCCAGCATCCGGGCCCTTTTCTCCCAGCAACTCTGTCTACAGGAGTGAGACAACAGAGAGAGTTAGATGTAAGGTGTTGTTATGACTCCTACGCAATTCTTAGCTGTACCCAAGCAAACTAGCCCTTACCATGTAGCAAAGTCGTTCCTGACAATTCCTAGGAGCTCTAGATCAATCCATGTCTTTAGCTTTCCACCATTCTAAACATGGCAAAGGAAGCAGTCTCCTGAATTAACTGACTCAGCTCACCTACTTGGGACTAGAAGCTGGAGGAGCGACACCTGTCACGCCTTGCTCAGCTGGCCACCATTGTGCTCAGCCCAGACTCAACAGTTTGAAACTTAAAGTGATAAAGTCATGGCACATGCTTTGCGTCACTACTTGGCAGCTTGACCTTTTGTAAAAAAATATAAGATGGTCTTGTCAAGCTGACCATTTTGATTGTTTGGGTTCAAGGGAGCTCACTGGTTATACCCTTTTCCTAAATCTCTTGAGGTACAGGCTCAGAACTCAAATGGAAATGCTCAAATGGATTCACTGTGATCCTAGAACAGAGTAAACTGCTTGTGCCCAGTATCAAGCCAGATGCTCTGTTCCCCTTTCTCAGGGTTCCTAGACAGGTACATTCCCAAGAGCTAACCCTTTGAGGGGTTGGGGTAGGGTTTTTCATCTGTGCTGACTTATTTTATGTCAACTTGATACCAGCTGTAGTCACTGGAGAGGAGACTCACCTGTAGGACATCTTGATAATTAGTGACTGATGAGGGAGGCCCAGCCCATTGCGGGTGGTGCTATCCTTAGGCTGGTGGTCCTGGATTCTATAAGAAAGCAGACTAAGCAAAATATGATGAGCAATCCAGTAAGCAGCACCCACCCATGGCCTCTGCCTTCAGGCTCCTTTCCTGTTTGAGTTCCTGTCCTGGCTTCCTTCAATGATGGACCACAATGAAGAAGTGTAAGCCAAACAAACACTTTCCTTCTCGACTTGATTTTTGGTCGTGGTGTTTCATTGCAGCAACAGAAACCCTGACAGAGACACTGCCTGAATGGATAAAGAACACATGCATGCTGAGGATAGGCTAGCAAGAAAATAGAGATCGATATTCAGTGCCTTCTAGAATTTCCACCCCAACAATGCTTCTATGGCCTTGGAAGTTCCTGCTCTATGGGTCAAGACTGGAGAGGCAGGGGTCCATGTGGAAACCAAAGACAACTTCTGAGGTGGGTTCCCAGAAGCCTTAGTGTCTTTGTTAGGGTTTCTATTGCTGTGACGAGACACTGTGATCATGGAAGCTCTTACAGAGGAAAACATCTGAGGTGGTGGCTTAATATTCAGAGGTCTAGCCCATTACCATCATGGCGGGGAGCATGGTGGCATGCAGGCAGACATGGTGCTGGAGAAGGAGCTGATACACGGATTGGTCTGTCTCACTGAATGTGAGCTGAGTATGTACGAGCCCTCAAAGCCTGCTTCCACAGTGACACACTTCCTCCAACAAGACAGGCCACACCTACTCCAACAACAGGGCCACACCTCCTAATAGTACCACTCTCTTTGGGAGCCATTTTCTTTCAAACCACCATACTTGTACTATTTTGGGAGGATAGTGTCTCTCACTGGCCTGGAGCTCACCAAACAGGCAGGGGCAGTTGACCATAGAGCTCTGGGGATCCATCCATCTCTGCCTCTTCAGTGTTAGGATTACAGGAGATCATCGCTGTGCCTGGTTCTTCATATGAGTTCTAGGGTTTGAATTCAGGTCTTCATGCTTACACGCTGTTCTAGTTCGATTGCTGATGCTGTGATAAAACACTATGGCCAAAAGTAAATTGGGGAAGAAAAGGTTTATTTGGCTGACATGTTTTAATCACAGTCCATCATGAAGGGAGGTCAGGGCAGGACTCAAGGCAGGAACCTGGAGGCAGGAACTGAAGCAGAAGCCATGGAAGATCACTCAAACTGGCTCGCTCTCCATGGCTTGCCCAACCTGTTTTCTTATGTGACCCGAGACCACCTGCCTAGAGCTGGCATTAGTTTCTCCAACTGCTGTCTAGTGAAACCCCAAGTGGGTTGGGCCACCCTACATCAACCATTAATCAAGAAAATGCCCTACAGACATGCTATAGGAAATCTGATGGAGGCATTTTCTCAAGTGAGGATCCTCTTCCAAGATAACTCTTCCTCATGTCAAGTTGACCAAAAATACTAAGTAGGACACATCCCACTTTACCAATGCAGCTACCTCTCTAGCCTTTCTATGAAGTTGTCTGATATATAAGAGGAAGGATTGAGGGAAAGAGGAAATCAAAGATGATGGTAGATTGCTGGCCTATGTAATGGAACAGTTACACAGATTATATTTGTGGATAAGACTTGGCAAATGAACAGTTGTTTATGGAGTGGGGCAATGGTTCAGTGAGTAAAGTAGTTTCTGCCCAAGTGTGATCTGAGTTTGGATCCTCAAAACCTACATTAACCTGGGTACATTAGCTTGTCTGTGGTTCCCACACTCCTGCGATGAGTTAGGAAGTAGAGACAGGAAAGCAAGCCCCTTGGAGCCAGCTAGCTTGGTCTATAGACAGTAAGCAACAAGGAGGCCCTATTTCAAATAAGACAGAAAACAAGGACCACTGCTGTGGAATAGTAGTTAAAGATGTGTACTATTTGTTTAGTGATGCAAAGATGTGCTGCATTCTTTTATGATGCATTGGTTTAACTCTGTGAAACTTGCTACTTTGCCTGCCTAAAACACCTGATTGGTCTAATAAAGAGCTGAATGGCCAATAGCTAGGCAGGAGAAAGGATAGGTGGGGCTGTCAGGCAAACAGAATAAATAGGAGAAACTTGGGAAGAGAGATCTAGGCACAAAAGAAGTAGAGGAGAATGGCAGGGGCCAGCCACCCAGCTACACAGTGAGCCACAGAGTAAGAAGTAAAGAAAGGTACACAGAAGTAGAGAAAGATAAAAGCCCAGAGACAAAAGATAGATGGGATAATTTAAGTAAGGAAAATCTAACTAGAAACAAATCAAGCTAAGGCCGGGCATTCATAAGTAATAATAAGCCTTTGTATGTTTCTTTGGAAGCTGGGTAACGGGCCCCCAGAGAGCAAAGGGCAAAGAATACACATCCAAAACTGTGTTCTAGCCTCCCTGTGCAAGCCATGACACGTATGTGCCTATATGCACACACATAATATATACACACCTTCTCCTGATTACATCAGCACTTTAAAACCCCACCAATTATGTACCCGTCTGCCACTTGTATCTGCCAGAGCTTTTCCTACTTCAGAAAGATCATGTCCCACCATGGGGCTCAGCATAGCCATTAAATTCTCGTAAGAGCCCCAAGGCTTCTTCTAAACTAATGTCTTTCTTAATTCTCCAGTCTTATCCGGCCCAGTAACCTGGCATACAACACCGTCTTTCACATGCTTAGTTCCCTCATTCATGCCTGGGCCTCCTTTATGACCCTCCAGTCCCTGATACCAATGAGGACCTCAGCCAGTGAAAACTGAGCATACTCAATAGCTTCTGTAAGCCAGACATCATGGTAGCTTTCTCTCGTGTTGCCTCAAATTGTGCAGCCCTTGCCTTAAGGATGGGAGAGTTGTATTTCTCATTTTCTCCACTTTGATAGAACTCAAACTCACCCTTTTAACCCCATGCCTGCAAGAGGCTCTTTCATGTCTTGTTTTAAATTCCTTCCTGGACCAGTGGGTAAAGGTACAAGTCCAGTGCTAAGTCCAGTGACCTAAGCTCAATCTCAGTGACCCACACAGGGGAAGGAGAGAACCAATTGTCACAAGTCCTCTGACCTCCACATGTATGTCACTATGCACACACACACACACACACACACACACACACACACACACACACACACACACACGCGCGCGTAATTTTAAAAGGCCTTGCCCTGTTGTTGGGTTTTCTTTTAATCCAGCCCCACGTTAGAACACCAAAATGTTGTCAGTTGTTTTTTTACTCTTTTGCTCTTTGGGGGCCCACTACCCAGCTCCCAAACAAATCACACACAGGCTTGTTATTACTTATGAACGCCCAGCTTGCTTATTGCCCGCTTTTCTTAACTTAAATTATCCTGTCTACCTTTTGCTCTGTAATTTTTCCTTTTCTTCTGTCATCTTGCTTTCTCTCTTACTCCATGACTGGGTGGCTGACCCTAAGCACTCTCTGTCCTTGTTCTTGTACCTTCTCTTTTTCCTAGATTTCTCCTCCTGTTTATCTTCTCTGCCTGTCAGCCCCGCCTATCTGTGCTCCTGCCTTGCTATTGGCCGTTCAGCTCTTGATTAGACCATCAGGTGTTTTAGACAGGCAAAGAATCACAGCTTCACAGAGTTAAACAAATGCAGCATAAACAAAAGTCATACACCTTAAAATAATATTCTACAACATTACCTACCGGGTGTGGTGGTGCACGCCTTTAGTCCCAGCACTTGGGCGGCAGAGTCAGGCGGATCTCTGTGAGTTCAAGGCTAGACTAGTCTCAATAGTGAGTTACAGGACAGCCAAGACCACATAGTGAGACCCTGTCTTAAAATACAAAACAAAAAAAAACAAAGAGTCTTTCCCAATTCAAGCTATTCAGAGGCAGAGAGAGCCCAGAGCCCATCCTGTTAATCACAGTTTCCTGTTGACAATTAAGGCCCTGGCTGGTGTCCCTCCAAAAAGAATATGCTCCTCGGGAGCCAGTTCAAGCACTAGGGATAAATCCTGGTCTCACTGCCAGTGGCCCCACAGACTGCCCAAGCCTCACAACCATCCCCCACATTCAGGGGGCCTAGTTTGGTCCTGTGCAGCTTCCCCAGCTGTCAGTCCAGGCCAGCTGTCTCTGTGGGTGTCCCCATCATGGTCTTGACTCCTTTGCTCATATTATCGCTCCTCCCTCTCTTGGGCTGGTCTCAGGTATCCATGTCAGCTCCCATCAGTCGCTGGTGGAAGGTTCTATGATGACAGTTAAGGTAGTCATCAATCTGATCACAGGGGAAGGCCAGTTTAGGCATCCTCTTCACTGGCGCTTAGAGTCTTAACCTTTCTCAGCCTAGATAGGGGGTGAGGGCCTTGGTCTTGCCTTGAAGTGAACTGTCAGACTTTGCTCATGTCCCATGGGAGTCAACCTTACCTTTTTTGAGGAATGGATTGGGGGGGTGGTAGAGGGAAGGGTGGAGTGGAGGAGGAAGAGTGTAGGAACGGGGACAGCTATGTAAAATGAGAAAAGATTGCATTAAAAATTTCTTAATTAAAAAAAAGAGCCCGGCTGTATGCTGTGCCGTAGATTCCCTTCCTCTGCATTGGAGGTCAGCCCTGAGGGGTGTCTTAAATCACACATACCTTACAATCTCCTCCTCGCTGTCTGAGTCTTGGGGTATGGGAGGGAGGGGCAATTTCACACAGATCTAATTTGGATTCTTTTCCTCCTGCCCTGCACCAGGCAAAGGAGCAGCAGGACAGCACTTCCTCCTCATGCTTGCTTCCTCTTCCCCCTCACAGTCACTTCTTTCTGCTTTTCTGCCAGCCTAGGAGCTAGCACAGAGAACAGTGTTCACATATATTTTTCTTGTAAGTCTTTCTTGACTAGTTCTTTTAAGGCAGATAGCTGGGCCTGGCCTGTGAGTCATGTCTACAGCAAAGGCCACACGCAGGATTGCCAATCACGGCCGGCTTTACTATCCTGCCCAATTCCTGCTGCTTTCTGAGGTTCCCTGATGTGCTCTGCTCTGTCGACTAGGTTGGACCATCTCTGTGCTTGTATTCTGGCTCTCGTCATCAAGGAGGTGTGCCACTGCACACCACAGAGAAGAAGATGCTACCTGGAGACTCCCCGGCCAGGAACACTCCACACTCAGAGGGCTTGGAGTCTTATCACCTATGGCTGAGGTGATGCAACTTCTCCCAAATCTCTCTGTGGCTTTGTTGCTTTCCTGTTTGTGTGCCAAGCACGGCATTGCTTTTCCTGGGGGCAATATTAACAAACGTCAGCTTACCTCAGGCATCAGTGGCAGACCCAAGCGACAGCCGCATTTGCAGCTTAGGTGAAGTTCCACCTCCAGCCATTCCCAACTACTGCACTCCAGGAAGGAAGCAAAGAGTCCCGTGCTTCTGCCTCTTGAGCCCCTCCTGTTTCCACAGCAGGGTGTGTGACCAAATCTTGTGAGGATTCTATGTGATAACCACAGCTGTCACGGGATAACCTTCACAATGGCAGGAACCATGCCACGCCTAGAGGACAGAATTCCACAGGAGAAGGCTCATTGAGAGGTAAGCAGAAGGACTGATACCCAGTTCTCTTTTCTTGTCAACACAATCTCTCTGTCTCTCTCTCCCTCCGCCACCCCAAGCCAAGCTATAGGATACAAAAGTTTTCCCAGTACTCAACCCTTTGCTCTCTTGGCACCTGTTACAGGACCAAGCCCCTGCCCCATGTCTGGGCTGAGCAAGGTATCTCTCCATAGAGAACGGGCTCCACAAAGTCAGTTCATGCACTAGGGTTAGATCCTGGTCCCACTGCCAGTGACCTCACAGACTGCCCAAGCCACATCATTGTCACCTGCATTCAGGGGGCCTAGTTCGGTCCTTTGCAGGTTCCCCACTGTCAGTCTGGAGTCAGTGAGCTCCAGCTGCTGTAGCGGATTGCCATGAACCAGGAGGCCTTCTGTAACAGAAACTCCTCCTGGAGGTCAGAAGTCCAAAACCAAGGTGGCAGAAGGCCACATTCTCTCTGGGATCACTAAGGGGAGGGTTCTCCATCACCTGTTCTTGCTCTGGCAACCCTAGGCATTTTATCCCTCCAATCTTATCTCCATGTTCACATGGTCATATCCCCTCTGTGTCTATGCTCAAATTTCTCTCTTTTAATAGGGACACAGTCATATAGGATTGCAACCCCATCCATCCAAACATGATTTAATCTTAGCTTAGGTGATCATTCTCGGATGACTTTATTTAGGAAAAAAGAGAGAGATCAAAACCTGAAGTACTGTCAAGGGGGCACATGGGACTTCAATACATCTTTTAGGGGGATGCCATTCAACCCATAGTAGTGAGGAAATTTTTGCTTCTTATAATTACTGACCACATGACAGCTATCATCACAATATCCCTACCTCTCACCCACAGTGCACCACTGTGGACCAGTCCCATTGGGATATCTGCTCTACGCCAGCCTCGGATGCTTCATGGGCTCCCAGAGGTGATGGATTTGTGCAGATTGCCTCATCCTATAGCCATGGCATTTGTTTATACATTTTCATATGAGAAGAAGTCACAAAACATGCAGAAGCTATGTGTCCACATGAGCTGTGCATATTCCCCAGGGAGCGGAATGTGGTGGACAAACATGGAACAGAACGGAAGAATCTGGAGCTGTGGGGATGGGTGGCATCTGAGAACTTGGCCAGCCAGTGGATCTCCTCGAGGAACCACAAGAAGGCAGTTGGGTGGTCTCTGCCCTTGCTCAGCACTATATGGCTCTGCTGGTTCATCTCTGACAAGAAATCCCCAGCCCCCCTCTCTAGATTCATATTTATATCTTCCATCTGGTCACATCCATTCTTACTGCCCAAGGAGCTGTTTGAACACTTTGAGCACTAGCTAATGTCCTCTCTGATCCATTAGGAATTTACTTAGAGTTCAACTCTGAGGTCAGCTTCATTCCTGAGGCTCAAAGGCCAGTGACACAGTTACGTTAAAGGATTTAAAGTGTCTCCATCTCCCAAAGAGAGGAAAGGGAAGTGGAGATGCCACAAGAGGGTATCATCTTGTGACAATGCTCTGCAGTCCCTCAGGAGTTCCAGATGCTAGCAGAAAGGCCTAAGTGAGTGAGGCCTTTCAGGAATGACAAGCAGAAAACAGGACTGACGGCCAATGGGAAACACCCATTTTCCCCAGTTCTGATTCAGACGGTCCCCTCCTTCCTCTTCACAAAGAACAGCAGCAAAAACTGACATGGTGACAATGGTTTCTTTTGCACACACCTATGGAGTCAGAGGCCAATGCCAATTGCTGTCTACTTTTTGCACTGAAGTAGGGCCGCCTGCTTGCCTATTTAGCAAGTCTAGCTAGCCAGCTTACTCTTGCTGTCCCTGTCTTTGCTCACAAGCCCTGAGACTACAAGTGAGCTGTACATCAGCCCAGCACCAATGTGGATGTTGGTGTCTAACTCAGCAGCAAGTGTTTTACCCACTAAGTCACCTCTCCAACATCCCTTCCTGGCTGTGTTCAGTCTGAGGCAGAATATTAGTAGCGAAGGGCTCATTATCTCATATCAATCCCCAGGAGCATATAATCTCCCTAAGAGACAATATTCGAATAGATAATGACCATAGGTGAGCATTGCTCAGCATATCACATGCGTTTTTTGTAGACTTTTGTTTTAACCAGTATTTCAAAATCTGCAATAATCATGCATAACTACATATGTATATGTATAGATTCATAACTCAGATTCAAGGATCATTAAGTCCCTACAAGCCCTCAAAAGAAATAGTGGCTGCCTTATTGATTTACCCAAGCCAGGCAACACAATGTCTATATCCCCTCCCCCACTTTCTTTAAATTCATTGAGTAAAAATAGATTGAGGCTTACACCAATTTTCTCAGGATCTTGGTTGAAGGTGAACCTGAGGTCACCTTAATGACTATCAAAACTACGTCTGATTGCCAAGCCTAGAAAACTTTCCCCTCAGATTCTTTGTTTGAAAGCATGTCTTTGGGGGGAACTTTAACCTCTTTCTGACTCCTAATTAGCTTTTCTTCGATGGAGAAAGTTCAGAGGAAGCGAGACTAGCAGGCTGCCTAGGGCACAGGTTACAAAAATAATGGGGTCCCTTTCATCTCATCCTCTGAGGTGATTCTGGGAATTAATACGGTCGTCTTTAAAGCAACCCTTAGATCCAGGCCTCCCAAAGAAGATGGCGGTGTGTACAAGCAGACACAATCCAGAGGCAGTGGGTCGATTTATGCTGGCCCAGGCATCTCCGCTTGCAGATTTGTCTTCAACGCCACATTTCACAGGGTGGGTGGTTCTATACTGGACTCTTCCTGGACAGCCAGCTACAGACCCTCTCAGTCTCTGCAGGTGCTACCTTTCGGGGCCAAGTATTTTTCCATCAGGTGGGGATGTCTTCTGAAGTAGAAAAGTAATCTTCTGCTCATTCGGGCAGTGATAGAAGGATGGCTGAAAAGAAACTCGTGTCTCAGAGAGCCCATTCCAAAGTCACTTCTTGCAGCATTTTCTCATTACTGAAATATCCACTCCATGGGTTCTTTAAAGGAATGATCGGTTTGTTCCCAAGCATGAGTTTATCCTTTGATTTAACCCACAAGCACTAGTGTAGTGTCTGCTCTGGGCCAGGAAGAGGGAACCGGTGTAGGGTGTAATTTTGTCTTTTGTGGAGCTGACATTCTAGTGAGAAAGAGGAATAAGGTGAGAACAGAGGCACAAGTCTGATGTTTCCCAGCAGTGAGAAAGTTTCGTGTGCTCGTTTGCTTGACTGGTTGGTTGGTTAGGTTTTGGCATAGGGACCTTAGCGGGTTACCCAAGCTGGCCTCAAACTTCTGAACTGGATTAGTCTTCTGCATCTGCTCCCTGAGCAGTTGAGACTTCAAGTGACACTTGGCTGTCAAGGAAATTTTATGTTAGGCCACCCTGATAAAGTAAAATTGAACTAAAATTTTTAAAAAGTAGTGAACACAGTCATGATAAATGAAGGAAAAGCAGAGGAAGGTCCCCGTCCCATAAAGGCCACTAAAAGCAACTATCTCAAAGTCATGGAGGAAAAAAAGCCCAGGTGGGATGTTGAGAACATAAAGGAGCCAGCAAGCCTGTCCAAGGGTGAAGTGAGACTAGAGAAAGGGGCAGGTATTTTATCTGGTGGGGACCTACCTGGAAGGCTGTGATCAAGAGTTTTCTATAGGTAATGAGGAGCTTCTGAGGGACCAGTCACATGAGTCAGGTGATGATGCTGTCCGAGGAGTTTAAATATCAACTTCAGCCTTTCCCTTTCTTTAATTATAAAGTTTAGAACAATCCACAGTGGGGTTTGTCATCGGGGTTCGTCACATTGGTTTCGTTCTGGTTTCTTTTCTGTGGCTGTGATAAAACACTGGTCAAAAGCAACTTAGAGGAGGAAGAGATATAGTTAGCTTATACTTCCAGGTCTCAGCCCATCGCTGAAGGATATCATGGAGGAGAGTCAAGCAGGGGCTCAGAGGCAGAGGCTCCAGAGGGACGCTGCTTGCTGACCTGCTCAGGCAGGCTTTGGTTCATCTAGAGTTTTGAAACAGCCTAAGATGACCTGCTTAGGGATGGTACCCACAGTCACTGGTCCCTCCCACATCAACTAGCATCCAGGACAATTCCTCCACAGACATGGCCCCAGGCCAGTCTGAGCCAGGCATCCCCTTTCCAGCCTCTTCTCCAGGGAGGCTCCAGGCTACGTCAAACTGATGGGGCTCAAAAGGCCAGTGCTGTCACAGCTCAAAGTGGACATAGAAATTGTGAATCTGGAGATGCCTCTCAAGAGCAGTTGACTGACTCTGGTGTTTGTCTTCACAGCAACACATTATGGAACAACTGGGAAATTAATGGCAGTGCTTGCACTGGTTCTGTGTTCTGATTAATACATTTAATATCAAAATTCAAATAAAACCTACGCCTTAATATTTCACTGAGGAAATTTTGTGTCAGTGGGGATTTCTTTCTGATCTTTTTTTATTTTTGTGTTAAAATGTAATTTTCTATTTATTTAGCATTTAAAAGATTGTGTGTGCGTGCGTGTGTATGCCCCATATGTGTGAAGGTGCCCATGGAGGCCAGAACAGGGTGCTGGTTTCCCTAGAACTAGAGTTAGTGGCAGCCGTGGACTGACTGACATGGGCACTGGGAACTGAATTAGGGGCGTGTACAAGAGCAGCAAATGCTCTCAACCACTGAGCCATCTCTGCAGCCCAGTGTTAGTGTATTCAAGACATTTTCACCTATTATTTCAAGTACAAATCAATGTTTCTTGCTATTTTTAGGTGGTTTCTTAGGTGGTTCTTCTTGTCGCTTGGCACTTCCTTTTTAGCAGTTTTTTTTTAAAAAAATTTCGTCAAGTTTTAATTAAGTTAAATGTAAATCACATGTACTAGGAGCAGCCACAACAGGGGCATCAGTACAAACTTACAACTTAGGACGACTTACAGAGAAGACCCCAAGTAACAACATGCATTTACACTAGCCCATGAGGATGCTCTCCCCCTAGGTTCTAATACAGGTGAACAGCAAAATGCAATTGCTTTCTTCACTTGGGACTGGCACCCTGACTTTTGGGAATAGTATCAGGTCTTGCGTCTGCATCCAAATTCCATGCTCATCAAAGGAACCTCCTCTAGAAGACACTGTTCTGCTAGCCTGTGGGGTTCTTCTTTCCATTTTTGCTCTAATGTACACTGTTAAAATAGAAAATGCTTCAGAAAACTGCTTCAACATTGTGTGTGAATGCAAACTGTGGGAAGGCATGGAAGGGCTGAGCATCACCACCAGGTGTGTGTGTGTGTGAGAGCGAGAGAGAGAGAGAGTGCCACGCAGACATAGGAGGAGGAGGAGCTACAGAGCCAGCTCATTTCTTGTGGTAGAGAGGACTGAAGGACACAGCATGGGGACACGAGGCTTCTGGTGGGAGCTGTTCTTTCAGGGCAGACCCACTTTGTTTTGTTTTGTTTCCCCCTGCCTGCCTCTGACTTATTTGAAAATTAAGAAATATTATTGAAATAACTTTAAGACAGATTTTGATGACTGGAGCAAGTTTAGTGAATATGACAAATTGATAATTTGGCAAATTGTCACTGGGAAAATAATCTCAAGAAGTAGCTTGGCATGTGATGCGTTTATTGTTAGGTTGTTCGCCAAGAGATGACTGAATTCCATTACTGAGAAAAGAAGACTGAGACAAGATGGAAAATGTGTACTGAATTTAAACCTCCAGCTTTGGAGAAAGACACAAATCTGCGTGCAGACTGAAGCCGGCACTCTTTGGAGATTCCAGCTGCCAGTGGCCATGCCAGAGGAGCAGCTGGTGGCAGTTGAAGTTCAAGGTGTCAGCCCGCCAGGAGAAAACTCTCTGATTGGTCAATCTCAGATAGACAAGGCCCTGAGACCACAGACCATGGAATGTCTTTTGCTTCTGCTGTGCCTTTACATGTTTGCTGCTGCAGTCTTTCTCTGGTATCTGGCATGGTCTGAATGGTGTGGGGAGATCCCCACTGCCTGTAATGCACTGCTTATCTCATGGAAACATCCTGTTCTACTGGGCATTTTTATCTGTGGATTGTCAAGAAGATGATTCTTCCCCAAGTTGTACTGTCTAATGTTAGTTGTAATGTCATAATGTTAGTTTATGCAGAGTTTTGGTGAATAAAAATAAATGCAAGGAAATGTTGCATAGCCAAGGCCTATGGGTTTCACCTAAGGAGCTTCATAGACCATAGCTCAACTTAACATTTAAGGAAAACGTGTCCCCAGGATCCAGACTGGCTCTAATTCTCTTAATGCTGAGAGATGCAGTCACAGGCTTTGGTGTGCACCATTAGCTGAAACAAAGCCTTAAAATAACTACAGGTTGGATCAGATGTTTTGATAATAGCTTTGAGATGAAAAGCCCTAGCCTAGAGTTCACAAGGACACATAGCTGAGATCAAAAAAACAAAGCAGCCCAATTGTTACTAGCTGATGTGCTTTCCTTGCTAGGGTTGGTTAATGACCACAGGTGGTGACTAATGCCTTACACCTATTTCTGCCCTCAATCTCCTGATACAAAAAAACTATTGATGAGTGTGTATGTGCCCTAAAGATTTAAAGTAGAACTGAGTGATTCTTTTTTATGTATAAAAGTTTAGGTTTGTGATTCTTTTAAGATTTCCTATAAGATTACCTTTCAAGATAAGTAATAAAGTGATTGGCCCCTTCTTTGTAACAGCAAAATGCAGCTTCCAGTAAAAGACAAGAATACCTTGCTTGCCCACACAATTAATCTATAACAAGTTAATTGAGTATAAATTTGTGGATTCCTGGGATAATTTGTTTTCCACCTATAATACATAAAATATTTAATCATGTAAGGGATATGGAAAACATACTGTTTTTACTGTTAGTTTTGTATTCATTATAATCATTCACTTGAGAAACAGACTGTAACCACATTGTAACTCCTATGTTGCCTGGAAAACTTTGTTGGGTTATATAGGCTGTAGGAAAAAAAGTATACAGTAGATAGAACACAAAAAAGAACACAAACAATGAAGAAGACTAGAGAATAAAGAAGGAAGCCATCAAGAGAGTGTGTGAGTGTCTTTTTCCCTAGCCCCCTCAGAGAGACGTGTAGCACACACTGACACTGTGGGTTTCCGTTGAGCCTTGTGCTGCCTGGAGGCTGATTCCCCAGGCAGCAGCGCTATCCAGTAATTGGGGTTGCAGAGAACTCAGTCTCCTCAGCCTGCCATTTAGCAAACATATGAAATACTCTGCTTTCTGCTCCCAGAGAAGACTTTCCTTTTGGGCACTTGTCCATGACAACCTTCTTCTAGGATGAAAATGCAATATAAGGCTGGTGGCTTGTTTCATTGCAACAGACGCTGGCTTTTATTAGAGATTTCCATTTAATCTCCTCCAGAATTATTTTGCCTCTACCAAAGGACCTGCTAGACAGCCAGATGACTCTCCAAAACATTGTTACAATTGCAGGACACATTTTTATGACTTAAAAGTAATTTAAAAATCAATTCCCTTCACCATTCACTCTAAGGACATTTGCTTTGTACTGCTTAAAATGTGGTCAAGTGGAAGTCACTTCCCTTGGCACCCACTCTCCTGCAGTAGGGGCTCCCGCTGCTCGCAAGCTTTGTCTTCCAGAACACGGTACATGCCTTTGACTCCTCTTTGCTACCCACTCTCATGCCTGTTCTAAGCAATGTTAGACCTGGATTCTGAATTTCCCATCTTATATTCTTGACCAGGCATTTTTATCTTTTCTCGTCCTTGTCTGTGTTTTATGTTTCTGCACAAAAAATACAAACATTATATGTATACACAATCATATATATACATGTAAACTTATATACATATATAAATTTAAACATATCATAAAATAGAAAAAGAATACACTCTTTAAGGCAGTAAGTACACTTGAAGTTTTAACCCTTCCTCACTCAAAATGAAATAGATTGCAACTTACTTGAATTAGACCTCTTTTATTAAGAGGAGCACACTATTTCCTTCAAATGAATAACTTCAGTTTTTTTCCTATATTGTTATTACAACATCTTAAAGGCAACATAGATGGTTTGTGAATGTTTGGACTTTGAGACAGAGCCTCACATTTTCTAGTCATTAGGTGACCCAGGCTGGCCTCAAATTCCAGGTGATCATCCTGCCTTAGCCTCCCCCAATATTGGGAATTACAGACCTAACCCTCCATACCTGAAGGGCGGAGCTTTTAATGTAATAAATGAATGTGCTTGGTTCATTGTGAGACCTTAGGTAACTCCCACAAGGATTCTGAACCTCAGTTCTTAGCTGTAGAGCACGGACATCCATCCACAGCTGGCAGGATTAAGTGAGGACTCACTGGTTAAAGGTCTAAAAAACACAATACACGCTAGCAGATCTTTCTGAGCTGAGGTGTGATTTTTTTTTAAAGAATTTTATAAACTCTTTTGACTGCTTACCAACCCCAAAGTCTGATTAATTCCTTGCATCTCTGAGTTTCTGAAAAGTATCCTCTAATCGGAGAGGGAGCAGTCACGGGCCACAGCCAGGGTGAATTCTAAGTCCAGCAGGAAATGTAGAGTGAACGGGCATGGTCTGGATGGTGGCCACTGAGAAGTCCTTGAACTAGTAACCACCAAATCCATCTATCTATCTGTCTGTCTATCTATCTATCTATCTATCTATCTATCTATCTATCTATCTATCTATCTATCTATTTGTTATTTATTTACCAAATAGTTCTTTAAAGTCCTTTTGGGAGATGGCTAAGCGTGTGTCTCTATTTTATTAAATCTAAGAACCTCATTAAGTCAAACCATCAGCAGGGCATTGTGGGCAGGAAGAAACTGGGAAGCTTCAGTGTTTATCATGAAAACCTTCCAAACAAAATCAAGATGAACACAATCCCCTCCCATCGCTCATAAGACTAACTTTGTGTGCATTCACAATATTCAATCAGCCTTCCTTCCCATTCCAGAGCTGCTTGCATGAATTAGGAAGAAGAAAACAGCAGGCTCCAGGACTTGGGTCTACACCCACACTTCTACAACGCAATTAAGACACTGACACTATTTTTATTAAGAAAGGAAAATGTTAAAGCTCTCTCTCCCCTCCAAATTAAAGAAAGAGACAGCAAGATAATTCAAGTGTCTTTCCATCCTCAGTGCCCTTCCAGGCTGTGCTCTGGTTTTGTGCATTTCACAGGTCATTCACGTTACCCCCCACCCCCCTCACAAATGCCAGCACTTCATATCTTGCCTTGCCTGTTACATTGATGGTCTCCACTAAAAATTAGCCATGAGTGTGTTTGAAGGGAACAGTACAATTTCATGTGATCAGCCACATAAAATTTACAAAAATAATATTTTCCACACAGTTTTTGAGAAATTCGTACATCATTAAAGTGGAAGTAATCTCTTTGCACCTGCCTGTCACAAGAGCACAGGAAGTATCTGCCGAGTGAAGGCCTGCCTGACAGTATAGTGTCTGGCTCATAAGAGCACAGGAAGTATCTGCAGAGTGAAGGCCTTGGGTTCACTCATATCAGGCTCTGTGAGCATCGAGAGACTTATTCAGGAAGGACCGGGGAGTAAGGTTGAACTGATTTAGTAATATACTGCTGAACTAAGATGTTTTCACTTTGGAGAATCTGTTCCATCATACAGCAAGTAAAGCATTTCCTGGGTAACCACAAGGACCCAAGTTCAAATCCCCAGAACCCATGTAAAAACCCACCCATGACAGCACACACCTGTATTCCCAGCCCTGGGAGGACACAGGAAGATCTGGTGGCTTGCTGGCCAGCAGGTTTGAACAATGGTGAGCCTGAGGTTCAGTGAGAGACCCTGTCTCAAAATCCTACGGTGGAGAACAATAAAAATGCGCAATGTCAACCTCTGGCCTCCGCAGGCACATGCACGGGCACCAACGCCTGCATGCATGTACCCCTGCACCACATACACACACACACACACACACACACACAAACACGAGCACACAAGCATGCAAACCACATAAGCATACAAATAAAAGTGCTAAAATGTAAAAAACAAAATGAGAAATGGTCATTTTAGGTGTGTACAAGGGAATGAGACTCCTTGGACCAATAATGCACTTGTCTCCCCTTCCCCAGCACACCCAGTATTTTGTGTGTGTGTGTGTGTGTGTGTGTTTGGGGATCAAGCTCAGGTCTTCTTCATGTTTATAGGGCAAGCACTTTACTGACTACACTATAAATATTTCACTAATTGAACTATTTCCCCAGGCCCTGAAAGAATATATTTTAATTTTTAAATGTTATTACATTTACTTGCATGTGCACATATGCATGTGTTTGTGTACATGTATGTACAAGTGTGTGCCACAGTATGAATATGGAGGTCAGTGGACAATTGCAGGAGTCAGTTCTCTCCTTCCACCTTGTGGGTCTTGGGGATCAAACTCGGGTTGTCAGGCTTGGACTGAGACATCTTGACAACACCAAAATAGAACTTTTAATGATTGTATGTCATCTAGTAGCATGTTTATACATGTATATGTGCTGACGCTTCAGTGTATGCACACATAGACAAGTACACACTCTTGTGCCTGAATTTATCACTTAACATAGCAAATGACACAAACATTGTATCACTTACTACAGTAAGGAGAGCAATACAAACCTTACTGAGAAGAACAGACTGAGGATGTTAAATATGAACTGGGTTCCAGGACTGGCAGAATTTCAGGGGCATAAATTGACAGCAACTCAAGACATGTGATTACTTCAGTGGAGCGGATATTAATTGGTATTTAGATGCATAGCTATTGGATTGATTTCATTTCTGATTGGTTGTCTTTCATGCAGATTGAAGATTAAAAATATGGGGTACAGACCTAAACAGAGAACTCTCAAGAGAGAAATCTCAAATGGCGGAAAGACACTTAAGGAAATGCTCAACATCCTTAGCCATCAGAGAAATGCAAATCAAAACAAATCTGAGATTCCATCTTAGACCTGTCAGAATAGCCATGATCAAAAACACTGATGACAGCTTATGTTGGAAAGGATGTGAAGTAAAGGGAACACTTCTGCATTGCTGGTGGGAGTGCAAACTTGTACAGCCCCTTTGGAAATCAGTATGATGATTTCTCAGAAAATTAGGATACAATTTACTTCAAGACCCAGCATTATCACTTTTGGATATTTACACAAAGAATACTCAATCATACCACAAGGACATGTGCTCAACTATGTTCATAGCAGCATTGTTCATAATAGCCAGAACTTAGAAAAAACCTAAATGCCCCTCAACTGAAGAGCGGATAAAGAAGATGTGGTACATTTACACAATGGAGTACTACACGGAGTAAAAAAATAATGGCATCTTGAAATTTGTAGGCAAATGGATGAATCTAGAAAACATCATATTGAGTGAGGTAAACCAGACCCAGAAAGACAAATATAATATGTACTCATTCATAAGTGGCATTTAGATATAAAGCAAGGGACCAACCTCAGGGAACCCAGACAACAAAGAGGACCCTAAGAGAGACATACATGGATCTATATAGGAAGGAGAAAAAGACAAGATCTCCTGAGTAAATTGGGAGTGTGCAGGTCATGGAGAGGGTAGAAAGGAAGAGGTGAGGAAGGAATGGGAGCAAAGAGAAATGTATAGTTCAATAAAAACAATAAAAAATTAATTAGTAGTTAGATGCATGACTATTAGATTGATTTTATTTCTGATTGGTTGTCTTTCATTCAGACTGTTGATGATTGGTTGGCTTTCATGCAGACTGTTGATTGGCTGTCTTTCATGCAGACTGTTGATGATTGGCTGTCTTTCCTGCAGACTGTTGATGATTATTTGTCTTTCATGAAGACTGTTGATTGGTTGTCTTTCATGCAGACTGTTGATGATTGGTTGGCTTTCATGAAGACTGTTGATTGGTTGTCTTTCCTGCAGACTGTTGATGATTGGTTGTCTTTCATGAAGACTGTTGGTTGGTTGTCTTTCATGAAAACTGTTGTTGATTGGTTGTCTTTCATGTAGACTCTTGATGATTGGTTGACTTTCAAGCAGACCGATGATTGGTTGGCTTCCTATTTGTAACTTACACTTACAAATAGGAAGCCTCCTTCTGCCCAGCCATATCCCTCCTGTCTCCACCTCCCTAGTGCTGGGATTAAGGGCGTGTGATTCCAGGTGCTGGGATCACCTTTGTGTGAGTTCTGCTTTTCTTTCAGACAGATTCAATCTTGTGTAGCCCAGGTTGGCCTTGAACTCACAGAGCTCCATCTGTCTCTGTCTCCTGAATGCTGGGATTAAAGGTGTGCGCCACCATTGCCTGGCTTCTATGGCTAGCTAGTGGCTTAGCTCTGCACTCTGATCTTCAGACAAGCTTTATTTGTTAGACCACAAACAAAATATCACTACACTTGTCTCCTCTTGCACTGTAGTTTATTCCAAAGCAAATGCCAACCATCACACAATTTCTCAGTAGCGGGCATGGTGGAGAATCTGGGTTTCTTTTCTATTGCTGTCGCTCTTCCCAGAATATCCCTTCTGTCTCCACACCCTCAAACGTAATCCTTGTGGTGCTTTGAACGAGATGCCCCCTTAGTCTTGGACATTTGAATGCTCGTGTCTCTCCTTGGTGGTGGTGTGTGGGGAGGCTTAGATGGTGTGGCCTTGGTGGAGGAGGCTTGTCACTGGCGATAGGCTCTGAGGGTTTAATGACCTGTGCCCTTTCCAGTTTGCTCTCTCTGTTCTGCCCCTTGCAGTTCTGCGTCTGTGTCTGCGACTTGCTGCTGTCTTCCATGCCATGACAGAGTCCTAGCCCCCTGCAACCACAAGCCCAAATCAACTCTATCTCCTAGAAGATGCCTCTCGGACACAGTGTTTTATCACAGAAATAGAAAAGGGACAAATAAAATTCCTGACTCTCCTTGGGGTGTCACTGTAGGTTTTCTGTCTTCTGGAGCCTTCCTTTCTCTGTGTCTAGACGAGGCAGTCTGTTGCTTGCATCTATTGCAATCTCCCCTGCTTACTCCTGTGACAGCAGACACCAGGTGGAAAGGAAGGCATGCATGAAAAGCCCTCTGCAGACGTCTGCCTCCCAGACACCGTTTGGGACTTATGGATATCTGGTCAGCATCCTCCGGCACAAACTGCACAATCCGTGGGTTAACAAATCCCTTCCAATATAGATGGCAGTGTCAAAGAGGAAATCCCCCTGATAGGAACTCAGCCGACATGAGGACGAGATAAGGAAAGGAAGGAATAAGTGTCCCTTTACAGTGACATATGGCTCCAGGCGGAAGTTCTGAGGTTTTCACTGTGGGGCCTGCCTGCTTGGCTTTTCCTCTTCTCAGGAAACCTAATGTTCCTGCTTCCTCATCTTCATGTCACCCTCTAGGCTGAGACTGCATCCTACCCTGTTATCTGGGGCATCCTCTCTCTCCCCCTATTCCCAGGAAAATGACCCCAGGTTCTCCCTGTATCTGTTAAAAATATTGTTATTTCCCTCCCTCTCGAGCTCTCTCCCTCTCTCTCTTTCTGTGTACACACATATGTGAGCATGTGTATGTGTGTATGCACGTGTGTGCCATGTGTATGAAGGTGATTTTGTCTGTGTCTGTCTGTGTGTGAGTATGTGTCTCTGTATGTGCATGTGTGTGCTTTGTGTATGAAGGTGTCTCTGTGACTGTCTCTCTGTGTCTGAGTGTGTGGAATATGTATGTTAGTGTGTGTGTGTGTGTGTGTGTGGTTTGCGTATGAAGGTTTGTCTGTCTCTCTCTGTGAGTGTGTGTGTGTGTGTGTGTGTGTGTGTGCCATATATGTGAAGGTGCCCTACAAGGCCGGAGAAGGGTGTCAGATTCCATGGAGCTGGAGTTACAGACGTTGTGAGCCCTACACCCCACATGAATGCTAGGAACCAAGCTTGAGTCCTCTGGAAAAGTAGCAAACACACTTAACCTCTGAGCAACCTCTCTACCAACGCCCATGTCCATTTTAAAGTCTACAAGATCAGGAACCAACGTGGGGTGTGTGGGGTCCCCAAACACACTACCACATCCCTATCTTACGCCCCCTACTACCGCTCAGTGGTCCTTATTGTCTTCTGATGCCCAGACCATGTCTTCCTTCTGGGCCCTCCCACACCTCCTGCCTATTAGTGCCATCCTTAGTGTACAGAACACCTACAGTGTGGGTTCCCTCTCTCTCAGCTGTTTCCTCATCCTCAGGGAGTGGCAGGGGGGTATTTGTCACAAGGTAAGCAGCAAGTTCCCACTAGGCTCCCTGGCTCTGTGAGGAGCACACAAGCAGATGCTGCCAAACCTGTTCATGCTTGACTTGGCAGCATCTGCTCGAGGCGGCTGCTTCCCCAGCTCCGGATGGATGAGCTTGTCTGCTGCTGCCCAGCAGAGCCCAGGAGCCTCGCAGTCCACAGGCAACCCGCCCCCACCCGTCCACTCCCCCACCACCACCCACCCCACCCCCACCCCGCCTGCCCCAGCTCAGTAGGCAGTGCTGATTTGGGTCAGTGAGCCCTAGCTTGCAGCTCCATGCACAGGCCCTTTGAACAGGAAGACACAAAATCAGCTCCTCAGTAAGCCAAAGCCACCCCAAACAGTCAAAGCACACACACTGTCATAAGAGCAATTTCATGATGGGGCTTGATCAGCTTGGTTTGCAAATAAACAAATAATGCAGACCATGTTTGGGTTTTCCTAAGGAGAGATGGATGGATAAAGGGAGGGGGGAGCAGAGCAAGCCTCATGATGTCCTCGAATGGGCATTTTGGGAGGATGGCTGAACTAGTCAACCTTGAAATGCGGAGATCTTCCTCCTTTCCCGCCGAGGCTCGGCAGGCGGCAAGGCACTGTCAGAGTGAACGAGTAGCTCCATAAACCCAGCCTCTGTGACTAAACGGCAGGCACAAAGCATCCTCCAACTCCTGGAGCCCAGCAGGTCTCTCTGAAATATTTATGGCAGCGACGTGAGAAGCGAGGGCTTGGCAAGCTGGGATGAAAGCTAAGGAAAGAGGCTACGAAGGGGCCGGATGGATCATCTCTGGTAAATTTCTTAAGGACTCAGGACTTTATCTGCAAAGAGCAGCCAGGGGCAGGCAGTGCTGTCTACAAGATGGTGAGGAGGTCGTTGACCTGGTCACTGGCAGAGCAGTGACCAGCTGGGGTTGTGTTTCAAATGCTGCTCCCGTTACCAGCCCTCCCCTGAGGATGGGGGAGACTTTCAGAAGGCTCTTCTGGAAGGCAGACCCTAGCATCTCTCTTGTCTAGAAATGTCTGTAAATAAAAGGCATACAATGAGATTCAACTAAAGGAAGCGTCTCTGATCCCTGGGGTTAGACCACCTTCAGGCCCACAAAGGGGAGCAGAGAGGCTGAGGGTCGTTTGTTTACATGATCTGAGCTACTCAGGGGCTCAAGGCCCAGTGATGGTCTGAAGCCCCCTTCAGGGACTTCTGCTATGTTTGTATTGAAAGGCTTCCTTTGGTCTCTGAGAATGGGAGGTCTATATTATAACAGGATGACCTGGCTAAGAGGTGGAAATCATGTTGGGGCCACTTCCCCGCAGATGGGGTGACTGGGTCCTGGGTGGGCTAAGGGAGTGTGTGCCCTGGCTCCCAGAGCCTTTCGTGGATGCTTGGTCCACTGCTCTCCACACATTGGGGTCACTCACACCACTTACTTGAAATATAGTTGCTGGGGTGCATATGGACATACAGACCCCAGCTACACCTGAAGGAACCAGGGTTTATTGTTGGAGACTCAGGGTTTGAGGAAATTTCAGAACTTGGTGTAATCCAGACCTGGACCAATGAAAGCCTGGAAAACCTGACCCTTTGGCTTCCTTTAGGATAGCCTTTGTGTTACCTGGTTTATGTAGCTGTTTCCTCCAAGGCTGAAGCATCGTATCCTCCAGGGAAACTCTGTAAGAAAGAAAGTATATAACTCAAATTAGCCTCAGGAAGTCCCCAAAACTGACCAGATTCATTAGCAGCCCCCCTCCTCCAAGATTAAACAGTGAAGGAGGCTGAGTCACTCTCAGACAAGCTGAGCTGCCTCGAAGAGGCACCAGGAGAAGCTGCTGTTCAGCAGCCTGCTGAGCTGCCCACAGCCTGTGCAGTGTGCTCCAGGTTCCCAGCTTTGGACACCTGTCACCCATGATGAGGTGGCTTTAGTGATACAGCTGTCATGGAGTCATTTCTGCTCCCGTAAGAAACTCTCACCCATATTCCTGTGACCCCGATAAAGTGCATTGGTTCACCAAGTGGGACTTTGGTGGTGTCTGGACTTTGGTCTGTTGTGGGCTCCCTATCTGGGGTGAGTAGATGTCCATGCTTGTGTGCGTGCGTGCATGTGTGTGTGTGTTTGCGTGTGTGCATGTGTGTGTGCGTGTGTATGTGTGTGTGTGCACGTGAGCGTGAGTTGCCTGCTGCCTGTCAGGTCTTCTCCAAGTTTGCAAACATATTGTATGCTTCCATGTCTAGGAAATGCTTGAGACAGACAAATCTGCAGAGACAGGAAGTAGTTTTGCAGTTACTAAAGACCAGGTAATGGATCGGTTACAGCTAAGAGGTTCTGGCTAGCTCTTTTGGGGTTTATAAAAATGTTCCAGAATTATGTAAATGGAAATTGAACTCTGTGAAGAAACTTAAAATCATTTATATGGGCAAGTTGTATGGCGTGTGAGCTTTACCCCAAAACTTAAAATCATTTATATGGGCAAGTTGTATGGCGTGTGAGCTTTACCCCAAAACTTAAAATCATTTATATGGGCAAGTTGTATGGCGTGTGAGCTTTACCCCAAAACTTAACTGCTCATCCTGCCCATCCTAACCCTACAGTTAAACACGCCCACTGCTCTCTGCTGTCATTGGGGAGGTGGGGGAATGTCACTCACCCCAGATCCAATACCCAGAAACCTGCTTTTATTTTCATTTGTTTGTGGTTTTGTTTGGTATAAGACAGTCTTAGGAAGGCCTCCAACCCACTACATAGTTGAAAAAGACTTTGAACAGGCATGAACAACCACGCCTGGCAGAAGTCTGCATGGAAATGTGGGGTGCACACAGACAGGCATTCTTAAACCACTGTAAAATGCTGTTTCACTGTCTGGCATGTGATCCCCAAACTCAGAAGGCTGACGGAGGAAGATGGATCGTTCAAAACCAGTCTGGGATACATAGTAAGACTCTGTCTCAAAAACAAAACCTGAACAAACAGGCTCTCAAAGCTCAACTTATGACACTAGTTTTCTATACTATTATTCTTGGGGTTTTGTGCTTTGTTCTGTTTTTGAAATAGAATCTCATGTAACCTGAATGGCCTCAAACTTGTTAAGTAGTCTAAGGTGACCTTGAACTTCTGACCCTGGGTCTCTACCTCCCAACGCTGGGACCACGGACCTGTGCCACTGTTGCTAAAATTTCTTCCCAGGGGTGGGAGACTTAAAGCAGTGATTACCCCTCCTCCTAAGGTCCCAATGACAAACTGAGGCAAAATTCCACCATAGTTCACTCTGTGGAACTAATGAGTTTATTGGGGCTTCCATTCAGAGCATAGCTGAGGGGGTTAGGGAGGGTGGGTACTCCTCTGCCACCAGGCTAAAACTGGAAGGTCCTTACCCATCAAGGATAAGGGCTTTTCTGTAGATGGAGCCCACTCTCCTCATTATTCTCCAGGCGCTTCCAGAACTAGGCAAAGCAGTTTTCTAAAACCGGACATCGGTAGTTACGTCTCAAGTCACAGGAGAAACATGATAGAATGATCTAAAATGAAAACTTGCTCCTGTGATTCCTTTGCCGCCCCCCTCCCCGTGTAAACCACTTTCTTAGGGTCACCGTTAGAATAACCAAGGAGCTGTAAAATGCGCTAATGGATGGCTGGAGAGGCGGCTGGTTGGTTAAGAGCACCCACCAGGCTTGCAAAGGACCACTTCCCAGTTCCCAGCACTCAGGCACACAACCAACCGCAACTCGTTCCCGGGCATCTGAGGGCGAATCTGACGACCTGAGTTCGACCCTGCACCTCACGTGGTGGAAGGAGAGAACCGATTCCCGCAAGGGGTCCTCTGACCGCCACGCATGCACGGTGGCCAGTGAGCGCCCCTCCAAATAAACTAGTGTAAAAACACAAGAACACTCGACCCAGCGCCTGCTTCCGTGGGTTTAGAGCTTCTTAAAGTGAACCAGCGCTGAGAAGCGCCGGTCTAGTATAACTGTTTGGATGCAAATTTTACGTCGGGATTTCCGAAGGCGCCTCATGGGTGGGCCATCTGTCCCAGGAACGGAAAGAATTTGGAGATTATCCAGCGTCTTCCTGGCAAGGGGAGAGACCGTTTGGCGCCATCGCCCCCTCGCGGCAGCACTTGGTAATGGTTGACCTTGTTTACGTTGTTTTTAGTCATCCAGCCTCTTCTGAGCCTGGGAGGGGGGGAATAGCATCTATGTGCTGCTGGGTCATCAGGGTCCCCCGATCTGGATGTCCGTTTGCCCCTGCTTGCCATGTCAGCAAGGGACTTGGAACCATAAACCTGGGGCAAAGTTTACTCTTGTCGGGAGTAAACAGCTGGAGGTGATATGCTACAGGGAAGCTTATCACACTTTGAAGAAAATGCAGGAGGGGGTGTGGGGAGGGGGAAGGAAGGAGAATGCCAGTACACAGTTCTTACCCTTCAGTGAGGGTAGAAGTTCAAGGTCGGTGGGATGCTGCAGCTAGAGACCATTGGGAAGTCTAACCAGGGTGGACTGGGCCTCCTGTAACTGGTGTGTAGGGAGAGATGGTCTCTCTAAAGAACTTCTGGGAAGCTTGCCCAGCAATCTGCTGGCAGAACTCATTCCAGCCATTATGATCCAGGAGGCCTGGGAGGCTGGGAACATGTGGAGAAGCAGAAACCAGAGCTGCCAGGGCAGTCGATACAGCCCTCAGAGTCGAATGGCAGGCACCGTCTCCATGTTACAGCTCAGGAGACAGCGGTAGGTGAGTCAAGTCTCACAGGACAGCCTTGACAGAACCTGGGCTGAGCTGGAAGGGTAGGAGTGAGGGTAGGGGACTGGTCACAGGAGCAAATCCCAGGAAGAAGTCAAACCCCTCGTTTTCAAGCTGAGTGCCGGACGGAGATAGGAGGGAGCCTCTGGGCTGAGGCCACATTACTCCCTAGGAGAGTGGGATTGGATATGGAGCAGAAACAGGGTAAGGAGACAGGAAGACAGGGTCCGGCCACCAGGCAGCAGACCAGGCTGTGGGCACTAAGCCCACACAGACCAGGGTACAACTTAGATGGAGATCCAGGGCTCCGAGTCCACTTTAAGCATTGTCGCAGGTAGTGCCTTTCTCTTCTGTCAGCCTTCCCTATCTCTTGCATTCTTGCTCCCCCTGCCCTGCCTCGCTTTCCCACTTCCTGGGGGAGGGGATGTTCTCTTCCTTCACACAGTCAAGGCACACCCTCACAGCTCATTCCCTGTTCTCCTCCGGGTGTTAAGGAGAAACAGTCCTAGTCTGTAAAGCACTCTCACTCCTTCCCAAATATTCACACCAAAATCAGGGGCTGTGCTATAGCTCAGTTGGTTAAGTGCCTGCCTAGTGCGAGTGAAGCCAGGAGTTTGATCCCCAGGCTCTGCATAAACTGGGCGTGGTGGTGGATGCCAGAGGCAGAAGAGCGAGAGTTCAAGGTCAAGCTGGGTGTGGTGTTGGTGTTGGTGATGGTGTTGGTGATGGTGGTGGTGTTGGTGATGGTGGTGGTGATGGTGTTGTTGTTGTTGGTGGTGGTGGTGGTGGTGGTGGTGGTGATGGTGGTGGTGGTGGTGGTGGTGGTGGTGATGGTGGTGGTGGAGGTGCACCTTCAAACCCAGCGCTCCGGAAGCAGAGGCAGGTGGATGAGTTTGAGGACAGCCTGGTCTACAAAGCAAGTTCCAGAACAGCTAGAGCTACACAGAGAAACCCTGTCTCAAAACAAACAAAAAATGGAGTTCAAGGTCATCTTTGAGTACACATCTAGTTTAAGGGCAGCCTAGCCTGCAGGAGACCCTGTCACACACAAATATCAGAATCAGACCCGTCAGCCAAAATCCATTCCGGCCTTTGCACAGTGCACACTGCTACATTTGTCCCGAGCCCTTCCCTGCCCAGGAAGCTCTCTCAGCCCAGAGCAAAGCTCACCCCGGGCTGTGAGGAGCTGCCTGCAATTCCCTGTGGCCACCACACTTTCTGGTTCTCATGTTTAATGCAAGCAAAGCTTCTAAAAGAGCAGAGCGTCAGGATGCAGCTGAGGACACACAAGTGCTGCCCTTTGCAGAGCAAATTCAAGTGCACAGAGCAGACGGGCTCACCTGCCTTACAGTAATTGTGCTCTCATCTGTACAGATGTAAGCAAACCATTTCTGTCAGAAGACAAGAAAAGTCTCTAAACAGGGGCCTCTGGCCTGGAGAGCCCTGGGCCAGCTCTATTTGAGTCTCTCAGTGGTTTCCAAATGAAGGGACGCCAGCTTAAGTCAAGGAGAGTACAGTTCATTGCAAACGTTTCTTATCAACGACTTAATATTTTAACACACAGAAGAGAGTGAAATAACACTATCCTAGCTGCAAGGTAATTACGGAATTTTTAAACTGTCACCATTCATCCTGAACATCAGTAATGGGACACGGATATAATGCTGTGTGTGTGTGCACACTCGTGTGCACGTATCTTGCACATGTATGTTCATGTGTGGGGTGCATGTAGAGATATCTTCCTCTGTTGACATCCAGCTTATTTTTTTTTGTTTGTTTGTTTTTTCAGACAGGGTCTCTCACTGATTCTGGAGCTGACCAGAAAACCTCAGGGATCCTCCTGCCTCTGCCTCCCCAGTGCTAGGACTACAGACATGTGGCATTGTGCTTGGCCTTTATATGGATGATGAGGACACATACAGAAGCCCCCATGGCAAGCACCTTCCCAACTGTGCCCTCTCTTCAGTCCAATGGATGACTCCTTTCAGGCCGATCAGTATCAAATTCCTTTGGAAACTGAGCCATACTTCTGGAATGGAAGTCTTGTGTGTGGCCAGGATCAAGTTCATAATGTTGGTGATTATGGATGTTTTCCTTCTGCTAGCAGACATCTTTGTCTCTGAGCAAGACCTGCCCTTCCTACTTTGGCACCTGCTCTGGCTAGTTTTGATAGAATCCCAATGTCTTCTATCCTAAGAATATTCATGTTAAGAGAATTCCAGCACAGCAGAAGAGCAGGTGCAGCGCACCACGCCTGTCTGCGCTCCGTGCGCTACCATACATCGCGAGCTTCGGGCAAGGGGCTGGAGGTTGAAACATACAAACACACAAAGAAACAAACAAACAGACAGAGAGACAGGGGCTTCTAGTCACTGGTAAGAAGCCCTTTATTCAATAGCATCATGGAGGCTTATATACCCAACAGTCAGGTGGGCCAACAGGTGAAAACCTTCTCCTCTGATCCTCAAGGCAAGGCAACAACACGTGCTCGTGAAGCGGAGCTGGTAAACAACTTTGACACAGCTTTCAGTAACTCAAATCACAAGGAAAGTAAAGATCTCTAGCAGGGAAGAGCAGCTGGAGACCAGGACTCCAAATGGTCCCAACACAGCAGCCCACTCCGGGCTATTTGGCCCCACAGCAGTGAGTTAAGCATTGCTGTGGAATTGTCTCTAAAGGAACACTGTGCTTCTTAAAGAACTAAAGCATTAATCGTGTTAAATGAGCCCGAAATATCTTATAGTCCAAGGAAGCAAAGAAATACTCAGAGCCAGACGCAAACACACAAACAGCCTACGTGTTTCAAGAGCCAGACTGGACAAAGTTAGAACAATTTAGAGGGCAGGGTAAAATCAGCCGGTCATTCCTGCATTCCCACCACAGCTTAAGATAAATGAGTCCGTCCTGATCAAAAAAAGAAAGAAAGAAAAGAAAAACATCAGAGGGCACAGAAAATTTATGTAGATCCTTTGCCTTCAAGAAGGAAACACATTTCATTAACTCTGTGATCACATACACAGTGGTTTGCTCCACAGTAGAAAATATGGAAAGCGGGGGCGGGGGTGTTTAGGTTGGGGGAGGAGTCGCAAGGGCAACCACACGCTGAGCATTTACTCTTCTTGTGCGATGGTGAGATGGGGACCTAAAAGTTTGCGCCCTTCGTTTTACAAACCTGCACCCCTGCTTTAATTGTGAGGAAGACACGGGTGGAATTCCGGTACTGGAGAACCCTACAAAGGACGGACTGATACACCGCAGAATTTTCAAGGTTGTCAAAGACAAAATTCAAGAGCCGCTTGGGACACAAGCCCCACAGCAACTCCTTCCCTGGGGTCTGAGCTGCCACCCTGCAGGGCATTCTCGGCACTTCTAGAGCCCCGAAGGCCACGCCCCTTTGAGTCTGCAGGTTAGGACTGGCCCTGCTCTTGTTGCACTAATGTTCTCTTTTTAAAAATATCTTTATGTGTATTGTGAACTGATGCACGATTAATAAAAACTCTGAGAGAGAAATTGGAGTTCAACCTGAAGGTCAGAAAAGTAAAACAGCCAGCCACTGGCTCTTACCTTAACCTCAGTCTGAAATGGGGATCCTGCCTCCAAGAATCTCATAATGAGACTGTGTCTGAGAGCTGTCTCCTCCCTTCTTATATTCCTCTCTAGGGCTGGGACTAAAGGTGTGCACCACTGGAATTAAAGGCTGCACCTCCCAGTTTCTGTGGCAGCTAATGTGGCTACTGGAATTAGAGGTGTGTGAGGGTGACCAGTGGGGCTGTTTTAGTCTATGATCTTCAGGCGGGCCTTATTTATTAAAACACATATGAAATGCTACCACAGTGAGCCTGCATGTGTGCATGCGTGCCACTTGCATGCAAGAGTCACTGGGGGCCGGAAGAGGATGTGGGTGACCAAGGCGAGACTGAAGATTTGGTTAATCAAACATGTTTTTAAGAAAGAAAAGAAACAGTGAAGTGATTGGTATGAAAAGGAAGAAAGGAAAAAAACAACAAAGAAAGAAGGCTCTTGAGTGGTTTCTGTTCTGACTGAGCAGACTGATACCGTTTGAACCAGAAAGAGACCCTAGGAGGTGAGCTTGGAAATTGGTTTGGTTAACTGTTCTAGGGATGTTCTTTGTCTACGGGAAAAACTATACCAGTGCGCCACAGCACAGAGAGGTGGTTCCATCAGCATTCTCATGGGTCAGGATTGTAGTAGGTCTTTCTTTGTACCACCAGTTCCTGAAAAATGACATGGAGACTTCTTATTAAATATAAAAGCTTGGTCTTAGCTTAAGCTTGTTCCCAACTAGCTTTTGAAACTTGAATTAACCTGTTTATATTAATTAATATATTTTCTGCCATGTGGCTCATTGCCTCTCCTCAGTGCCGTACATTCGGCTCCCTCTGCATCTAGCTGGAAAATCCCTCGCCTAGATTCTTCCCTCAAGTCCCTATCTCTGCCCAGAAGCCTGCCTATCCTCTCCTGCCTAGCTATTGACTGTTCAGCTCTTTATTAAACCAAGCAGAAGGTGCCTTAGGCAGGTGAGGAAGGATAATCTTCACAATGTGATCAAATATCCTGCAACAAGGATGAAATAGCTTCTAAGGGGGAATGGTTAGTGAGATGATTCTTTTCTTTTTTTTCATATACAAACAGAATGGAAAGGAACAACAGGTATACAATTTCTACTGCTGCTTGCTTACTCAAACTATACTAAATATGTCAGTAATTATATGTGGGTGCCTGTCTCTTTTTTGGTTTTGAGACAAGGTCTCCTGTCTGGCCTTAAACTCCTGATCCTCCTGTCTCTGTTTCCCAAGAGCTGGTATTACAGATATGTGCCAGATTATATTATGAATCTCACATTATAAAATATGAATACCAGGCAATGTGTAATAGTCAATACTGTCTACTTGATAGGATCTAGACCCACCAAAGGGCCAAGCTTCTAGGCATAGCTATGAGGGGGAATTTTTTAGATTAGGTTAAGGTGGGAAGACCCATCCTAACTGTGGGTGGCACCGTCCTATGCGCCGGGTCCTGCATTACATACATAGAAAGGAGAGAGCCAGCTGAGTACAAACGTTCATTGTTTTCCCTGGTTCCTGGCTGTGGATGCGCTATGATTACATGTCTCTTACCCTGACCCCTCACCATGGACTGTATGCCCTCAATCTGTGAGCCCAAATAATCCCTTCCTCCCCTAAGCAGCTTCTCACTGTGAATTCGGTCACAGCACTAGAGAAGTTTCTGAGACAATGGCGTAGGACGATCTCAGCCAACGGGCAGTTTTCAACGCTGCAATTATTGCCCATGACAGACAACCAGAGACATTCTCTGGCAGTGCTGGGGTGACCTCATTTTTGTTTTTAGCAGTAAGGACCAATTTTACACAAAATACAACCAAAACACTCAGTCGGACATTATGATGCAAACTGAACTTAGCCTACCCATGACATTGACTGGAAACGTGTTATTTGGAAAGGGTTTTGAATGGCCATATCTGGGAAGAGTCAAATGAAGTTAACATTCTTAAAGCCAGATTCTTTCTCTGCCAATGCGTGCTTTCAACTTTTAGAACTATAACTGGGGTCAAATCTCAAGTCCTGTAAGAAAAAGTAAAGTCTAACAGAGGAGAAATTAGACTCAACAGAATGTAGTATCTGACTGACTTGTACAGGCAGCAGCCCGGGGTTTACTGTGGGAATGAAGTCATGGCCCATTATTAAGTAGTGTGCATGGAATTGGAGTCTGGACTTAATGTGTCAGTCTATACAGTTGGAAGTGTCACTAGAGTTTTCTTGGTTGATTTAACCAACTATATATACATTTAGTGGTAGTTACTGTCCCATGAGCTGAATTCCAAAGAGCACTAATGTAACAAAATAATCCCCAGATACAGGAAGACAGAGATGTGGGCATCCAAAGTACACTAATGTAGTAAAATAATCCATAGATGCAGGAAGACAGGGGTGTGGGCATCCAAAGTACACTAATGTAGCAAAATAATCTGCAGATGCAGGAAGACGGGTGTGGGCATCCAAAGTACACTAATGTAGCAAAATAATCCACAGATGCAGGAAGACAGGGGTGTGGGCATCTGCAGCACAGATTTCCAAGCATAGCTCCTGGGGCCAGCTGGTACCTCTTTACTCCACTTGAGAAATGGTTAGCAAGGAAAGTTCCAGAGTCCTTGCAAAGCCTTGGGGGGGCTCTCCTCCAGAGTGTGGCATCAACAGTGGAAGATGCTGCCATCGAGAAGGCTTAGGGAGAGAGAAACAACAGAAGAGAGATTCCAGCAGGGGACTTGGCATTGAGATTTGTGACCTCATTGGTGATGGTGAGAAAGACTATTTGCTGAGGTCATCAGAAATAACTCAGGAAGCAGCTGTCAGTACAGGGGCTCTGCAGGGTTCTAGGTGGAGACGCTAGTGAGAAGGGGTGCACCCTGGGAAGAGAGAAGTCGGTCTTCTGATGGAAGCCCTGCCACTCTGTGATCTTGGAGGCTTAAAGAACATGGAGTGGTGCAGGACAATTGTCTATATTCTTTCAATTATGTTTTAAATAAACGCTGATTGGCCAGTAGCCAGATAGGAAGTATAGGCAGGACAACCAGACAGCAAGTAGAGGCGGGTCAATGAGAACAGGAGAATTCTGGGAAGAGGAAAGCCCATTCCTCTGCAGTTGTGAGCCCACCACAGAAGAAGCAAGACGTGACTGCCCCGCTGTAAAAAGGTACTGAGCCACGTGGCTATCATAGACAAGAATAATAGGCTAAAATAAGTTATAAGAGTTAATAAGAAGCCTGAGCTAGTGGGCCAATCAGTTTATAGTTAATGTAGACCTCTGTGTGATTTGTTTGGGACTTAATGACTATGGGAACCGGGCAGGACAGAAAACTCTGACAACAACAGAGAGTTTCGATCCTTCATGAACTTATTGCTTAGGTGACCTTGACAAACTCAAAGGAAGGTCCCTCCTCCTCCTCCACCCCCAACAAAACCAAGCAGAAAACACATTTGGAAAGGGACGGTTCTCATCTGTAGATTCCTTGCCCAGATACAGCGCAGGGCACAGGTGTGCAGACTTGAACTGAAGGACACAATACTTTGTCCCTTGAATCTTAAGAAGCAACTGTTGAGCAGGCAGGGACCTCTGTCTGTTGGAAGCCCCTCCCTTTGCCAGAGCCACACAATACTTAATCAATATTTGCTGAACGTCATGGTTGACACAGTATGTCCAGTTTCGGAACTCAACATTACAATGGCTTTCAAATACAGGATTCTGTGTGTCTAGTTAGACATGTCTCTCCACTCTGAAAAGGATCTTTAGGAAAGTCCTGTCAGAGAGCAGGGCCCCGCCTCTGCAGAGATGGAATGTCTCTTGGGGTAAATGGTTTGCTAAATAGAGGTCCTGAAGGCAGCTTATCTGCTCCTGAAAAGGGACTTTTTTACAGGGTAAAGTGATTGCAGTCAAGTAGAGTGACTCATGCCTGTAATTCCAACACTTGAGAGGTTGAGACAGGATTATTGCAAATCCCTAGTAATCCTGACCTTTATAGTGAGTTCCAGGCTATCTAGGGCTACACGGTGAGATACTATCTCACCCTCAGCAGGAGGGGGGGGGGATGGACAGAAATCATTGTTAAGGTCAGGAGCAGCTCCCATGGTAACCGTGTTTCTGAAGAGTTTGCAGGTAAAGATATGACATAGGGTCAGAGGAACTGGCAAGGCTCAGGAGTCAACAGAAAAATCGAGCATGCGAGTCTATCCAGCATCTTGCTTTAACCAAGAGGTTCATGGTAGTTGAACCGTTGATGACACAGATCTAGAAAAGGGACCAACATGCAATGGCTTTGTTCCAGAAAGGATGGCGAGAGCGAGCAGTACAAACGAGGACAAAGAACTTTTAATAATGTGAAGGCCTTAAACTGGTGTTGAGATTGAAATGCTCAACCCAGAATTATCTGTGTCAGATTAATTACACTTCCCTCATCTTTTCTTCCCATTGAAATAAAAGTGATAATGAGCAGCCCTGTTCTGCAAGATGAGTATCAGCTCTTCCTCTGAAACACTGGGAACTCAATGAATATCAATTGTATCATACGCTATGCATGAAAAGATGCCAGTCATTCAGGGCCATGGAAAAGCATTTTTATTTCAACATCAAATTTCAAAGAAAAACATGCAGAAATTGCTATGCGCATTTTGCCTTTATGGCTTTTATTTTTGGGATGCGGTCCTGAACCCAGATTGCAATGAGTCTCACATGCTCCTGCCGGAAGTGTGTTCAGAGAAAGATATAGTTGGTCTGTGTCACACTGGGTCCTTTTGTGGGAAGCAGAAGCCTTTACATCATCAAATGTGCTTTTGTCAAGAAGCCCGTGGACCATGAGCCCAAGAGCAAGTGCTTGCTTCCTTTCCGTTTCTGTTGGAACCCAATACTGAGGCAGCTGAAGGACGGTCTGTTTCCTAAACAACACTAAAACAGGATAGAAACAAAGGCCACTGGCGCTCAGCTGATGCAGGAGCCAGCAAACCCACAGAGTCTTAAGATGCACTATCTGCCCAGCTTGTTAATAAAGTCAGTGGAAAGGAGGCCTCAGCAGAAGGTGTAAAGTGAACGGGTTTGTTTGCGTCTCTAGACACATCTCGTAGCTGAGCCCCTCCACGCTGGCCTACTGGGTGTGGAATACATAGATGAGCCTCACCCTTCCAGCTTTGAAATGTAGCTCTTTCCACACCGATGGTTTGTGTGGTCTCCCATCCTGCTTCACCGCAGCAACACTGATTTTATGATCGCTCTCTCCCCGGTTTCCGACTGGAGGGCCTGTGATGCCTTCCCTCCCTCGGGATGGGTGCATCCCTTGCTCTTCTGAACCACACACCTAGCTCTTCAAGCCTGCACTTCCGGTAATGCTCCCCGTCTTGACAGGAATGGTCCCTTAAACACGGGATGCGCTCTTGGCTATTTGGGGCCTCTACGCCAAGCATAAGCCCTGGCATCTTCAGCAGATCTCTGGAGAGAGGGGATTGAGACTCACATGGACACAGCAGGAGGATCTGGGAGGAGCTGAGGGAGGGAAAGAATGAGATAAAAATATATCGTATCAACATCCACCCCATCTATGACTTGCTGGAATGCAGGGAGGGACTGGTCCGGCAGAACCACGGCTGCATGGTCTACGTGACTCAGGGCCACAGCGGGATGTCCAGGGAGTTTCTGTGGGGATCCAGTGGTGACGGATCCAGCAACACATCACACACTGAGCATTTGTACACAGACGAAAGGAGGTGATGGAGGGGCAGAGATGGAGGACCAAAGAGCATTGGGTTTTGTTTGCTTGTTTTTTGTTGATTTGTTTGTTTTAGATTGAAGTTGATATTCTAATTTGTATATTTTATTTTTTATGTATTTATTATTTTATGTTAAAATTAATTTATCTTTAAAATTATATCTTATTCATTATTATTATTATTTTTAGTTTTCCTTTGCAGGGGCAGTACAACAGCAAGGGGCAGGGTGTGGAGGGACTGAGAGGTAGGTAGAATTGGGATGCAGGATATGCAATTCCTGAAAAATCGATTAAAACAATGAAGGGTCACATGGGCACCATATTGTAAAAGTTGCATCACAACATGGGTTCCATTATGAGCTAACACCTCTGAAATCCAGGAACACAACCTTCCCTTCACCTCCTGACATAAGAACAGAGGCCCAACGTAGCAGTTGAATTTCTGGGAGTCAGCTGGTGCGATCTGCTTCCCTGGGAGGATTTGCTCAGCCCATTGACAGAATCAATACCCTAATGCTGTTTTCTTTTTCAGAGACCCCCTGACCAGTCCCCTTATATGATGGCTAGCCTATCCATAGGGAAGAGTGTGGTTATGTCATCACATGATGTCATCACATGACATCATCGAGTAAGCTGATGCCATCCCATGATGTCATCAGGCACACTACCTTTCCTTTTCAGTTCTTAAATGTCACACATACTTGGGAAGGCAGGAAAACCCCTTGTCATAGACTGACTGGGATAAAAGCAAACTGAAGCCATTATCTTGCTTGCTGACAGGTATAAGCCCTGGCTTGGTGGAGTGTCAATCATGATGTGGGACTCCCCTCTGTATGCTGTGAATACCACTGGTTAATAAAGAAACTATCTTTGGCCTGTGCATAGCAGAACAGAGGCAGGCAGGGAAAACTAAAGTGAATGCTGGAAGAAAGGGGGCAGAGTCCAGGGGAAACCATGTAGCCCAGCCGGAGACAGACACCGGAACTTTACTCAGTAAGCCACAGCCACGTGGCAATACACAGATTAATGGAGATGGGTTAAATTAAGATATGAATTAGCCAGAAATATGCTTAAGCTATCGGCCAAACAGTATTGCAAATAATGTGGTTTCTGTGTGATTATTTCAGGTCTGAGTGGCCTTCTACAACAAATTGGCCTGCTAGCCTGGTCGACTATATCCACATAAAAACCTGAGAAATCTTAAAAAGGAATTCTAGACACAAAAGAACAGAGTGAAGCATGGCTTTTGGTAGCCACAATTTTTTTTCTAGATGGGCTTGCGGCGAGCAAGGGCGGGCTGCTTTAAGAGAGGTGCAATAAAAACTGCACAGCTTCTTTATAAATGGCGGCTTCCTGGTTCACCAGCACAAATGGCTCTGACTCTTTCGAGAGGTCTGGCTACAGGGCATTTAAATGGGGCTTGCGAGCAGAGAGCTACAACTTGGTTAATGGTACCATAGACCTGCTGTGTGCCTGAAAATGGGGCTGTGAACATGGCTTGCGCTAAAAAGACCTCCACCCCACCATGTTGGACTGGGTGGAGCCAAATGGCAAAGCAGCCTTAGTACTAGTCAGGCCACAGCTTAGCATTTTAAGAAGCGCTTCTGGTCAGAAAATAATTAGAGATACACAGTAAAGACAGATTCAGATAAAAAAAAAAAAGACCTCTAAACTGGCCACAGTGTTGGATAAATGTGCATAGGCTTGGGAGAGAAAAGAAAAAGAATATAGACAGTTATAAAAAGAAGTAAATGTTTAAAAAAAAAGCTAAAGTTTTTAAAGAGACAGAGTACAGACAGTCATAGATTAAAGGAATAAAGATAATAAAATAAATATTAAAAAGTAATAGAGTAAAAGTAAATAAGCCATGTAAAGATGGAATATACACAGAGAGTCTGGATTATGTATATTATTGTATTTTTAAAAATTTTTCGACTGTGAAGGAGCTAAGTATAGAGAGACATTTGATTGTATGGACTGATAAGTTAAACCAAAATAAAGGTATCGTGCCTTCAAAATTTGGGTCTAAGGATATGTAGCCTTGGAAAATAGGTTCTTCTTTTGTTTACACAGAGGATGAGAACCTGTGGAATCCTTCCAGACTAATGTGGTTTGATGGACCAAGACCCACTGAAAGATCACTGTAAACACCCCCAAAAATTACTTCGCCTAATAAAAAGCAAGAAGCAGTTTGGAAAGAACTATGCCCAAATTCCCTAAATGATTATTTATAAATGTTTGTTTACATTTAAAGAGGGAAATGCTATAGAGATTTGCATTGGTATGGATCTTGGTTTATTGCTACAAATTTTAGGTCAATTCTGTTATATGTATATTTCTGATCTTGATTAAGGTGCTGTGTTTGTGCAGCTTATTTAAAAATGTAATGTATAATTAAGAAATATAGATTAATAGATAATCATCTATAATAGTCAAGCTTGTGGTCATGTTAGTTAGATTTTCTAGATAGACAAATATATATTTCAGATGGATAGGCATTTTTCAAATCTTTCAAAGACCTTCAGAATATGGCATTTAAAATGTTTAAGAACTTAGGACTTTTCATGACAATGAGACACGTCTACTCCTGGCAGCACCAGTCTACTTCAAGAGGATGGATGCTCCAAGGATACAGAAGAACTTTGGGTGACTGTCCAGGCAGCAAGATGTCTCTGTCAATTCTAGAGTTTTGGAAGTTGCTTATAATGTACTTCCTATTTACTTAGGTAATATTCTATCCTTTTGGAGTGTTTGATGGAGTTGAAGACTATATAGTTATAGTTTTCCTTAGTTTTGACAAAAGAAAAAGATAAATATTGTAACTGTAATTCTTGCTTGATAACTGTTTTATGTAATTTTACTATGTTAAAATTAAAGCCTTCCTTTTTATTTAAATAGAAAGTGGGAGGTGATGTGGGATTCCCCTCTGTATGCTGTCAATATCATTGGTTAATAAAGGCTCTGTCTTGGGCTTGTGCAGGGCAGAATAGAGGTAGGTGGGGAAAACTAAACTGAATGCTGGGAAAAAGGGGGCAGAGTCCAGGAGAAGCCACGTAGCCCCACCGGAGACAGACACCAGAACTTGACTCAGTAAGCCATAGCCACTTGGTGATACAAAGATTAATGGAGATGGGTTAAATTAAGATAAGAGTTAGCCAGAAATACACTTAAGCTATTGGTCGAACAGCATTGCAAATAATATGGTTTCTGGGTGATTATTTTGGGTCTGAGTGGCCTTCTACAACACACACACCTACAAGTGGCCTCTGGATTTTTCTCGCCTATTCCCATCAGCACCAATTGGTTCTTTTAACTGGACATGCATCATCCCAGCATTGAGAACAAGGCTGGCCAGGTCATACTTAGTTACAGGGGCAAAGGAACTGTTTGGTAGATGTTTGGTCTAAGCCAAATCTTACCGTTGATGGAAGAAGTGCTCCCTCAATGAGTTCATCCTGTCCTTGGTTTTTCAAAACAGTGTTTCACTTTGACTTTTGATGCCCCTGCCTCAGCTTCCTAAGCACTGGGATTAGAGGCACTCACTAGTCAAACTAGCCTGGGTGTCCCTCCCTCTCTAAGTCCAGATAAGTCTTTGGTTTTAATATTTTAATTGGTCATTTCCTTTCTCTATGACAGATCCCCAAAGGTCATGTAGCACAGGAAATGTCTCCTCACCAGCAGAGAAAATACAGGTTCCAAAGCATAGCTTCTTTCGGCAAAACTCAGCACAGAAAACAGTTTGGCCTGGAGAACATTGTGGGGGGGGGTGAGAAATTTCATTTCTTACTGAGCTGGCTTTACTAGAGTTATGATATCTCAAACTACCCACAAATCTCCAAATACACAGTCCCAATAAGAGTAAAATGTACATCATAGCTAGAGATGGGTCTCAGTGATTATGTGGGGAGGCCTTAGGCAACACACAGATTGTCCGTGTGTGTGTGTGTGTGTGTGTGTGTGTGTGTGTGTGTGTGTGTGTGTGAAACCCATGCTATCCCATCAGGAGTTAGGAATGGAGATTCAGCATTTGGAAGGAGCTAGGAGGATCTGAATCAGAGACCAATCTGGGATCCATGAGATCCTATCTAACCTACTACCCCCCCCAAACAAACAAACAAAATCCAATCCAGACTTGAGCTTCAGGTTTCCCCTTCTCTTATTTGTTTGTGACTTTGTAGATCTCTTGTAATGTAGCTCCGGCTGCCCTTGAACTTGCTGTGTTGCCAAGAGTGACTTGGAACCCCAGCTCCTCATGCCTCTAGCTCCCAAGGCTGGGATAACAGCTATGTACCACCACGACCAGATCGGACTTCCCCATTGGGATGACTTGAAACCCCACTGACTGCCAAGGTTCCCCG
Organism: Ondatra zibethicus; assembly: GCA_004026605.1. NCBI lineage: Eukaryota > Metazoa > Chordata > Mammalia > Rodentia > Cricetidae > Ondatra > Ondatra zibethicus. Next base: position 95,348 of record PVIU01002064.1, on the reverse strand, counting down.
GGCCACTTGCAGTTTCTCTAGGCGTTCACAACGTAAGTGTTGTCATGTGTTTGTGCAAATGCTAAACCACCACCGGGGCTATGGCTTATTGAAGGCAGGAATCACTTCCTATTAATATTCCTAGCACCTTGATACCAGTTTCACAGCAAGTTCGCAATAAGTATTTGCTGAGTAAGCAGAACTCTTGGGTGAAATAGATGTCTTATTTCTGGCACATTTTCAGCAATGATATAACACAGGAAAATGTCTAAAGCACTCAACACACAAGACATCAACACACTTGCTATCAACACATGATGTCAACACTCATGAGGCCTGGGATCCCAACTATCTGGAAGGCAATGACTGTAGCACAAATTCTAATTGTTCTTAATAATAAAAAGCCAGAGTCAGATATAGGGGTTAATGCTGAGGGTCAGAGAAACAGAGCAGTCAAATACTGGAGAGTTCTTACCTCTACCAATGCTCAAACCAAAGTGCCGATCCTATCTTTACGAATCCTCAGACTGTCCTGAACTCCTGTCTCCTCTCAGCTCATATTCTTCTCTCTGCCCAACCATATCATTCCTGCTCCACCTCCCTAGTGCTGGGATTAAAGGCCTGTGATCTCAAGTGCTGGGATCAAAGGTGACTTCTGTTTCTCTTATTATAGACTGATTCAATCTCATGTAGCCCAGGGTTGCCTTGAACTCACAGAGATCCATCTGCCTCTGTCTCCCAAGTGCTTGGATTAAAGGTTTGTGCCACCACCGCCTGGCCTCTAATGGCTTAGCTCTGCACTCTGATCTCAGACAAGTTTTATTTGTTAGATCACAAACAAAAATATCACTACAGATGATAGTAATATTGAAATTTCAAGGACTGCCTGGGCTACAGAGAAGGGTCAGGTCAGGTCTTAGCAACTTGAACAATGCCTGTCTCAAAATGAAGAGAGCGCTGGGATCTAGCTCAGTGGCAGAATGTTTGCCCACTGTGGGCAAGGCCCTATAATCCACTCCTGGTACTATAGAAGAAAGAAAGAGGATGGCGGGCTCAGATGGGTCTTCCTGAGGTGGGGAGTGGGCCAGATATGGGTTGATGTTAAAAGGCAGGCTTGGCTAAGGCCAGCAAAGGCTTGCCACTTCTTGAGATCCTTTGGCAGCAAACACACCAGCATGGCAAGCAGCATTTAGCTTGGTTATTCTGTTTAGGAAAGAGCTACAGCTTTTCCGCCAGCAAAAAAGGCAACTTCCAAATGTTTAGATGAATTCTTTATTTCTTTTGAGATTATTGCTTTCCAGAAAAATCACCACAAGTCACTTTGCAGCAGTGTGGATGAGTTTTGGATTGGGGATCCGGTTATGGCTTTCTAAAGTGATGCTTTGTTTTATTATTGAAAGTAGATTTCTTTCATATACTATATTCTGATTATGGTTTCTCCTTCCCTCTCCCCCATTCAGATCCATTCTCTCTCTGTCTCTCCTTAGGAAGCAAGCATCTAAGGAATAGTAGTAAAATAAAATAGCATAAAATAAACAAATCAGAAGATGACAAAACAACCAAACAAGATAAAGAAAAAGCACAAGAAGCTTATAGATGCAGACATGCATGTTCTCACACATAGAAATCCCACAAAACACAAAACTGGAATCCATAATATATATGCAAAGGCCTTGTCTCAGTTGCGGTTTCTATTCCTGTGAAGAGACACCATGGCCACAGCAATTCTTATAAAGGAAAATATTTAATGGGGGTGGCTTACAGTTCAGAGGTTCAGTCCATTATCATCATGGTGGAGCATGGCAGAAAGCAGGCAGACATGGCGCTGGAGAAGATGCTGAGAATTCTACATCTCTTTGATCTCAGTTAACAGGAAGTAAATTGTCTCACTGGGTATAGCTTGAGCAAAGGTGACCCCACAGCCCAACCCCACAGTGACACACTTCCTTCCATAAGACCACACCTACTCCAACAATGTCACACCTCCTAATAGTACCTAATAGCTCCCCTTGGGAGCCATTTTCATTCAAACTACCACAGGCTTACGGGGTAAAAAAAAATGCCCTCCAAAGATACCCAAATGAATTGGATTCATTTTGTGTTGGGCACTACTGCTGGCATTATGAGTGGTTTGTTTTCTCAATGAGACTCCCTTAGAGAAAACTAATTTTTCATTTGTACATGACTATCAATGGGAGATTGCTTCTGGGTTAGGAAAGGGGCTGTGTCCACTTCTCCTTTCAGCTATTGGACCCCATCTGTGCAGATGCGATTCGTGCAGGCCCTGTGCTGCCTCAGCCCCTGTGAGTTCATTACCTGCATCTGCCCTGTTGTCTCTAAGAGACCTGGATCCCTTGGCATCCTCCGTGAACTCTGGCTTTTATGCTTTATACCTGCACTTCTGCAGTTCCAAGAGCCCCAAGAAGAAGAATTTGATGGACACATCCCTTTGTGGGGGGTGCTGAGGGTCCTTTGTGTATTATCCAGCTGTGGGTCTCTATATTTGTTCCATTCGCTACTTCTCTGATGATGGACCTATGGGTATAGCAAAATGTCACTAGAAGTCATTTTATTGCTTCATTCCTTTAACAGAACAGTCGTATTTTGTTTCCCCTAGGTCCCTAGGCTTTCTAGTCTCAGGTTCTTGCTCACCCAAGCAACATTAGGTATGGGTTCTATCTCATGAAGTGGGCCTTAAGTCAGATACTGGTTGGTTACATTCCACAAGCTTTATGCCACGATTTCACCAGTGTATCTTGCAGGCAGCAACATCGTAGAAGAACGATTTTGTGGCTGGGTTGGTGTTTATCTTTCTCCTTTGCAGCGTGCAAAGTCCCTTCCAGTACCATGATACCAGGCCATAGGAGTGAAGGCTCTAGGTAGGGTTCAATGCGTTGCGTAGGTGTTGTCTTCAGCAACAGGGCCTCACCATCTTTTTGTGAATAGCAACCAATGACCTTGGCAATAGTCTGAGTTGGTCGGGGGTCCACACAGGACCCCTTTGGACAACAATTCAATTAGATGTAACCCATTACCCCTACTAGAAGCTTCCTTTGGTGATGAGAAACATCCAGTTGTGGGTCTGTCTTCCCATCATTTAGCAATTAGATTGAGATCGCCTTCATATATGTATATATTTTAGAGTCTACTGTATAAAGTCTCCATATAAGCTTCAAATGGCCCTTAGTTTTACCTATCCCTACCCATATTCCCTCCCTCACCTGTCTGTCCTCCCCTTCCCTGTTTAATCTTCCCATTTCTGTCCCCCCAACTCCCTGTCCAACCGTAACTATCTATTCTATTTCCTCTTCCTAGAGAGACCCGTCCCTCCACACCCTGTTTCTATTTTCTACTTAACATCTGGGGTTATGTGGATTGTAGCTTGCAACCTCACTCACAACTTTTCTAGTCCCATCCATTTTCCTGTTAATTTTATTTCACCTTTTTAAAAAATGGCTGAGTAATACTCCATTATACAAATGTAACATTTTCATCATCCATGCATCTGTTGATGGACATCTAGGTTGTTTCCAGTTTCTGGGTATTATAAATAGAGCAACAGCGAGCATAGTTGATCAAGTGTCTCTGTGGTAGGGTGAGATATCCTTTGGATATATGCCCAAGAGTGGTACAGCTGATTCTTGAGGAAGATTGGTTCCCCTCTTTCTAAGGAACTGCCACACAGGTTTTCATGGTGGCTGTATGATGTGGGATTCCCCTCTGTATGCTGTGAATACCATTGGTTAATAAAGAATCTGCTTTGGGCCTCTGGCAGAGCAGAATATAGCAAGGTGGGAAATCCAAACAGAGATATAGAGAGTAGGCAGAGTCAAGGAGATGGAATGTAGCTGCCGAAGGAGACAGATGTAATAGTTAGCTAGAAATATGCCTGAGTCATTGGCCAAGCAGTGTTGTAATTAATATAGTTTCTGTGTGATTATTCAGGTCTGAGCAGTCGAGAAATGAATGAGTGGTTTCCACCTACAAAATGGCACACCAACGTAGGGCAACTACATCCACCTGAAAGCACAGAGTTTGGGAAGGGATTCTAGACACAAAAGAATGGAATTATGGTGTGGGAAGGCCTTGTGTATATGTGTTACTTTTATTGGTTAATGAGTAAGGAATCTGCCCTGTCCTGTGAAAGGGTAGCGAGATAGATAGGCAGAGAAAACTAAACTGAATGCTGGGAGAAAGAAGGTAGAGTCGTGAGAAGCCATGTAGCCCTGCAGGAGACAGTTGCCAGATTCCAGATGGAACTTTACCTGGTAATACACTGCCATGTGGCAATAAACAGATTAATAGAAATGGATTAACTAAAGATATAAGAGCTAGCTAGCAATAAGCTTAAGTGATTGGCCAAGCAGTGATTTAAATAATATAGTTTCTGATTGGTTATTTCGAGTCTGGGCAGTCAGGGACAAACAAAGTGCCCTCCTACTACAGATTGGCACACCAATGTGGGTAACCATATCCACATAAAAACCTGAGAGAGCTTGAGAAGGGATTCTAGACACACACACACGCACGCACGCACGCACGCACACACACACGCACGCACACACACACGCACACACACACACACACACAAAACCAGAGTTTAAAGCAGCTTCATGCTTTGTTTGCTAGAAGCAGGCAGAGGCATGATTCCTTCAAGAGAGGTCTTCCTAATTCAGTGGTAACAAAAAACAAACAAACAAACAACCCCCAGTTTTGAAAAGGCAGCTTCCTGCCAGCATGAACTCTGACTCTTTTGGAAGGTCTGGCTACGGAGCATTTAAATGGGGTTTGTGAACAGAGTGCTACAACTTGTTTAATGGCAACACAGACCTGCTGCAACCCAACCCTGAATGTGGGGCAGAGAGAATGGCTCTCAGAGGGAATGAACAGACCTCTACCATGTTGGACTGGGCAGGGCAAAGTAGCCTTAGTGCTAATAATGCTGCTTAACATCTTAAGAAGCACTCCTGGACAGAAAAGGATTTCAGATACACGATAGGACAGATTCAGACATAAAAGACCTCTAAACAAGACACAATGTGTTTCAAAAATGTACATGGGCTTTGGAGAGAGAAGAAAAAGAGTAAAGAGACAGTAAATGTAATATAAAAGAGTACAGACAGTCCTATATTAAAGGAGTAAACATAATAAAATAAATATTAAACTTGTAGAAAAAGTAATAGAGTAAGAAAAATAAGCCATGTAAAGATGGAATATATACAGACAGTCCGGATTATGTATACTATTGTGTTTTCTTTGAATGTTTTTGAATGCAGAGACACATTTGATTCTCCCAACATATTGATTAAACCAACAGATATATTTTAAAGGTTTCTTGACTTCAACAATTGAGTGTAAGGATATGTTGCTTTGGAAAAGAGATTCTCCTTTTGTTTCCACAGATTATGAGAACCTGTGGATTCCTTCCAGACTAATGTGATTTGATGGACCAAGACCCGTCCAAAAAAGGTCACCATGAACACCACCAAAAATTACTTTGCCCAACAAAAAGCAGGAAGCAGTTTGGAGAGAACTACATCCAAATTCCCAAATACTGTTTGTAAATGTTTGTTTACATTTAAAGAGGGATATGCTATAGAGATTTGCATTGGTATGGATCTTGGTCTATTGATACAAATTTAAGGTAAATTTTGTTATACTGTGTGTATGTATTTCTGCATTGATTAGTGTATTGTTTGCACAGCTCATTTAAAATGTAATGTATAATTAAGAAATAGAAATTAATTGACAGTCATCTACAATACTCAAGCTTGTAGTCACGTTAGTTAGGCTATATATATATATATATGTTAGACAGGTATTCAAATCTTTCAAAGACTAACAGAATATGGCATTTGAATGTTTTAAGAACTTAGGTCTTTTCATGATAATGAGACACATTGGCTTCTGGCAGAACCAATTACTTCAAGAGGAAGATGGGCATCAAAGATGCTCCTCATGGAGTTTGTTAGCTATTCGGGCAAGAAACTGCTCTTGCCTGGACAGCTTGATGTTATGCTGTATGAACTGGACATGCAGGACCCAGAGAAATGACTGCTGAACTTGCCTAAAGGAGAGATGATTCTTTGGGGTTCCTGCTTCATGAAAGATTCTGCCAGATTCTAAAGGACACAGAAGAAAGTGACTGACAAACTGCCAATAGAGGAGGAACTGTCTTTGAAATTTCCTGCTTTATGGAAAAGTCTGCCGGATACTATGGGCCTGTAGGCTGAAGATGGATGCCCTAATGGTACAGAAGAACTTTGGGTGACTGTCCAGGCAGCAAGATGTCTCTTGTCAATTCTAGAGTTTTAGAAGTTGCTTATAATGCATTTCCTGTTAATTTATAGTATATCCTTCTGGGATCTTTGATGGGGTTGAAGAATAGATAGTTGTAATTATAGTTTTCCTTTGATACGGTAAAAGATAAATTAGTTATAAAACTTTAGACTCACAAAAATAGGATAGATGATAGAGTATTTTCCTTAATTTCCCAAATGAAAATGGACTAAATATTTTAACTATAATTCTTGATTGATATGTTCTGTTATATGTAATCTTACTATGTTAAAGTTAAACCCTTCCTTTTTAATTAGACAGAAAAGGGGAGATGATATGGGATTCCCCTCTGTATGCTGTGCATATTTTAGTTACCATTGGTTATGAAAAAAGCTGCTTTGGTTCATGGTAGAGCAGAATAAAGCCAGGCTGCACGAGATAAGAGAGAGCAGGTGGAGTCAGAGAGATTCCATGGAGCTGCCAAAGGAGATAGATGCCGGAACTTACCAGTAGGCCAGTCTGTGGTGATACACAGATTAATAGACATGGGTTAATTTAAGATATAAGAACTAGCTAGAAATATGCCTATGCTATTGGCCAAGCAGTGTTGCAATTAGTATAGTTTCTGTGTGGTTATTCAGGTCTTGTTTCCCTTGGAAATCTATTGGGGAAAGTAATGGGACTCATGTCACTTAAGCAAACCAGCTTGGCCCTTCGACCTACTATCCCCATTTCATTCTAAAGCATCTGGGCAACAGAGCCTGAAACGTCCAAGACAAACAGATTTTCCTTTTAGCTGCCCCCCCCCCATTTCCAATTAAGGTATTTGGGCAAATACTCAAGTAAACGGGTAAGACCCGAGTCCATTTTAAATGTCAGCTAAAATGAAAGGTTTTAGAATGTTGGAAAAATGCTCAGAGGCAGTATTTAGATGGCTGTTTCCCTAAGACTCCCACAAACATCTCTTCCTTGGGAACATGCTTGTCAAGGAGAGAACTGAAAGGCACACGTGGAACTCAGCCAGGTAATCCACCAGATGCTAAGTTCTCCCACAAACACGTACGACCCTAACTCAATGGCTGCAACATCCCATAACCCTTTGTCTGCTGGGGTTTAGAAAACCATGGCTCCACAGTGTCTTCTGGCATGATGCTACGGTGTGTGTATGTATGACACCTGGGAACCTATAACCACTGTGGCTACCTACACAAGATGGGCCTGCCAACAATCCATCACGAATGGAGAAGGGGTCCATGAGGCCTTGCTTCTCCCTAACAAGCTGGTGGGGGTCATTTTCTTTAGTGGTGTAGCCATTGCTAAGTTACCTTGTTCAGCAAAAAGCCATACACCATGCTCTCACCAGCAAGTCCAACCTCAGTGGATCAAAACAAGACCCCAAAACAACAGAGCAGTGTTGGGAAGAAAGTGTTCAGCCAGTGGGAGGGGGATGGGAGAAAATAAAGGTCAGTATATCATATTCATGTGTGAAACTGTCAAAGAATAAAAACAAATAATTATAGAAAATAATCACAATTTCAGACTTAGCACTGGATAAAATATTTTCAGTTAGAATTCTACAAAAATATAAGACAATATTTTGTTTAAATTACATTGATTTATTTTCTTGATTTCCCTCTTAGTCCTGCATGCACTGTTAGCGCAAAAGCCAAAGCTGACCTCCACCTCCCTGGAAGGGACGGTAGGCACACAGTCACCTGAGAGCTTCTCTGTCAGTGGTCACCATCAGTGACCTACATGATGCTCATAGAAAATGTATCAAATATCCTGTTTAATGTAAACAAGGCAGAGGCTAACAGAGTATTAGTGACGATATTTTACAGGGCCCAGAAGTAGGATTACCTGTCTTAACATAGCAAGTGTCACGATGACATGCATATTTTACTTTATTGTACAATCCAAATATGTACAATTACCACATAGTTTGTGGGTTTAGCATTTCACTGTGACTTCTGTTGTACAGTAAACTTAGTAACTAAATGGTAACTGTAATGTAATAACTCATAGAGACATTACCATGAGAGTACAAAGTCATTCTATAATTTGTGCCCTGTAAAATCAAATGTAACAATCTTTACACTAGCAACAGTGTAAGCAAGCTAAGGATTTTGGTCCATATACACATATGGACCAAATATGGTCCATGAACATATATATACATACATACACATTTAAATACATTTATGTACAAACACAATAATATACAGGTAAGCCAAAAAGCTATGAATCCATCCATAGCTTCATATTGCACAGATACAGTATGAAAACATTATACAGTTCTAATGTGAGCCCTGTAATAAAAACTGGCAACGACAAACCTGATTTTGTCAAGGGAAAATGGCTTTGTTACTGAAAACAAACCCAAAGGCTGCTGCTAGAAAGTCAGAAAATAAAAATATGCACACCAATTTCCTATTTATACAACCATGATGCAGGTAGAGTTCAGTTAGGAACTCACCATGGCAACCACTTGGCTAAGGTGGTACTTCCATGCACCCGGTCTGTGGAAATCCTGGAAGCAGCCAGGTCTCTGGAACTGTGGGAAAAAGCCTTAGGGATGTGACATATGGTTTCCTTAACAAATCAACTCAGATCTCTGACTTGTGCTGACTCTAGGTCTGAATTAAATATGCAGAAGAAATTACACAGAGGAGAACCCAACTAACCCTAGCTGGTCATTATGATCAAGGTCATTATGGTGACTCAGGAAAACTCTATTCTCAGAAGCAGCAAACACACAAATTGTAGTTAAAGCTTTACTGAGCTGTCTGTGCGGATGAGCGCTGAGGTCCTGCCGGGAGGTCAAGGACAAGTATTTGGTCTGGGAGGTAACCTCATTGCTACCCCACCTACTGAGCACTAGGAAGGCATTAAGAAATACCTGATACCTCTCAATGCCTTATTTTAAACACACCTTCATCTGAGTAGACTGCAGCAACACTTAAAAATGGAGGTGTTGTGGTAATTCTTGTACAAACTGGTCAATAAATACAACAAAACCATTTCTCATCACACACAGCCACAGAAGAAAACCATGCAGGGAATCACTGTCTCTTCTTGTTACTTAACGGAGTTCTTGAATGAGCAAAGAAAGATTTGCATCCTGTTGGAAATGCATAGTTGTTTTGACAAGGATGATCCCTGGGCCTGAGGCAGGCTATTCATACTGTCAGTATTTTGTTTCTAAGTAGCAAAACTGAACTATAACATGAATCAGAAACGCTAGTAAAATAGACTGAGCAAAGTGTCAAATGCGCTCTGAGCACATGCCATGCGCCGTGACCACACATCTGGTGACATCACAGGGGGGTGGAGGCGGACCCTCTCCAGCCGAGCCTCCTGACAGCAGAGAGGTAAGTGCCTGCCTTTCAACACTGCGGCCCCACAGCTGAGGGGCTGCAAAAGACAGGTTGACCAGGTGACCTGCAGCTGTGTGCTGCAACTTGGCTAACCTCGACATCTTGCATCCAGGCCACTCTCTCACACACTCAGGCTCCTCAAATCCTCTAAGGCGTGAACTGAACATGGAAAGACGTTTTAAAAATCTCTTTAGAATCTCTTAAGACAAATTAAAAATCTCTTTAGAATCTCTTAAGACAAAAGACGGAACAAAATGAAACAAATGTAAACAATGAGAGGCCCTCGGCATCCTAACGGCCTCTTCAGACTTGTCAGCCAGCTCCCACCTGGACACGCCCACCCCACTAAGAAAATCAGTTACAAAACAATTTCATAAAGCCATTCTCGGAGAAGGAATGGGGGAGGTCTCAACCCAGTATGTGTTAGTTAGCTTTACAAAATACTATTTTAGCAAACGCTACCAATGAGGTGGATGAACCGAACGCTGCTGCAAACGTGAGCGTGGATAAGCTGGAGCCACACGTGGAGATCAACACGAACATAGCACAAAAGAGTAAAAGAACATTTCTTTAAAAATATATATTAATTAATACTTTCTTTATCATATTAAATTGTTTTCTTACAAAAGCTGAAGAAGTTGATGCTGTTCTCTCTGTGTTTCATCTCCTAGAGATTCTTCTGAGGCCTCCTCAACTACCTTTCTTTCTCATTTACAATTTTCTTAAATATTTTGTATGATAAGAATCTTAACCTTAAAAAGTTACAAAATTAGTGATTTTCTGCTGCTTATTAATACAAAAGAATGTAAGCATTTAAGTCTCAGAGAATGCCAAAATGCTTTGCTGCCTGGGAGGATATTAAAATAACAGAAATACCAGGAAAGTCCTGACACCAGGAGTTTGCAGCTTTTCAGTCACTGGAAACGCTATCTCCGAAAGTTCTGACCGCATCCCGGGTTTCAACAACGTGCAATTTATACAGAGAATCATGACGGGGCCAGGGAAGCAACATCAGGCCTGTTCACCGACAGCAGTCTGGCAGTAGATTCCTACTTCATTGACAAGGTTTTCGTCCTCTCATGGCTGGGTGGAGCTGAGTCTTTTCGGATGAAATGTACACAGTAACTCAGGTTCCCAGAGACCTAGGAGACTGTAGATCACGGTGATGTCACTCACGGTGTGGCGGAAGCGTGGTACTTCACAAATGCAATGGCTGCCAGCTCCTTGCAGAACTCCTCTAAGACAATCACACCCTCTAGCAACGTGATGTGGTCGATACTGGAAAAGGCAGACAGAAGATCAGGGTAACAGCACAGCACTGAGCTGGGTGAGATTTGTGGTAAAGTGTGTAAAACACTGACTCACATCTGGCCTTCAGGCTCCAAGCCAAGCAGTCGCTTTCTGACTAGGAGAAGCTTGGGGGTGAAGTCTTGAATACGCTGAATTCGAACCATCAGGTCACCAACAACCTGCAACAGAAGCAAGACTTTAGCCCGAGTGACTCCATAGGGTTTTTGGACAGAGACGCCTCCCTTCCCATCACCAAAGAATGCCAAGTGTCACTATTATCTTTGACCAACCCACTCCTATCTAATCTTCATAAAAGTCAGGGCTAGGTGCTGACTCATGGGTGAGGGGCTTGCTGTGCCAGCAGGAGCACTGAGTTCGGATCCCCAGCCCCACATATGAGCTGGGCGGGGCGGTGTGTGTGTAACTCACTGGGCTGCCTGCTCAGCTGGAAGGGTGAGCTGTGGGTTCAGCAGAAGACCTGACCTCAAAAACTGAAGTGGACAGTGACAGGAAGACCCCAGACGTCAGCCTCTGACCTACACAGAAGCACACATGGCCAAGCACACCTCCATGTGCACGTATGCATGCAGCATGGGCCTATGCACACACGCACTCACTCATACACACGTGCACATTGTATAAATAAAACAAAACTTGAGGTTTACTTACTTTATGTGTATGTGTGTTTTGTTTGCATGCATGTATGTATAGCACATGCATGCTTGGTGCCTGTAGAACCCAGGTGTGGGATCCCCTGGAACCAGAGTTACAGATGGTTGTGAGCCACTGTGTGGGTGCTAAGGACTGAATCTTGGCCCTTTGCCAGAGGAAGTGCTCTCACCTCTGCTTTCTGGCCCACATATCAAGAACTTAAATGGATTCTCTTAACCATGTCACGGTTCAGAAGGCAGAGCAATGATCTGCAGCAACAGACACGCCCTACTTTACACTAACTGCGCAGTAAGATGAGGGTGCTGAGCGCAGCTGGCTGATCCCAGAGAGCAGAACGTTAATGAACTCACCCTGACGATCACAGAGAAGAGCGATCTGCAGCCAGAGGCCAGGTTCACATAGGGGTCCAGAAGGTACTCATGCGTGTGGGGGTGGGGGAAGAGGCACAGCCTGGATAGCACCGAGGTCACCTGCAGATTCACGTCATACGGCTGCGGGAGCAAGAACAGAGATATCCATGTCCTAGGCTGCCCCAACACTTCCCCACAACCAGACCCCTCCCATGCTCTTCTGCAAGGGGGACACTGGCAGCTAGATTAGCCCTTACCAAGGAGGTCAGTGCACTTACTGCACAGTGCTGAGATTTACAAACAGAAAACAAACACAGACACCTACAGAAAGACAAAGCTGTGATGCAGGAGACAGCTGTTTTATGTAGGCTGATGTCATGAATGCGTACAGCAGGCCATCAAACCTGCCAGTATGTCAGATGTAGTATTATTAATTATGAACTACATAGGACACATTGACCCAAAGTCCTAATAAAGGTGTTTGAATTAAACATAGAAGTAACTTCAGGGCTACTCCCCATGACTCAACATGTGTATGTAGTTGCTCAGACATCTCTTGCACGTAGTATCACAATAATCCCTGAAATAAATTGTTCACTGCTGTTTACAGGCCATAGAAAGGCAGCGTTAGAAAGAACTTCTGATGGAGCCACTTGCCCCTGCCTCTTCTCTTTTACTGAAGCAGACAAGAATCTGGTGGACTCCAAACTAACTAACTAGAAGAGATAGATGAGGCAGCCTGGGACGGCAGGGGTGTTCAGGACCAAGTTTAGAAGCAGAGTGAACTCTACTTTATCACCGTTCAGTCATTACAATGAAAACAGACTGCCAAATCTCTGGTACTGAGAACGGCTGGACACTGCAGACATGCTGATAAATGTAAGCTCCCCCTATTCTGTTACAAGGTAACAAGTCCTGGCTTTAAGTTCAACCGTGGGTATTCTTATGTAAACTCAGGGTTTTGTGAGAAGAGCTTCCTCCCAGCCACCCTTTCCAACATTTTGCCTTAAACAAGACAGAGGAAAGGAAATCTGAAGTTTAAAGGAGAGTTTAAAAGTGTATTTTCCTACTTGTAAATGTTTACAACAGAACACAAGGAGAGAGAGAGCCTTCTTCAAGAGTGCGTCCATTGGCCGTGGGAATTCACAACCTTTGGACAGTCATCTAACAGAAAGGCTAAGATCAGACAAGATTACTCAGAGGTCTACCACATTCGTATGAGAATCAATATCTTCCAATGAGTTACCTGATCAAGAATTCTTCCCATTCTGTCAAATAAAACTTTCAAAAAATGTCCTTCAAAGAAGGCTGCTTCTAAGTCACACTTCTCCAGTGGTTTGGGGGCTCCAGGCCACTCCCATCGCAAACAGACAGCACAGTAGTCTCGGAACTGGGGGAAAGCATTGGGTCATTAAAGAGCAGCCAAGAAGCCAATCGGGATGAAGCTAATCATTTCCTCAGAGAGTGCATGAAGAAGCACGCGACTGTCGGCTGCACGTGAGGTGCCAGGGCGCTCAGCCTGACTAGGAGGGCTAAGGAGACACTGCAACGGCAGGGGCACATCCAGGCTGGTGGGAAACGGCATATCTGACTCCGAGAAGTCACTCCTTCAGTACCTGCTACGTCCTTCCTTTAAAGGATCAAATCCTTCAGTCATCCTGACAGACTCGGAGAACATTTACGAGACAAAGCTCAGAGCCAAAACCTCGTGTGTCTAAGGTGTTACATGTAATTATGTTACATGAAATAACGTTACACATATTGTTACATGAGATGGATGGACAATGCCTGTTGTCAAGCAAGCCTACTGTTCTTAGAACATACAGACACTGGGCATGCCACCATGAAGGGACAGAACAGTGCTCTCCAAAGGGTGGCCCATGGGTCAATGCTGACCCTTAAATTCTTGTGACCACCATCAGTGACAAGATTGGAAAAGGGAGTGTTAGTGTGCACAGTTCACATAATTGACTAGGCAGTTTCATATTGGCCAAATCTAACAAGGAAATGTGGTTTTTTCATTTTCATTTTTCTAGTAATTCATTCCTGATCATGTATCAATGACATGTTAGTATATGGTAGAGATAAAAACTAGTCCTTGAGAGGCACAGGTGCCCTCGTCTGTAACCCCGGCTCTTGGGGGATGGAGGCAAGAGCTCACGGCCACATTAACCTGAGACACCAAATCAGAACTGAATAGATAGACAGATGGGTAGACAGATAGATAGATAAGATAGATAGATAGATGATAGATAGGTAGATAGATAGATAGATGATAGATAGGTAGATAGATAGATGATAGATAGATATCAGCAGATTGAAATCTCATTTCTCGGGTGAGCTGACTCCTTTCTTCTGAGTAATGGTTGCTGGCAACTGGGCAAGGTAACGGGAGGGGCAATGTGTGTGCATTTTATGCCCTCACCACCCCAAGATCAGTTGGCTCCGTCACTCACCTGCCTGTGAGCATCTCTGAGGTAGGTGTCGTACCCAGTGCCCTCGACATGGTAGGATGACTTTGCTTCATCTGGTACTAAGCAGAGGAAACTGAAAGGGAAAGGTCGCAGTGAGCAGAATCTCCGCCACAGCACCTCACACACTCAACCCCAAAAATACGCTGCGAGCTTAGCCAGCTATAAATACAAATGGAAACTTGAAAATCAAAGTATACATTGCTTTGTAAAGGTTTTATTAAAAAAAATAACTAACTCTGCATGTAACACAAGTCTAAAACAGACAATACTGTGTCACAATACTGGGTTGCTTTATCTATTAATCTCAAAAACTGGCTTTAAGTAACTGAACTTGAGATATTTTTATAGACCGTAATTTTACTTTTGAGCCAGATGCAATTATTTTATGTTACTTGCCATGATGTGGGATTTCCCTCTGTATGCTGTGAATACCATTGCTAAATAAAGGAACTGTCTTGGGCCTGTGCAAAACAGACTAGAGGTAGGCGGGGAAAACTAAAGAAGAAAGAAGGCAGAGTAGAGAGAAGCCATGTAGACACCGGAACTTACTGGGAACACATTAGCCACAGCCTAATGGCGCTACACAGATTAATGGAGATAGGCTAGTTTAGGATATAAGAGTTAGCCAGAAATACGCTTAAGCTATTGGCCAAATAGTACTGCAAATAAAATGGTTTCTGTGTGATTGTTTCGGAGCTGAGCAGCTGAGCAGCTGGGAACTAGGGGCCGCTACAACATTGCAAGGGCCAGGTATATCAGTGACAGCATTGAAAACAAAGACACTGGAGAAAACTGTCATGAAAAAGATACTTTAAAAAAAATGTAAAAATACACAATGAAAAAAATAGTTCAACACTTAGCACACATGCGAAGTGAGAACCATTTGTCAGACTGGCACTTGCCAACGCTACTGTCAGTGCTGGGGACGTGTGCTACGTCGTCTCTATTAGATCCAGGCACACTTAACCATCGTCCTCCTCAGTTAGTCCTCTCTGCTGCTGCTGTGCTCCGGCTGGTCTCGGAAGCACACAGACTGCCCAGGTGCTCCTCCACTGGGCTGAGAGAAAATGACTTTTCTACTGAGCTGGGTTTTCTCTGCATCAACTGTGGCCCCAGCTGCCGCCTGCTACACAACTGAGATAAACAAGCTAACAGCGCCTGCAAATACTGAAGGCGCAGTGCGCTCCTGCGACGGCCGAGGGCAGAGCTACTGGGCTCAGATCAATCACACAACGACTCACCTGTTGACGATTTTATGGACTTCCGTCTTGCCATCATTTTTGGGGTGGTCTGGGCTGGCATGGGGTGAACTGATCCACTCTTGGTTTGGCAGAATGTTATCTGGTGAAATGTCAGTAAATAATGGATCTTCCTCCAGATCTCTAAGTTTAATTTAATGATGTATAAAAAACAACATTTATTATGACATTTTCTAAACCAAAAGATTCTTTACTAGTTTTTGAGAAATATTACATAATTTTTCTAATACAAAGAAGCAATAATGTATTTAATATGCAAATTCCCACTTTACACTAACAATCTCCTGTGCCCATTGCTACTTTTGTTAACGGGCTCAAGGGGTAGTTAGCACCCCTGGAATCCACCCACAAGGAAGTGGCTGGACTGCGGGGAGCCGCCCCAGACACTTACACGGCTCCGGCCACCAGCCCATTCTCCACTGCATCCTTATCCTCCGGGCACAAAGGCCTGTATTCCGTGTAGTTCCTTTCTTCCAGGTTTCTCAGGACCAAGTTGTAAAGAATGTGCTCATTGGGCTTTTGCAGGAGATGCTCAAACATCCTCAGGGTCATGATGCTTATCTGAAACCAACCGTGACGAAAGGAAGGAGAAGCAGTTTCAGGTCAGCTGCTTTTCTTGCTGTTTCACAGTCAGGTGCCAGGTGCGAAAGCCGCATGAAGACACCATCACAGGCAGAGGCCAGTGAGGAGGCTTAGTGGGTAGGAGGGCTGATTACCCGAGTTCTATCCTGGGATGCACATGGCGGAGGAGAAAACCAACTCCTGCAAGCTGCCCTCTGACCTCTACAGGTACACCGTGACACATGCATGCCACCACCCCCACTCCCACCACCCCCTCCACCCCCACCATCAGCAAATTGATCACAAGCGCATTAGAAACAGCACTTCGAGACTCTGAGCCTGCCCTGTTGTTCATGGCTTACCTCATCAGATATGTGATCACAATGCTCGATTAGCCTATGTCTTAGGGGATGCCTGCCAATTTCCGACAGCGTTTCTGGCTCCCTCTGCTCTCCGAGGATAAAGGCCACCATCTCCTGAAGCAGGACGTCTGAGGTCACTTGTCGAACAATGCGATGCAGCAGAGCTGTCGAGGTCAGGATCCCCATCTCGGAGCTAGGGAGGTAGATGGGCGGTCAGTGGGAGGAGTGGCGGACAGCGACTACTCTACGGGAGAGGGCACTCACGTCTGCATCAGCTGAGGCTCCATGACAGCGATAAAGAATCTTTCATGGATGGCTTTGGCGAGAGCAACAGCAGCCGTCTAGAACACAGCATGGACATCAACATGTCAACTTGGGCCTAAAGAGGACGGACTCTCACCAGAAGCCATGTAGAGGTGGGACCCAAATGTGGGTCCTTAGCAAAGCAGTGATTTGCTTTTATCCTACCCCGTTCCCCAAAACTAAAAAGACCAGGGGGAAAAATTCCCGTAAGTTTAGAGTAATTAATATCACCCGGAAGGGGACAGCTGGAGGGGAGCCACCCTGCACAGTGAGTGTCTGTAAAGCACTGCACGTGGCACTTAAGATAGCTTTGGAATAGTGATTCACATTTTACTTAAGAAGAACATTTTAAAACTATCAACAAACAACAAAGAATTCAAACCTTTTGTGCTTCCTTGATAAGTTGATCACAATAATCAAACCAGGAAAGAAATGAAATTAAGGCTCGCTTCCCAGGAAATGCTGACGCATCTTCTTTATGACTATATGAGTCCAACCTGCACGGCACAGAGAACAAACCTCAGGTGAGCGCGCACACCAACCTGCACGGCACAGAGACAGTATGGGGCCAGGTTAGCGTGCACATGGCCCTTTGTGCTTACAAGCAGAAAGAAGGCCCTGAACTAGCTCATTCCATACACAGTGCAATGGTGGACCCCAATCAGAAGAGATTTAGAAGACACAGATGAGAGCTGTCTCTTCAGATAAAGCCATAGATCAGTTCCCTCCTTAAGTGGGAAGAGGTTAATACGGAAAACCATCAGATGGCCAGGGATTTGGCCAGCGAGACAGTACAGGAGCAAGGGAACAGAAGGTCTGCCATAAAATGCCCTGTGTTCACGATGTTACCAGTGCACCTGCCTGAAGGACCAAGCCAAACACAGCGTGGGAAGACAGGAGCAAAGGAGAAACTTCGGAGAGAAAAGGCAAAGGGTTAGGTAGATTAAAGCATTAGGCTGGCCTTAAATTGTGCTTGATGGGCTTAGAACAAAGGGGTGACGAGCTGGGTGGGGAGGAAGGCCCGGGTGATCTCAGGGGAGCTGGGAGAGGGCGTGAATACGATCAAACACACTGTGTGAAATTCTCAAATAATATAAATATTTAATTTTTAAAAACAATGAAAATATTAGGCTGCTGGTAAGTAGAAGCTTCTGAATAGTAGGTAATGTTGCTTTTCCCTTAAAACAATTCACAAGCCGGGCAGTGGTGGTGCAAGCCTTTAATCCCAGCACTCGGGAGGCAGAGGCAGGCAGATCTCTGTGAGTTCGAGGCCAGCCTGGTCTACAAGAGCTAGTTCCAGGACAGGCACCAAAAACTACAGAGAAACCCTGTCTCGAAAAAAAAAATTCATAAATGTTACACTAAATTCGCATTTTCTTAAGGATTTTTGTTTTTAGTGTGTGTTGTGTGGAAATGTGTGTGAACACAGGCTCCCATGGGGGCTCAAAGAGTGGATCCCTGGAGCTAGGATTAAAGGCAGGTGTGAGCTACTCTGTGTGGATGCTGGGAGCCAAACTCTGGTCTTCTGCAAGAACAGTATGAGTTCTGAACTGTGAGTCGCCTTTCTTAAGAAAGGTCAAAAGTCATAAAGTGAGTGAGTCTGAGAAGCGGAATTGAAGTAGGGGAGTCTACGGCATAGCCACAGGACCCCAGACTATCTAGGGCAAGGGAAAGTTACTAAGAGGCAGTCTCTCCTAGGCCAGGTAAGGCCCAAGGCAGAAGTGGGTGGATCTGAATCCCAGGCCAGCCAAGGCTACACACTGAGAAATTGTCTCAAAAACAAAACAAGACAAAAAGTCCCTCTTTTAAAGACTTCTGTTGTTAATATAACAATCAGTTATTGATCTTGACATAAACCCTATAATGGGCAAAATAAAAGGAGCTGGACTCTGTAACCCTGGGCTGTTCCCACACCATTCTGTCACCCCCAAGTGACAGAAACAATCTGAGTCTCAAGAAAATATCCCATTTAAGGGTCACGGTAGAGCTAAAATTTCCTAACTAACATTCTTGTCACTGTAAAGCGGAGGTGGGCTTGGCACGCAGGTACACAAGCAAGAAACAGAGCGGTGCTTACCCCCAGTTCACTGCCTCCACAGTTTCAATATCCAAGGGATCCACCGACTGAGGCAGGGCCTGGTACAGGGAGGCAAGTCTGCCGGTCAGCAGCTCGCGCAAGCAGGTGCTCTGAGCAAGGCACTTGGCAGCCGCAGGCTCTGGCAGACTCACCAAGAGCATCAAGCCCTCGCACGCTTTCACGGCTATGCGGCCGTCCTGAGAAAGAACACACATGTTATTTGCGGAGTTAAACATGAGAGGACTCAGTGTTTCCATTAGAGAATACATGTGTTTCTACTTTAGACACGGATTACTGTGACCATGTGGGGAGCACAATGTCGGGGAGCACAAGGCTGTGACTCACAGGACTCCTTGTCAGGGTCAACAGAGAATTCACTAAGTTGTAATCCTGTTTCGGCCGACCTTCGGAGGCCTCTGGCAGTGAGGTGACACTGAGGTCATCCAAGCTTGCAGACAGCTCTTCCTCCTCTGGCTCCGTGTGCCCCACCCCGGGAGCGCCGGGCAGCTCCTGAGGCCGGTGGCTCTGGCTGCTGTCCGCTGACACGGGGTCCTGACTTTTGGGGACATCAGCCGAGATGACACTCAGAGCTCCTTTGGAAGTCAGCGATTTGGACTTGTTCTGAAAAGAAAGGTGTGTCTGTGAGGGCCATGGTCAGGACAGACATCACGCTACATGGTGAGGCCCTCCTCACATGAACAAAACTCAGAGACCACATCGAAATGCCCCTCTCCATCCACCTCTGAGCTACACCTCCAGTTACAGACTTGGGGTTAGGGTGTCGCTACTGGGGAACATGAGCCCCACATACACTTGGCAAGTGCTGCACTGCTGCGGCACTGCCAATCCTTTCCTGAACATTTACTCAGGCTAACCTTGAACCTACTTCAGCCCGGGCAGGTCCTGAAATGGCAAGCCTTCTGCCTTAGCTGCTAAGTAGCCTTCTAGCTGCTACAACAGACCTGTGCCATGAGGCCCAGCTTGGGTTTTTCTAGGATAAGCACTTCAGGTGCCTAAATAAGGGTAGTAAGCGTTGTGTCAAAAGAAGATGCACAGCCTCAAACCACATTTTAGATGGATCTCACAGTCACACCAAGTTACTGACTCGCCACACTAACTACAAGCATTTGACTCTGACCACACAATGAGCAAAGTTAGCCAGGACAACCTGACCACGGAGAGTTCCCGGCTGCAGTTAGTTACTAAGTTATCACAGATACATCACCTCAAGGCCAGTCCTGCTAGGGGAGGGTGCAAAACCTCAAAAGTTCAAAGGTTGCCAGCATTAGACTTGAGGTTTCCAAAAAAGCCTCACAGTTTCTTTACTTTGCTAAGAACTTTTTCTAAGGATTTTCAAAATCTCAACCTCTACTTAGAACATAAGGAACCATCCTGAGGAGGGTTTTAATTGTGCCTGAGGAGTCCATTTGCTCGCCTGATCCCCACATCCAAACACAAAAAGATTCTTAACAGGAGTGAATCGTAAGTTTCAAGGCAAATATGTCTTGCTTCCAATTTGACATAGAACAGAAATCAAATTATTCACAAGGCAAAGTTCCCCTGATGCCAGCCTCACCACAGGGCCGACAGGAAAGGCTGAACCGACCACGTCCCCGGTGCCGTCATCAGAAACCATGGCCGCAGCTGGTTGAGCAGCACTAGCCCGATCTTGAGAAAGATGAGCCCACGGCTCACAATTCAAACAGCCCCATGTAGTCAACAACCTGCCAACTGCCTACAAAACCCACGACATACCACACTTTACTAGAGAGCACCACTCGGGCCAGGGAGATGGCTCAGGGTGAAGGCGCTTGCTGCCAAGTCTTATTTTGATTCCCCAAGACCCAACTGGATTGGCAAACCAGTTCCTACAACTTGCCCTCTGACCTCCACAAATATGGCGGCACATGCACACCCACACATGCAGAAAATAAACATTTTAATTAAAAAGAAAACAAGCACAGCATTCTCCTTCCTCTTAATTGCTGATTCTGTCAGACCTGAACTCTCCAAGAGTGCAGAGAGGGAGGCCACTCCTTAGGCTGGAGTCTGGTCTCCTGTGAGGCCTGAGAGGAATGGACTGAGTCTTCAGAGTGGGAACACAGGAGGCAGAGCCAAGAAACCTCCATTTAGAAAGTCAGGTGACAAGGGACTGTGGCCATAACGAGTGTGTCCCCTTTCCTGCAGATCTTTATGCCACATTTGTGCAGATAACTCTTGAGTCTCTTGAACTCAGAATCCTCTCCCAAGGCAGTGCTCCCCGCTTCCTCCTGCCGCAGCATCTCTTCTCTCGGATCCATGCATCCAAACGGCCTTTCCCTGCACCCTGCACACAGGCACCCTGCACACAGCACCACTGCAGTCACCTCAGCTCAGCCCACTGCTCCCCACTCAGTCAGTTCCCCACATTTCTCCCTCCCAAAGAACTGACTCAGAGATGCTGCCTCTAACTTCAGTCACTAAGGCACAGGTCTGACCACATAATAATATCCCTGCTCAAAATTCGTTAATGGCTCCAAGCGGAGAGACACCCACCTTGCCATCAGAGCCTTTGACAGTGTCCAGTCTCTGCTCACTTTCTTTACACACCCTACTGACACAGGTTCCTGAACAAACTCATTCTTTACACTCATTCGTCTCTAGGTGGACATTTCTCAATGCTCATCTCAAAGATGGCCTTGTCCAGGAAGTCATTCTGATGACCTTGGGCAGATGTCACCTCTCTCTTGTTTATTCTGCATCCTTCTGACTCTCGGCTTGCTCTGCCTCATGTCACTGCCCCTGAACACCCGGCAAAGAGTGACCCTAACTCTTCTACATGCATGTAACCCTAGCAGATGCCTGCAATGGCCGGTTACATGGAAAGGTTTCAGATGCACCAGAGATCTGCAGAGCGGTAGTGGGTGGTGGCAATCGCTACTGTCCACATCAAGGCGATAAAGCTCCATCACCTGGAAGGCTCGTCATTCAGTGAGGATCAATCAGCCAGGAGTTAGCTTTGTTCGCTATAAGAAGCTGTGTAGACCCAAAGATTGATGAGGCAGAACCACTGTCCTCAAGAAGCGAACTAACCAACAGGAGGACATAAAAGGAACGTCATGTCAGTAATTCCGGAGCAGGGGAGGCTGTGCCCGCACTGACTACTATCTACTCACGTCATGTCAGTAATTCCGGAGCAGGGGAGGCTGTGCCCGCACTGACTACTATCTACTCAGCACCGCGCGCTATGCTGAATAAAGCAGACCTGAGTTTGAAGTGGATATGCTTCTCTGAAGACAGGTGTGTCAAGTACATCTTATGAGCAACACACACCAGCCATGGACTTCCTCTGGTCCACGTAACCACGAGATAAGTCTCAGAGGTTTTCAGGTATGTTTTGGGGGAAATCCATCTAAAGTACACTAAGTGTCTAAGAAAATATTAGAAAAAAAAAGAACTTTGAAAAGAAAAATCTCAGCCAGGAGTCGTGGCTCACACTTGAAATCTGAGATTTCAGGGGCCGAGAGAGGATTTCTGCAAGTTCAAGGACAGCCTAGGGCTATGCTGAGAAGGAAAGGCCAGGGTGGGCTACACAGTGAAATCTTATCTCAAAAATGAAAACCAGCCAGGCCTGCAGGCAGAGGCAGAAAGAGTGCCTCAAGTTCCGGGCCATGCAGCAAGTTCT
This sequence comes from Ondatra zibethicus, assembly GCA_004026605.1. Lineage (NCBI taxonomy): Eukaryota > Metazoa > Chordata > Mammalia > Rodentia > Cricetidae > Ondatra > Ondatra zibethicus. The sequence continues at coordinate 72,701 of PVIU01002064.1, read as the reverse complement.
GGGCCAGCCTGGGCCACATAGTGAGCTCCGTCTCAAAGCACAAGCAAGGTGAAGAAGTCTCACAGGGAGCCAAACTAATCTATTTCTTATCAAACATTCAGAACAAAAGAACTATAATGCAGTTCCAAGTAACATTTCTTTAGAAATCCAAATTCTTGACTAACAGAACTATTTTGATGCAAACTTGAAAAAGAAGATAATAAAGGCACAGGCATTTCATGGCCCTGGTACTACACACAGAATTAAATTCGGCAATTTTGCAGCAATGCAGCTTGTCAGCCTCCAGGAATGTTGCAGATTATTTATTCAACAACAGAAGGCAAAGCAACACATCAGAAGGGCAAACACCGAGAGCCCCGAGACAGTGGGCACGCACACGCTGCTGACAGAGAGGGCTGACCACAAAGCCGCTTTCCCTCAAGGATTTCACTGCTAGCGAAAACAGTGGGACAAGGGCATGGCCGAGTCATTAAAATGGCTGCCTCTAAGCACAAGGGCTTCAGCTGCGATTCCCAGCACCCACCACGGGGGCTCATGCCTACAACCCCTGCACTAGGCAGGTGGAGACAGGAAGACAGATCCCTGGGGTTTGCTGGCCAGTCAGTCTACAGTCTATCCCAATTGGTGACCTCCAGTTTCAGTGAGAATCCTCTCTCTCTCTCTCTCTCTCTCTCTCACATACACACAATATGCAAACATACATTTTTAAAAAATCTAAAAAAAGATTAAAGGAAAAAAGTGAACAAAAGCAGAAAGTAGACACAATTTATTTTCCTTTTTAAAGCTGTAAATAAAATTTAAAACATCAATTAAAACAGACCATGGCTATACAAACAGTACAAAATACGGCAGCCATTACAGAGGAAAGCAAAGCTGCTGGTAGCTGGAGATGCTGTGCAGCCTGCCCCTCTGCACCTGCTGTTCCCCCAACGACTCCCCGGCACAGCACGTGTCTGGTTCAACTGCATTCCCTGAAATTCCCCTTCCATGGTGACTTCAAGTGGAAAGAAACACTGATCTTAAATGAAAACTCTGGCAGGCAGAACTTGCAGGCCTGAGTTGCTCCTGAGGATTGAATCTCAATTTCCATAATGAACTCCAAGTCTGAGAGTGTGGCATACCTCCAGAAAAAAGTTGACCAAGTAGGGATCCTGTTTCAGCTTCGCGCACACGATGCAGAGAAACTGGATCTCTTCGTTTTCCGTCGGTGTGGCAAGCACCTCGCCACACAGTCGGATTAATTTCTGTCAAAACATTTTTTAAAGTTTAAAACTCTCTTTGTGATATTGTGGAGGTAAAGCAACAAGAAAACGTATAGAACTTCATGGCGAGATAAAAGAAGACCCAAATGTCTGCTAATTTTTATGCTATGAGAATAATATCCTCCATTATTCTTACTCCTAGAAAAACAATACAAAATGGCTTGTATACGGGATCCAATGAGTTTTTAATCTGCAGTCAGGGGAGTGGGTACCTGCACCGGCCTGTGTACGTTGATGTGGGGTAGCAGGGGCTGCCGGATTCTTCCCAGAAGCTTGGTATAGAACAGTAACACCTGCTGCTTCATCCCCGGAGGACACTGGGCACAAGACAGAAAACACACACAAATGTTCACAGCAGGACAGACTATGTCTGTCAGCACAGCCCCCCTCAAAGACAATGCCAGTGACCAGTTAATGACTTTGCCATAATAAAAATTTCCATTCATAGCCATGACTGGCATTCTAGAAACACAATTATACACCTGAGACCACACATGGCACGTGGGAGCATGGCCTCAGGTGAGCACGCACTGTGAAGACTAGCATGCTTCAGGCACCATCACGCTGGTCACTGCTGGGACAACACAGGCCCATGAGAGCCAACTCCCTGCCAGACCAAGGGCAGATCTTGTTACTTAGAGCAATGAGCAGTTTATAACAAATGCATGGACTTTAACAAAAAGGGATCTTGTACATTGACTCCTTTATGCTAACTGCCAAGAGATATGGATTATAAGTACTATAAAGAACATCACTAGGGCGTTCTTAGAGCATGCCAGCTACTTTGCTGAAAAGCAGTAATCCTGATGCACACTCTGGATTAAAAGAGGTGAGTCACCCAAGTCACATGTTCCATAATAAAGCAGATGACAGTGCCTACATTCAGCTACAACAGTCATGTGCATGTGTATGCCCACGGATCATCACAGACATGCTATATGAAAACACGCTAAAATATAATCCTCAGCACAATGATATTTTTAGGGTAACAACTACCTTATGTTATTCAGATAAAATGCTAACAATATTTATAACCACTTATATCAGAAATAAGCTTATTAGCAGTACAATTACTAGCATCCTGCTAAAACATCCAACTAATTCAATTTAGTATGGTAAAACCCCACACTCTAAATGGGGGCAAGGGGACATAATACAGTTCAGGCTATTATGGAGCAGACCTGCTTCTTAGAAAAGGGCGTGCTTAGCTCAAATGCACTTCGTTAAAAAGAAATTGTCTTTAATATGATTTACACTATGTGGAATTAAAATACCATCATCTCATTTAGTCTTTTACATGGCATAAATTCACAGGACCCCTGAGCTTCTGGGCTGGAGGAGGGTCTACCATCACTTCCAGCCGCCCGAACTGCAGTTCACACTAGAGCAGCTGTGCAGCGGCAGCATTCTGGTGCCTGTAAACGCCATGGTGTCCATACCACGCCAAAACCAGCTGACACATTTCTCAGAACATGCCTCTGTGGCTAAGGATGCATGAACTTGAAGCTTCTGTGGTAAAAATATCATCTTCTAACTAATATATCTAATATTATAAAAACTTATAATATTAGATTTGCAAAGGTTTTTCAAAATTCATTAGGCCCAAAATTTGCATTGCATCACTGAGATGATTCAGGGAATGTCGGGATAACAAAGATGTTCCCTTTAAGGACCACGAACACTTACGGCACGACTGTCCTCCCCTCTGACTGTGAGCACGTGGGCTCAAGTTTACCTCCACACGTTTACCCTGGGATTCTAGGCAGCTAAGCAGGAGTGTGGTCATGAGCGGTGGCAGCTCTGCTCTCTCTGTGACTGTCATGGTGCACAGGACACAGGAATCCCCCACTCCCCAGTCTCAGGCCAAGCACTGCCACACGCCGTTCCCGTCTCTACACTTGAACTGTGCACCTAGAGCTTTGCTTACGTCGGCTTTCCCTAAGGTGTACAATGTTTCCAAGATCTTGTGATGGAGCAGGTACTCCATACATGGCCCCGTCTCTCCAGACTCTCGCTCATTTTCTTCTTGCACCAGTATGTCCAACATCTGCTCCAGGTGGGATGGAATGTTCGTATCAGTCACTGGGGCTTTATCATCTAAATGATAGAAAAATTACATCAAATACTTGGAAAATTTCCTGTGTGCGACTACATTACCCTCCTTCCTGCCCCCATCCCAACTCTGACTGAACGGAGTTCTGAACCACACGTCTGAGGCATGCTCATAGCATGTCTGTCTTTGTTAGACATGACACAGTCAATCTGTGACCCACAGCCTAGAACATATCGTCAGTGAATGTTCCTCTGTTATCATTTGGACATGGTCTCTGAAAGGCAGAACCCAACTTCTGTCTCCTCTTGTCCACTGTTCCTAAATTTTTAACTTTCCTGTGGCCCCTGCACACACTTCTGCCTGCAGTGCCTCCTGCTCACCTACTCAGGAGCTCGGCTCCCTTAGAGCCCAGGTTAGACCCTGCTCCCTCCAACTCCCTTTCTCTCCATCCTCCGCCAGTCCCAAGACTCTCCCCGACTCAAACCGCATCTGTCCCTCACTAACGAATGTGCACACCTGCTTCTGCTATGAGATAGAGAAAACAATCCCTTAAAGCAAGAATGTTTAAATCCTTTAAAGCAAGGCCAAAGAAGGAAAAGTAAAATCACAGAAGCTGACAGTAATATGAAACGTGACTTGTCTCAAGAGAGAGAGCTCTGCAGGTCAGCGGCTAAATACAAGCCGCCTCAGTGCCACACATCTGAGGGCCACACCCCGGCCTTCACTGACTGCAGAGCTGCATCTGCACCTCAGCAGCACAGATGACACACGCAAAGGAGACGACGCGGCCTACGTGGGCTAAAGTGCAGTTTGCTAATCATCGAGCAGATCTACCCAAGCCCTTCTCCTCACTGATTAGAACAGGAGCAACCGGGGGATAACACAGGATGCGTGGGGCCTACGCCCGGCTGCTCTGCTTTCTGCCTTGTCTGCCAAGTCTCCACTTCAATGCTAACTCTCTCCTTCCTACTTAGTGATGACGCTCACCAACAACCCAGTCTGACTCTGGTATTTGCCCTTTCCCCCACTTGATTCCCTGAAACCTATCTTACAGCCTTCTGTAAGTCTCTCCACCTGTTTCTTTTTAAATGCTCGTGCTGGGTGCTGGTGCTGGATGCTGCACTGAACTTGTGCCAGGCAAGTGCTCTACCACTGAGTTATCTCCCCCCATCCTAGGACCTTACATCTTTCCAAGAAATTAAAACATTTGTGGGGTTTTGGGGAGGTGGCTCAGTGGGTAAAGTGCTTGCTATTCAAGCACAAGGACCTGAGTGCAGATCCCAACAGCCACGTAAAAACCAAGTCTGCGATCTCAGTAGTTTGGGGAGAGAAAGAGAGGTAGACGTAGACCTCAGGAACTCACTAGTCGGTCAATCTAGCAAATCCATCAGCTTCAGTAACAGACAGTGTCTCAAAAAGTGAGGTGGAGAAGGGCAATGAGATAGCTCAACAGGTGGAAGTGCTTACTGTGCCTGATGACCCGACCAACCCCAGGAGAGAGCCAACTCCACAAGGCTGTGCCCTGATCTCTCCACACACACCAAGGCATGCTTATTCATACACACACACACACACACACACACACACACACACACACACACACACAAATACAAGGGGGAGGGACAGGGACAGAGGGGATGGAGGGGGACAGAGGGAGAGAGAGACTGAGAGACTAACTGACCAATTTTTAGAATATAAAAAGGTGGAGTGACTAAAAGTCCCAGGTGTAGTCTCTGTCCCCGTCCCAGGCCTCCTCACACAGCATTCCTCATGGGGGCGAACCATAAACTGTCCATATATTTCCTGCCCATTTCTCCTAAGCTTCATCACTGATCACCTTTCTCAAACACCCATCTGGGGCTGGACGGACGCATCAGCAGGTGGGAGCACCCAGTGAGGACCCCTCCAGACAGACCAAGAGGCATTGCTGTCTTCTCAGGACTAAGTAGCCACCCGCCTGCCCCACACCGCCACCCCCGACCCCTGCCTGCTTCACCTCCCCTTACACTTAGCTCCCCCCACCCCATACAAGCTCTATCAGGACAGAGCTGCTGGAGCTGCTGCGTGTGCGAGACCAGCTACTCAGTCCCTGCTGCCTAGAGCAACGACAACATAGGAGGTGCTCCAAAGGGATGTTGAGAATGCCCCTAAGAGAGGAGTCAAAGGTAAAACTGTTTAAAGTTAACAATAAAGTAACTGAGAACTCATCTTGAAGCAGATCGTAGGCACGCATGTTCCTTACCTGAAGTTTCTATGTAGTAATGGGTGATTGCCTTCCAATGATAAACAAAATCTTCTTGTAATGGAAGAGACGGTGCAAGCTACACAAACACAAAAAACCAGACTTAGAGTGAGGCTTTAGGATAAGGGGCAGACTTGACTTTAACTCAGATATCACATACAATCAAAATGAGTTGAATCCAAAGAAGTAAAATGATTTACTAAGAAGACAGCCACCTTTATCAATACTATTACTAAACTACCCCCACATTCAACTTTCCCCCAACGGCTGTTATCACATGGCTTCAGGTGACTAAACCAAAACCATGAGGTATCGCGCAACGGCATTACTGATAACCAGAGGTCTGTGTACCTGGGACTTTGGAAGGGGAAAGGTGATGAGTAGCTGGCAGTTGCTTACCCATCAGCACAACAAACACACAGCACTGCCAACGTCATAATCACATTAAACTGCTCCCTACTTCCCATGGCTTTCTGATGTAAATCTTTTTCTTTGTAAGCCCAGGTCAGGCAGTGTATATTTTTAGCCAAATAACTACATGGACAAGACACTACCAATTTAAAGTCTACAAAATGTGTTAAACGGCAAGCTTTGAAAGGCACTTCATAAATTTTAAGGCCAGAATTATAGCACCAGCCACCTTGCCGCAAGCCGACCAGCATTAGGGAATGCGTGTTAAATGGAAGAAAGGCAGATGTGGCCACTCCTCTGACTCTGTGCTCTTTTGCTAGAAAGGGTGTGTGTGTGAAGGGACAGGAAGGTAGGGACACCCTAGAGGTGTCATCGACTTCTGTCAGAAGTCCAGCTCTGACCACGGTTGTGCAGGATGGAGGTTTCTATCCTGAGAAGTCTGACAGGTAAACTGCTCGGCCAAAAGTGCCCAAGCCTTCAGCACTGCAGCCAGCGGGCATCTACAAAGCTCACACTTGGCAATGCAGCAAACTGAGTACACATGCATGCACACATACGAACATGAACAGGCATACACACATTCATCATGTCCTAAGAAGTCTGCGGTTCTGTGTTGGACCGCATTCACATCTCCCATGGCTGCAGGCTGGGGACACCCACCAAACGACCTGCAGTCAGATCTCTCTTACGCTTCCACTTGTTCCACGTTAACCTTTGGTTTCCCAGCCAGCGACCTTGTAGTTGACAACTCTGTCAACACAATTTCTCAACTCTTGGATAACTTATGGGTATAGTCATAGACATGTTAAGTGGCTCAATCCACAAGGTGAAATACATTTATGAAAAGAAACTTGATGAAGAATTTCACATCATCACTGGTTTCTTAAAGCTGATTCGTCCTACACTGGCCTGTGTGCAGAGATCTTGACCAAGAAAGTAGAACTACCCAGGGCCACTGTGAAGGAGCAAACAGGCAGTTAAACTAAGTTTTGTGGAGTTAAATTTACTAAAAGGGGACGGACACCGGAGGAAATGAGTGTGTTTAATGCAGTAACAATCGACCTTTTAGGTGGTGACTGTCCTTCCTCCAGCTTATCCCCAGCAGTGGCACACAGCAGGCTGGAGGCTCTGCCAGCTGTGTATGGGCAGCCTTGCCACAGAATAACAGCTAATCCCAAGCAGGATGGCACTATTACCTCGGTGTCAGAGGGAGGGAAACGGAACTGTTCTGAATTGCCAATAACTCAGATGAGTAAGAATCTCATTCAAGGGGGCTGGAGAGATGGCTCAGCGGTTAAGAGCACTGCCTGCTCTTCCAAAGGTCCTGAGTTCAATTCCCAGCAACCACATGGTGGCTCACAACCACCTGTAATGAGGTCTGGTGCCCTCTTCTGGCTTGCAGGCATACACACAGATAGAATATTGTATACATAATAAATTAAAAAAAGTGACATTTAAAAAAAAAAAAGAATCTCATTCAAACATGAATAAATTCTTCCTTTGTGAGACTACAGTGAACTTGTCTTTTCTGTTACTAAGATGCAAATGACCTGTTACCACTGCATAAAAACATTTATCCTGTGACAGGGATGTATGACTCAGCACCAGGAGACTGTAATTTAGTGTTGTAGTATTCGGAGATTAAATTCTCAAAACTCTCAAACCTATAGCCACCCCAAATTGCCAGGATACCTATCTGTGACTTCCTGTTCTCCTACATGGAACTTCCTATTGTCCTACCTGGGATTTCCTGCTCTCCTACTGGGACTTCCTGTTCTCCTACCCAGGACTTCCTGATCTCCTACCCAGGACTTCCTGTTCTCCTATGGAGCCTCTTCCTCTTTAGGAAGTTTTCCCTTTCCACTCTGAAGCACCTGCCACTCTGAGGCTTCCTCCTAGCCTCGACCCCAACCTTTACCACTGTTTAACTGCTTCTCCCCCTTAGGCTGGAACTGGGCAAGGGCCGGCCGGGCGGGGCCATCATTTTCATCATTTAGACTCCTGGTTTCAACTCAGCGAAGGAGCAGAATCAGCACCAAAATATTCATTCCATGAAAAACGGGTGGCCCAGTCACTGACATTTGATACGTGGACAGGCAGGTCAGCAATGCACTGGCCAAGCACATTATCGAGTCTTTACTCACTGGCAAACTAGAGGTCAAACCGAGGGCCTGGCAGAAGCAATCGCTCCACCATCAGGCCACACCCCGGCTCGCTGTTCACTTTCCGTGTGGCAGAGGGTCGTAGTCCAGGAAGGCCTTGAACTTGCAATCTTCCTGCCTCCGCTGCCTGAGTGCTGGGGTTAGAGGTGTGCGCCACCACATGCACCCATGAGTGCTGGGGTTAGAGGTGTGCGCTACCACACGCACCCAGCCTAAAATGGTGTTAAACTCTCATTCTGAGTTCCTCTTTTGCTCAAACTCCCATCAGAGACCAAAACACCAGTTAGCTCACTTGCCTTAGATAACAAGGCTTTCTGCTAGGAATCTGGACTTTGCCTAACATGTCCAATATGCAAAAGAACTTTCATCAACAAACTGGACAAAACTTTGTGGCCACAACCTCTGCTTTAAATATCTACAAAATGCACATTCTAAAAGATCCTACCCCAAACTGTCTTTGTTCTGTTGTTTGTTTTTGTTTGAGACAAGGTCTCTTGTAGTCCCAGCTGGCTTCAAATTCACTGTGTAGCTGGCCCTGAATTCCTGATCTTCTGGCTTCCAGCTCCTAAGGGTTGGGATTACAGCGCGTACAACCCACATGTGGGTTTGCCTTGTTCTTAAGTCAGGGTTTCATGGTACAGCCCAGGCTTGCCTGGCTCTCACTCAGGAAGGTCTCAGAGAGACAGGTGTGAGCTACCACATCTGCCGCCAAGTTCCTTGACACCCTCCCTACCTTTGCTGCGTCTCTACTACCTGGTTCTAGTCTCGGCACCAGAGAACCTTCCCCGACCACACCTAAGATCAGTTTCCTTCTTCCCACAGCCCCCAGCCTGGCCAGACCAACCCTGGAGCCGTTATCCATCAGGCACCACACCAAACTCCCCCACACACCTCATTTTACCCTCTGCAGCAGTCCCAGGCATCTACCTACTCCCACTGCATGGAGAAGGAGCTTCAAAGAAGACACAAACTCAGTCAGTTTCTATGTCAGGACAGAGGCTGGCCCAGACCCCTACTCTGTCTGGCTCCAGGGTTGATCACATCCTTGTGTGTTCCATACAGTGTGACGTCTCATGTGTTTAGCCAGTGTGCACTGGGAACCAAGATGCAGACACACCATCTTCACTCTGGCTCTAAAAAGTCTTGCTCTGTGAGGAAGGGACTCAAGTTGGGCTGGGAAAAGAAGTCCTAGGATGGAGTCGTTTTCTAGAATTGGTGGCCACTAGCCATTCCACTAGGGAAACTGTTGAAGGGGGCAGAGGATCAAGGCCCAGGGGTAGAGGGCTTGCCTGGCAAGCAGGAGGCCCAGGTTCAGTCCCCAGTATGGTGGATGGGATGGATGCTGTCCCCAACAACTGCCTATTAACTATACTTGGAAAACACTGATTCAGATTCTGTAGGAAGACTTCCACTGTGCTGCTTAAAACAGGTAAAAGATCATAAAGGGAAACTTCCACTGTAGTACCCTGCAGGACCTGTGGTACCCCCGCAGGACCTGTGGTACCCCCGCAGGACCTGTGGTACCCCTGTAGGACCTGTGGTACCCCGCAGGACCTGTGGTACCCCGCGGGACCTGTGGTACCCCGCAGGACCTGTGGTACCCCCGCAGGACCTATGGTACCCCCGCGGGACCTGTGGTACCCCGCAGGACCTGGCCCTCAGCAAACACTAAATGTGAACTGGTAAACGGTCTGGTCTAACCTTAGGACAGGCTTCATCAGGGCTGAGACATGTGGCACCTGGCTAGACACGTTCATTCCCACGACTCTGACAGACCCAGGCTACACGAGAGGAGCATCCTTTCGGGGAAAAGGAGGTAAGAATCACATTACACGCTTGGCTTCTCTCCTACCCTTATATTGTGTCTATTGGCTTAAAACACATTTATGAATGTGAAGCTTTGAAAACATCTTTTCCCCCTCTGTGTAGTTATTGGCAAATGAGGGAAAACCATTTAAATATACATGCCAGGTGTGAGAGCATGCTCCTGTAATCCCAATTACCTGGGAGGCTGAGGCAGGAGGACCACAAGGTTGAGGACAGCCCAGGCAACTGAGTGAGACCCTATTTCAGAATAAAAATGTAAAGGCTGGAGAGATGGTTCAGTAGTTACGAGTACTTGTTGCTCTTGCAGAGGACCAGGTTTGGTTCCAGCGACTTTGGCATCCTTTTCTGACACCCCCACAGGCACCTAGCACACACTCGGTTCATATACATACATGCAAGCAAAACTCTCACACATGAAAAAGTAAATCTAAAAAGTATTTTTTTTTTAAGTTTAAAAGGGGTAGGTACTGAGATGGCCCAGCAGTCAAAGACACTTGCTGGTGCCTGACCACCTGTGTTTGATTCCCCAGGACTCATATGGTAAAAGGGAAAGATGTCCCCAGACTTGCCCCTGATCAAGTGCTGTGGTCTCACACACACACACACACACACACACACACACACTTATGCATGCACTCACTCAAAAAAAAAAAGCCATGATAAAAATGTTCAGAACAGGTAAGGGTGGGTAGAAGCCTGGTATGGCGCTCGCCTAGCATTTACCAAGGCCCTGGGTTAAATCCTCAACACCAGAAACTAACAGAAAACAAAGCACCAGCCTGAGGTCCCAGATCTTGGGGGAGAGGAGGCAGAAAGATCAGGAGTTTAAGGTCATCTGTGGTGACTTAGCAAGTTTGAGGCCTGTCAGGGACCATGACTCAAAAACAAAACAAAACAAAAAACTTAAACTCCTTATCTAGACGAATATACATCTGATCAACCTTAAAAAATATAGAAGGCTTATCTGACTGCTATGGACACTTGGCCAGCGACAACAGTAGGAGGCCAGGTAGGGCAGCATAGTTCTGAAGATGCATGCAATGATCACCGAAAAGAGAAAAGAGGTCCGGTCACCCGCAGGCCTGGGATTCCCTCCCAAGTCTGCAGAACCCTGATGAGTCTATGCACTGGAATGCTATACCAGAACATAAAAAGAGAAAGAAAAAGTCAACAAATTATGGAATGGAAAGACTTGTTTATAGATAAAAACAAGTGAAAAAGTCAATGAGTAACCAGGAACTAATCCTGGGTTATGAAAAACATTCAGCTACCAAAAGATGGCTTATTTATCATTATCTTAGAGTTCTTTCCCAGGAGAATGTTGAAGGGGGCATAAAAAATTTTCTTCAAGGGATGAGAGGCCAAGTCTATAATTCTAGCCCTTGGGCAAAGGAGGAAGGAAGATCTATAAATTCACAACTCTAATTGTTTGCTGACCCTAAAACTCACCATGGTACTTGATTTTTTTTTCTTTAAAAAGGTGTGTGAATTTGAAAGTGATTAGGTCATTCTCAGTGTAAGCTCAGGACCAGCCTGGGCTATATGAGGCCCTACCCCAACAAAAAAGCAGAGCAGAACCAGCTGGATTTCAGGAGCCGTACTTTTTCTTGGTAAACTGTGTGGGTGGCAGCACAGCTTAGAAACCAGCCTTGAGCAAAAGGGACTTGACATTTCCGGGGCAGACATTTGTCCCCGGACTGGGAGAACCTAGAGAACTCATTCCCCTAACTGACAGAGCAAGACAGAGACGCTGACTATTACCTAGCCAGAGTCTCTCTCAGGTAATTTGGTAGATGTTAATGATACATGCAATTATAAAAAGATTACAAAGTTAGAAAACACAGGCCTTAGGACAAAGACGAGCTAGGCTTGGTGACGTGCCTAGAACTTAAAACACTCCAGAGGCTAAGGCAAGAAGTTCAAGGCCGGTCTGGGAAACTTGGTAACATTCGATCTCAAAAAATAAAATAAAATACAGTAGAGCTTCTGCCCAGAACATGACAGGCCCCAGGGTTTAATCCACATAACTTATTTAATTATTTCTTATTTGTCACTATATTACGTTTGATGACTCTTTATAATCTAAAATATAATTCAAAACATCAATATAACTGTTCTTAAAACTTTTAATTATTTTACAAATGCAGGCCGACTCTATATAAAGCAGGAAAAGTGTGTCACAGCCCTGTCCTTTGCCACCTGTGTCAACAGAGCTCCTCACCCTCTTTCTTTCTTGGTCTGATGTGTCACCAAGGGGGGAGGGGGGACAAAAACAAAATACCTAAATTCCACATACTACATAAGTGGCAACTGTATTAAAGTTCTGTCTCCATAACTAAAATATACAATTCTAATTTTGTTAGCTGACCCTTAACATCACTGTGGTATTTGTTTTTTTCCCCCTTTAAAAAGTAGAGCGAAGTTGAAAGTGTTATTGTCCTTCTCAACATGTAAAGAAAATGTCATCTTAAAAATGAGCACAGTAACTTTCTTCACACAAAGTAACACTCAACCCCAAATAAGCAAGTTTAAAATAAAGCCGTGTGGAGCACCGGCAAGGCATTCTCCTTCTGGGTTGTTAGGGTCTGTCAGGAGGTTTGAGTAAGGTCCCTCTGTGCGTTTAAGACCGGCCTCAAAGTACAGCGGTTGCAGGCTGCGCCAAGAGCGTCCGGGAAGCGCAATATTAGACAAGAAAAGGGGAAACAGATGGTGTGAGCCCGGCGATCGCGGACCTGCAAACTCCTGCAGATCCATCACCCAGGTCCGGCCGAGGCGGGCCGCCGGGCCCGAGCAAGCAAACGCCGGCACCGGCGTCACCCGGGCCCCGCGGTCCCACCCTCACGAAAGCCAAAGCAAGCCCAGCCCACCGGCGCCGCCGTTCTATTGTCTTGCGCGGCGCCCGCCCGGAGGCCCCGGAGGTTAACGGCCCGGAGGCCCCGGGAGCCGCCCGGTTCGGGGCGGGAGGGCAGAGGCTGCGGTGGGGAGGAGCGCGCAGGCCTCCCCGCAGCCTCCCCCGCGCCCCGTAGCCCGGGCGGCCGATCCCCGCCACCCCACACCCCGCGCGGCCTCACCGCCTCCACGGCGTGCTGCAGGATGGACGTGAGCTTGGAAAACATCCTGTCCCGGGACTGCAGCAGCCTCTCCCGGGACGACCTGGAGAGCTCCTCGATGCGCCGCCGCCGCCCCTGCTGCGGCTGCCCGGGCCGCTCCAGAGTGAAGGCGGGTGCGGGCGGGGAGCTGAGGACGGAGGCCGAGCGGGAGGCGCGGCGGCTCGGGGGCCGCGGGGGGCGCGGGGGGCACGGGGGGCGGCTCCGAGGACACTCGGCTGGGACTCGGGGCCCCGCGGAGCTCGGCGGTGGCGGTGGCGGCGGCGGCGGCAGCGGACACGGTGGCAGGAGGCTCGGGCTCTTCCGGCAGCGCTGTCCGCCGCGTCCTGCAGGGGGCGCCGGTGCGGCCCGGGGAAGCCCAGGCCTCCGCTGCCTGCGGCGCTGGACGTGGGGCGGGGCGCGCAGAGGCGGTGGCGGCGGGGAGGGCGGGGCCGGCGCGGTGCACCGGGTGCTGCTCGCGCTCGTCTCTCGGTGAGCGGCGCAGGGTGGGGGTTTTGCAATGACACGTTGACATGGTGCTTACGTGTGCACCGTACGGGGGCGGGGGCAAGTCGGGAAAGCCGCCAGGGAAATACCGGCATCCCTAACGCCAAAACGACCGGTGGGTCCGCGTGCTAGGAACTCGAGCGCTGCAGAGGAGGGGGGGAGGAGGGGAGAGTCTGCTGGACTATAAAATAGCTTCGTCTTATCAAAACCGGAAGTTCCGAGTGGACACGTGGGACGAGGGTTCGGTTAAATAACTCAGGAGAGTGCCTTGATCTTTAAGATGCCTCAGACAGACGAGTGGAGTGTGATAAGCACTGAGCTGGAGGCTTCCTAAAACACTGTGTGTGCATCCGTGCTGAATCCTAGAGGAAACACTGATTTCGACTGGACAATTTTAATTTGGTTGATAGAACTTCTGAAAAATCCTGGTGAACTTTGCTTTAAGCTGATGTTAGCATTTCACCAAGAGGATCGATCAGGACGTTCTGGATTAGAGGAGTCGATTTCTCGTAACCTTGGGTGAAAACATCTATTTATAGTAGAATTTCTTGAATAGAGGACAGAAAGGGCAGAAGAGGTTGCACCGCTCATAGCCGGTTTAAGAAGCCGGGCTCTGGAGCTGGGTGCCTGTTGGGGTCCAACCCTGCCACTCTTGGGTGTGGGGTCCACGGGTTTTCACAGACTTCTCTCGTTGTTGTTGTAATATTAGTAACAATCTAGAGGATGGGAAACCAAGGTATAAGGTAAGGGGAGACTTGAGTCTTCTCCTTCGTTTCCATTCTTGTGTTGTATGTACTTCTGCTGTGCTCAAAGGGCGGCAAACATGACCTCACTTTCTGTAAACTAAAATGCTGGCAACATCCTCTTATTTTCAAATATTGAAATGTGTTCCTTTGCAAATCCAGGCTCCTTGTTCCTGCTCCAATTCAGAGCACATAATGTTTGTTGTTGTTATTATTATTCGTAATACTTTATTAACTATAATAAGTTTCCTGGCCTAATTATATGACATTTTGTGTCTTCATAATGCCTAACAACCACAACTGTGTGACGAGGTATGTTTAAGCAGACTGTGGGTTGTGTATGACGGATATTTAACCTTGCATACTTATTATAAACACAATAAAATATATATTTGGCTCTGGGTTAATACCAATACTCAATGATTTATCTACCTGGTACCTAATTTCTTAGATGCACAAGTTAACCAGAACTGTCACTGAGCCAGTGGTTATGGTTGCTATTCTCATCCTGGCATGCTTGCAGTGACACTAATGTACAGCGTGCTTAATGCGTGGGTGCAGTTGGACGCACCTCAACAACTGATTTGAGAAAACTCAGGAAGAAGCCATCCTTACCCTTAAAAACACCGTGGTTGCCTGAAATTCCTCAGCTGGGACCTTATGTATTTATTCTGTTTGCTTAAGACAAGTCATAAATTTAGTCCTTTTTGAAAACTGAATTGGGGCTGGAGAATGCTTGCTGTGAATGCTCGCTGCTCTTCCAGGGTTCCCAAGTTCAGTTCCTCGCACCTGCCCCAGGTGGCTCAACCCCCTGTAAACCCAGTTCCAGGGGATCCGACACCCTCTTCTGCCTTCTGAGGGCATGTGCATGCCTGTGTACTTGGAAGAAGCACCCATACTTAAATAAACAGAGAAGGCCCAAGTAGGGATGGAACTGAGAGAAAAGAGAGAGAGAGAGGGAGAAAGAGAGAGAGGGAGAAAGAGATGATGCTAATTTTCAGTGTTTGGTGACTTCTGATTCACTGGGTGGATGGGAAATAAAAAAATTAGCAACATCTGCTTCACAAATCCTGCTAAACTGAGTAAAAAGTTTCTCTTCTTTAAACCCAACAGGACAAGGGAGTCGGTAGAAGCGATGGTAGCAGAACTAGGAGAACTGGAAGACAGCTAAAAAGGGGTTAAGAGCCAGTCAAAGCAATGCATTAATTCCAAGAACTTGTCATGGTTTAGGAATTAGTAACAAAGTGGTTTTCGTGTGAAATGTCCCCCATAGATAGTTATGTTCGAACACTTGGTCCCCAGCTGGTGCTGCTGCTTGGAGAAGGTAGAGAACCTTCAGGAGGCGGAGCTTCCTAGGGGAAGTGCACGCTCGGAGCCTGGCTTTGAGATTTTATAGTTGGCTCCACTTCTGGTTCCCCGTCCGTGCTCCCTATGTCGGGGCGACTGTCCGTGCTCCCTGTGTCGGGGTGAAGTGAAATTGGATTACTCAGCTTCCTGACTTCTAGACTGGCCTCAAGCTTGGGCTGCCACGCTTTCCCTGCCGTGATAGACTGCCCTCTCTGGAACCATAAAGTAAATCGTTTCTCTCCTAAGTGGCTCTCAGTTGTGGTGTTTGTCACAGCCACGGAAAGGCAACCGAAAGAGCTAATGGCACAATCAGGATCCAAAGTGGTGGGGCAGGTGAAGTTTGAGAACTCGGTAGACCCCCCTCACTGCCCTCTGAATAAGATGGCTTAACTCAGGAGAGGGTAGAAAGGCCATCTCAGGATAGTGGGAGGGAAAAGAATGAAGCAGAAACGGACAATGAAATGGACACATTTCTACCCCACCCCTGTCTCCTAGGATCGTCAACCAGTCTGCTCTCCCGTCTCCTAGGATCGCCACACCAGTCTGCTCTCCCCTGTCTCCTAGGATCGCCACACCAGTCTGCTCTCCCCTGTCTCCTAGGATCGCCACACCAGTCTGCTCTCCCCTGTCTCCTAGGATCGCCACACCAGTCTGCTCTCCCCTGTCTCCTAGGATCGGCACACCAGTCTGCTCCCCTGTCTCCTAGGATCGGCAACCAGTCTGGTCCCCTGTCTCCTAGGATCAGCAACCAGTCTGGTCCTGCTGGATGGAAAGAACGGGAATGGAGAAAGACCTTGAGGAGAGTCTTATGACCTCTCCTAAATGGATCAGACACCATGGCACCATCAGAAGTATGAGGAGCGTGTATAAGATCCATAATAGAGACTAAAGAAGGACGTGAGACGGTGGAGAGACTCAGAGAAGATGAGTTTGTATTGAACAGATGGAGACTAAAACGTAAGGAAAAATGTTACCACCACTCTCCAGAAGCAAAAGACAATGCTGCCTGAATAGAAAGAATGATTTGCTATTTCTAAGACAGAAACAGTAGAGCACAAAGAAGGAAGGCCTAGAAACCAAGAGTAAAACACAGAAGTTAAAAACGAATATAAACAAGATGGAAACATTTCCCAAAGTGTTTCCTAAAGACCAGGGAAAAGCCAGGTGAGGCCTGTCTAAACCCCAGCTCGCAGGGCCAGGATTCAAAGCCAGCTTGGGCAACATAAAGCGTTCTAAGCCAGCCTGGGTTACACAAGAACCTGTCTGTCTTGGATAGGCTTTCTATTGCTGTGATAAAACACGGACCAAAACCAACTTGGAGAGAAATGTCTTTGCTTTATCTTAAAATTCTTTAGGTCACATTCCATTATTGAGGGAAGCCACGGCAGCAGCTGGAACAGGGCAAAAACCTGGTGGCAGGAGCTCATGCAGAGGCTGTGGAGGGCGCTGCTTACTGGTTTGCTCCCCATGGCTTGCTCAGCTTGCTTTATTATAGAACCCAGGATCACCTGCTCAGAATGGTACCACCCATGGTGAGCTGGGCCTTCCCACATCAGTCGCCAGGCAAGAAAACACACTACAAGATTTCCCACAGGCTAATCTGATGGGGGACAGTTCCTCAACTGAGGTTTTCTCTTCCCTCTGTTGTGTCAAATTAACACTACCATAAAAAAAAAACCAAAGACAAAACAATAACAACAAAAGGCCAGGTGAAAGAACTTTTTAATTAGACAGCCTGTCTAGTGGTCACATAAAATGAGGAATAGTTAAATAACTCAGTTAATAACTTGCTAATATCTAAGCATGAGTTTCCAGGTTGAGAGCACCCATTCCATATCAGAACAATGAATGAAAATAAGCTCACTCCATCAGACACTTGTAAAATTTCAGAACACTAGGTTTGAAGATAGATTGTGAATACTTCCAATGAGAGGAAACAAAAGCATATTCTTGAAAGCCTCAAGAGTCACGGAGACCTGACAGCTCCCAGCAGCAGCATAGGAAGGAAGAAGGCACTGGGCAATGCTTCAAGTTTCTGAGGCAAAATCACTTATAGCCTCGAGTTGGACTAAGACAAGGTTGTACTGAGTGTGAGAATAAAGGAAGACATTTCAGATGCAAGAGATGCTGAACACTGTTCCCAGTTTTGCTCTGTCTTGGGAAACTGAGAGTGTTCCATCCAAACTCAGGGAGTAAATAAACAAAGGGCAGGAGGGGGCAAGACAAAGAGGTAAGGAAAAGTGAAGGAAATTCCCAGGAGTCTGAGGACGACAGCAGCTGGGGGAATGACCAAGCAGTTGAGATAAGAATGGTCAGAAGATTTTGGAGGGTGTGGGGATGCAGTTGATAAATAGAATATGTATGTATTTGAGCAGATTTTGTAGAGAATAGGAAAGTTTGATGTTGTCTAATAAATTAAAAACCAAACAGCTAAGTAGCAGAGGTGGTGGTGGCGGCAGCAGGAAGAGGAAGATTCTTGTTAACACCACACATGCCGTGTTGCAGAATGTTTGTTTACACTGTGAAGATGTGTCTTTGCCACTGCACCTTCTGGTTGATTTAATAAAGAGCTGACTGGTCAGTAGCTAGGCAGCAAGAGGTTAGGCGGGACTTCCGGAGACAGAGAGGACTCTGGGAAAAAGAAGGGTAGCATCACCAGCCAGATGAGGAGGAAGCAGAATGGGCCATACAGAGACACCAAGGAGGCACTGAAGAGGTTGGATATATGGTACAGGGTAGAGGTGACTGAGCCACATAGAAGAACATAGATTAATAAAAGCAAGTTAAGTTATGAGAGCTAGTGGGACAAGCCTATGCCAACATCCAAGCTTTCGTAATTAGTAATAAACCTCCATATTGTTATTTGTAAACTGGTGGTCAGTCCACATGGTGTTGATGCACAGTCATTCTACATGCTGCTAGTACACACAGTCAGTCTACATGGTGTTGATGCACAGTCAGTCTACATGCTGCTAGTACACACAGTCAGTCCACATGGTGTTGATGCACAGTCTACATGCTGCTAGTACACCAGTCAGTCCACATGGTGTGTTGATGCACAGTCAGTCCACATGCTGCTAGTACACACAGTCCACATGGCGCTAATACTCATAGTTAGTCCACATGGTGCTAATAACAGTCTACATGCTGCTAATACACATAGTCCACATGGCGCTAATGCACAGGGTCAGTCTACACAGCACTAGCACACATGGTCAGTCTACACGGCACCAATACACATACCATTTACAAAACCATCACACCATAAACTGTGAAGACCAGTACAGTTAAGGCAATGACATTACTGTATCAGGAAGATGAAAAGATACACATCGGTGGTGGGATGGTGTGTATGTGTGGACTGAATCCTCATCACCTCAGTGGGGACATCAGCACATTAACAACCGCTGAAGACATGGCTTGGAGCTTGAGAGCACACACTGCTTTTGCAGAGAGCCCAGGCTGCTTTCAGCACTCACAGGGCTGCTCACAAACCTATAGCTCCCACTCCGGAAGATCGGATGCCTTCCGGACTCTGCTGGTGCCTGCATGCACATGTGCACACATGCACATGAACAAGTTAATAAAGGGAGGGCCGGAGAAATGGCTGCTCTTCCAGAGGACCCAGGTTTGATTCCCAGCACTCACACAGTGGCCCACAACTGGCTGTAACTTCCCCCCAGTAATTTGAAGTGCCCCTTTGACCTCCTTTGACACCAGACCAGCACGTGGTAAAAAGATGGACATGCAGGTTAAAAAGACAGCCATCCACCTAAAAGTAAACAGTCTTTCAAAAGTGCCATAAACATTTTCTTCAAAGAAAGGAAGTAGCTAATGACAACATCCTCTGACGTGTTGACAGAAGGTGGCTCTGTGAAACAGGAAATGGTTTGGAGGAAGGATGGAGGCTTTCACAAGAAACCCTGTAAGAAGCTCTGGGTGAAACTGTGCTGGCACAATGCAGTTTGTTTGGCAAGGGCAGAAACTAGAGGCATTTTAAATGTTTCTTACAAAAGTTCAGACAAGATCATAAGTCGTGGGAGTTAGTTACCTGTCAGACAGGAGGAGTATGGTGAACTCGAAAACCAAGGCAAGGCCAACCACAATTTCAGGTTACAGAAAATATGAACATGAGTGAGGGAAAAGCCAACTGTTGCTAAATTTTGGCTTGGATGAGGCTAGCGAAAATGTCATTACTGAAGCAGTGAAGATGGAGACATAGACGGTGGGATCTTGGAAGACAGCCCAGTTGGACATGAGTTCAAACCCCAGCAAACAGGAATAAATCACGTGCTGGATTAGCCACTTGCAATCCCAACACCAGGAAGTGGAGACAGAAGGACCCCGGAGCTTCTGGCCAAGAGGCCATGTTCAGTCTGAGCTCTGAGCCAATGAGAGACTCTGTCTGTAAACACAAAGTGGGGAGCTCCTGAGGTTGACCTCTGGTCTCCATGCACACAGGCATGCTCACTGCACAACACATGCACAATAAACACACACGCACAGAAGGGAGCAAAGGAAGAAGTGAAAGGAAGGGGGTGCTTTCAGGATGCAGGTTTGGTTAGTTGAGTAATCGCTTCTCTGAGAGGTGCCTGGTTTGAGGTAGTAAGTTTGACTTGAGAAGTTAGAAGAGAGATCTGGGCTTGGAAAAAGACATAAGAATCATCTCTAGAAATCAATAGTCACAATACAAGAATAAAGATAGCTCAATAAGTGGTATAGCCAAAGAAAAAAGACAAGTAAATACAAATTTGAGATCACCTGTAACAAAGGACTGGGAAGTAATTTATTTTTAAAACGAGCTGTCTGAGACAGGAAAATATATTTTATAGAAGTCCAGAAAGAAGTGTCAAATTTCGAGAGGCTGGTTCACACTGTAACGGTGACGGTGACTTTGGTACTGGTTACAGGCTTGGTCTGCTGAAGGTAATTTGGCAGCTCTAACGTGTATAGTTTATATATAAACTGTCCCCCTAAAGACTCACTGGTCCCCTGCCAGCCCATCCAGTGATTGGAGCACAAGAGCTCTAACTTCTTCAGAGGGCTAATTCCTTGATTGGGTCCCTTTGTGGTGGCATTATTACGAGGTGGAGCCTAGTTGGACAAAGTAGGTTACCGGGGTCATGCCCTGGAAAAATAATACTTTATCTACACCCTCACCAGTGTTCCACCCTGCTTCTCTGACGTTCTCTCTCACTGTTTCTGTTTCCGAATGGCCTGCTCTGTTGCAGCCTCTCTCCTGTGATGTTCTGCTTCACCACAGGCCCACAGCAATGGCATCATGTGACCTTAGACCAAAGCCTCTGGAACTGTGGGCAAAGATACATCTTGCCCATTTTGAGATGTTCATGCCAGGAATTTTGTCACAGAAAGTGGCTAACGCATCACAGAAACAAAGTGGGGAGAACCAGGTGGATCTCAGAAAATAGGCACTAAAACCTAAAAACCCTGCTGTTGGTGTCACGGTCCTTTGATGTACTTCTTGTTGTGGAATAATCTTTTTGCACACTGTAAAGGTATGTCTTTGCCAAGGTGCCTTCTGATTGGTTTAATAAAGAACTGAATGGTCAATAGGTAGGCAGGAAGAGGTTAGGAGGCACTTCCAGGCAGAGAGAGAGAGAGAAGAGAAGCTGAATCTAGGTGCAGGAGAGATGCCAGTGGACACGGAGAGGAAACAGGAGCTACAAGATGGAAGAGAGGTAAAAAGCCATGACAAAAAAAAAAAACCATAGATTAATATAAAAAGATCTAGTAGGAGCTGGGCAGTGGTGGTGCACGCCTTTAATCCCAGCACTCAGGAGGCAGAGGCAGGTGGATCTCTGTGAGTTTGAGGCCAGCCTGGTCTACAAGAGCTAGTTCCAGGACAAGCACCAAAGCTACAGAGAAACCCTGTCTTGAAAAAACAAAACAAAACAAACAAACAAACAAAAAACAAAAAAAAGAGATCTAGTAGGACAAGCCTAAGCTATTTGCCGACCTTTAATAATTAATAAGGCTCCGTGTTGGTGTTTGCAAGCTGGTAGCCCAAAGAAAACTCCTTCTACAAATTCTGATGACAGCCTGCCAACTCAGCTCTTGGTGACTGTGTCTAACCTCATTCCCAAGCTGACCTGTACAGGACTATGCCTCAAACCAAACTGCCCCCATCTTCAGGAGTCAGGCTGGGTGGGCCTGCTGTCCAAAAGCCATTACATCTGGGCTTTGTGACTCCTGATGCTCCCTTGTGCAAGGAGGGAGCAGGAAGGTCATAGGACTCTCCTCTGAGAACCCAGCCACCCCTCTCGGACAGTGGTATGCAGTTCTGCCCTCATTGTTCACAGTCCCAGAGTCTCTGAGATGCCAGAGGAAAAGGGCAGGCAAGGGAATGGCTCCATTGGCACAGCCATGGGGCTCGGGGGTGGGTGGGGGTGTCATCCATGCCAGTGCACACCCTGCAGAGAGACCGCTATAAGATCATCCGTCAGTCTGTAAACAAGCCTAATATATTAATTGGCTTCCTAGAATGAACTCTGATGGAATTACACCTTGCTTTGTTGTTGGGATTGCAAGAGGACTAGACATTGTTTATACCGCTCCAAGAGAAGGAATTTTAGCAACTCCTAAAAGTTTTACCCATGGAAAATTCTCTGTGGGACAATGGAGTTGCACCCACTGGAGGACTCGGCCAGTGGGAGAGAACCTGGAGGCTGAATATTGCAGATCAGTCCTGTTCTTCATGGACAATTCCGAGAAGCGGTCCAAATACTTTTCGTGAAGTCCCAGTGGAATCATGTGCCCAGTGACCATCATGAGGACCCCAGTGTCCCTCTTTTGCTTTTCTCGTGTCTGCCGTATGTTCTCCGCATACTTCTTTCCTGAGATCTGGAGTAAGCCACTACAGCCACGTTTACTTCAAGATCTACTTTTAAGCAAGTCCACTGTGTCGGAAAAGCTTAGTGAGGAGGCCAGCTGCCACAAGCTGGGAAAGGCTGAAGGAGACTCTGTTTTTCCACCTCCCCTTCTCCCTAGCCTACAATAACAAAGCAGCTCCAGGAAATGACCAGTTCCTGTTAGATCCAGCTGCACAGAACAACAAAATCCCACATACAGCAGCTTAAAGCAGTTTATTTCTTTGAGTAAAAGAAACTTGGGGTGGCTGGAAAGGTAGCTCAGCAGTTAGGGCAGTTGCTGCTTTTCAGGCCCTAGTGCCCACATCAGGTGGTTCACCAGCACCCTCTTCTGGCCTCTGCAGGCACTGCGTATACATGGCATATACTCACGGATGTACACAAACACACATAAATAAATCTAAATTTTTAGTTAATTTTTTTGATTATTTAAAAATGTATATGGATATTTTGCCTGCATGTAAGTATGTGTATCATGCGTGTGCCTGGTGCCTAGGGAGCCAGAAGAGGGCACAGGTCTCTTGGAACTGGAGCTACAGATGGTTGTGAACTGCCACGTGGTTTCTGGGAATTGAACTGGGTCCATCTGCAAGATCAGGAAGTATTTTTAACCACCGAGTCCTCTCCAGCCCAGCAAAAAAAAAAAAAAAAAAAAAAATTAAAGAAGTTTCCTGGGTTGAGTTAGAGCCACTGCGGTGGCACCAAGATCACTGCATGTTCCTAACAGTTCTAAACCGCCACCTGACACAGTCACACTCAGGTCTTCCTGGTCCCATAAAGGTGCAAAAGTGCTGGTTCCCAACATTAGAGTAGGGATGAGGAAGGGAGAGAAGAGCACTTCTGCTGTCTCCTTAGGACTCGCCGTCGCCTCACAGCCCCGCACCCCTGCTCACCTCCCTCTGGGGTCAGAACTTACTTTTATAACCACAGCTAAGGGCGAGGAAAGAAAATGAGAAGTGAAATGTTCGATTCCGGGCAACTGCCAGAAAAATGACCTTGCCAAGGTACGACAGACAATCCAGTAGGGATTTCCCCCTTGATCCAGTGTGATGCAGGAAAGAAGAATGGAAGACAGAGAAAGCGTAAACTGGGCCTTTTCGTGATGAAAGCTGTGAGCGGATTTAAATCATCAATTAAAAGTTGGAGGATTTTAAAATAACACCATCTTTAATTGTTTTTCTTTTCTGAGGTTTTTTATCTTTTGTTAGCATACCGAGGAATTGGCTTTACCATGGCATGTCCCTTTGTTCTTGTCCATCTCCATTTCCCCACCCTTCCCCTCCCCGTCTCTTCCACCTCCCAGTCACATGGACTCCTTAGCCCTCTCCCGCCACACCTGCCCCTCAGATCTTATCTCCCCTCACGTGCTCCATTTTCTAGCTCCATGACCTACATACACACAGACTCAGAGTTGCACAGGCAGAGGTAACACTGGAATCTCCACATGAGAAAAAAGAACCGACTTCCTTTCTGAGTGGCTTATTTCACAGCATGATGTTTTCCAGTTGCATCCTTCCCCTCCAGACACCATTGTCTCGCTCTTCTTTACAGCCTGCTGGAACTTCATTGTGCACACGGAACACACATTCACTCCCCGATCATCTGTTACCTGTGCAGCAGCAACCCCGGATGTGCACATATCCGTGTGGCACTTAGAGTCCTTTGGGTATAAATTCACGAGTTTGATTTTATTTTTAAAGTTCAGTCCTATGATAGTTCTATAGAACACATAGCACTATATTTTCTAAAAGTGATAGATTTAAAAGGGAAGGGACAGGCTCAAATAAATACAAGAAAATCAGATTTAAAAAAAAAAAAAGCCAGGATAGGGGCTGGAGAGATGGCTCAGAGGTTAAGAGCACTGACTGCTCTTCTAAAGGTCCTGAGTTCAATTCCCAGCAATGATATGGTGGCTCACAACCATCTATAATGAGATCTGGTGCCCTCTTCTGGCCTGCAGGCAATGCAGGCAGAACACTGTATACATAATAAATAAACCTTTTTATTTTTAAAAGTCAGGATATTAATTGTGTCATACGATATTGGACCAAAGATGTAACATCTCTCATAGGAGATAAAGACAGGATATAAGTAAAACAATTGCATCTCAAGAACACACGTTGTCAGGGCTCGTAACATACATAATGAATAGGCACAACGTACATCAGTCTGTCAAGACAACACTAACATAAATTTAAATCTAGACTGAATAGGAGAGAAACCATAAAATAGTTATTGTTCTTAGGTTTGTTTTACTTAGCATAATGATATCCAGTTCTGTCCATTTTCTCACAACTGTCATCATTTCATTTTTGTTTACAGCTGAATAAAATCACCCAACTATGCACCACATTTCCTTTGCCTATTAAGATGCTGCTGGACTCTGTCTGATCTCATAGCTTAATTATTACAAAACTACAGCTGCAGCCAGGCCAGGCCCACACCCTTCTGCTATCGCTGATAGCAGCAGCATATGGGTCCGCACCCGGGAGTGAGATAGCTGGATCATAGTTATGTTTTTTTATTTGCATCCATTCTTCAACCAAATCACTTATACAATACACACATCCTTGGAGGTTCTAGCCATCTGAGAAAGACCAATGTAGAATATTATGTAACACAATTTCATGTTGGAATAAAATGTAAAATGCCATGAAAAGAATAAATCCCCTTACTCAAAAGGGAATGAATAATAACCTGGAAAGTTATTTTTAAATTTGGCGTCCAGGACTGTGGGTGGTTTGGTGGTAGAGTGTCGGAACACAGTTCAAGAATGGCGTCGTGTGAGAATTCTAAGTGCGTCTGAGAAAACCCCAAGAAAACATGAGCTTAGTGACCCCAGTTTTCTTCCCAATACGAATCATTCTTGGAATGTGCTTTTGGGACCCTCCGAGGTTTAGCAGGTAGGAGTGAGCTTAGTTCAGCTGTCGTTATTTATGTGCCCCTATGGAAGAACATATTTTTGCCACCTGTGATTGTGTACTCTATCTGGGGACTCTTCTTGGTCCTCTGAGTATAAATTGCCTGATATTCTGAATGAAGTTGGCTATTGCATGAAACTTCAGTTCACCTCATTTTTCTGCCTTGCTCTCCCAGGCTCACACCTCCACTAGAGTGGCAAACAGAATACGTACATTGGCTATGAAAGCCAGGGGCTCCATACACAGTACTTTGGTGGGGGAAGCTGTTCGTCCATTCCCAGCTGCTTAGACCCCCTAAATAACCACACAGAAACTATATTACTTGCAGGAAGTACATTATAATCAACTTCCAAAACTCTAGAATTGACAGATATATCTTGTTGCCTGGACAGTCACCTAAAGTTCTTCTGTATTGTTGGAGCACCCATCTTCAGCCCACAGGCCCGTAGTATCCAGTAGACTTTTCCATAAAGCAGGAAATTTGGAGATCTCTTATGCCTTGTATTGGCAAAGTTCATCAGTTGCTTTCTTCTGTCAACAGACTGGTGTGCCAACGTGTGCCAGCTAAATCCACATAAAACCTGAGAGATTTTGGAAAGGAATTATAGACTGCATTTTTTTCCAGATGGGCTCTGTTGGCTGGTGGTGAGCAGGGGTGCCACAGTTCCTTTAAGAGAAGTCTTCCTGATTCAGCAGTAGCAGAAAAAGAAAAAAGAACATGTGGTTTCAAAACGGTGGCTTCCTGGTCCATGCTGCCAGCACGAACTCTGGCTCTTTCAGGAGGCCAGGCACTTGAATGGAGCTTGTGGGCAATATGCTGCAAGTTACTTGGTGGCATCATGGGCCGACTGGTTACCAGAGTGGAGGTGGTGAGTGTGGCTCCCACTCCGCAGTCTCAGAGTCAATGAATGAACCTATGCCATGTTGGACTGGGTGGAGCCAACAGGCTGGACTGTGGAGCTGATTCTAGCCATGCTTGCTTAGCATTTAAAAGAGAAAAAAGTGGTCCTGGTCAGAAAAGGATCACAGATACACAATAAAGACAAATTCAGATGAAAAAGACTTACAAATGGGTCACAGTGTGTTTTAAAAACTGTACGTAGGCTTGGGAAAGAGAAGAAAAAGAATATAGACAGTTATAAAAAGAAGTAAATGGTTTTTAAAAAATAAAACAAAGTCTTTAAAGAGGCAGAGTAAACTTGTAGAAAAAGTAATAGAGTAAGACAAATAAGCCACATAAAGATGGAAAATACACAGAGAGTCTGGATTATGTATACATTATGTTTTCTTTGAATTTTTGACTGTGAAGGAGCTAAGTACAAAGAGACATTTCATTGTTTGGGCTGCTAAGCTAAACCAACATATATATCTTAAAGATATCTTGACTTCAAAATTTGGGTCTAAGGATTTGTTGCTTTGGAAAAGAAGTTCTTTTGTTTCCACAGAGGATGACAACCTGTGGAATCCTTCCAGACTAATGTGGTTTGATGAACCAAGATCCCATGAAAGGTCATTGTAAACACCTTCAAAAATTACTTTGCCCAACAAAAAACAGAAAGCAGTTTGGAGAGAATTATGCCCAAATTTCCTAAATGATTGTTTATAAATGTTTGTTTACATTTAAAGGAGGATATGCTATAGAGGTGAATACTTTGCATGGGTATGGATCTTGGTTTATTGATACAAATTTAAGGTCAATTTTGTGTTTTATATATATATATATATTTCTGCTCTTGATTAAGGTATTGTGTTTGTGAAACTCATTTAAAAATGTAGCGTATAATTAAGAAATATAGGTTAATAGATAATCATCTATAATAGTCAAGCTTGTAGTCATGTTAGATTTTCTAGATATATAGAGATATATTTCAGTTAGATAATTATTCAAAATTTTCAAAGACCTTCATAATATGGCATTTAAAATGTTTAAGAACTTAGGACTTTTCATGACAATGAGACACGTCTGTTCCTGGCAGCACCAATCTACTTCAAGAGGAAGATGGGTATTGAAGAGGCTCCTCATGGAGTTGGTTAGCCATTTGGGCAAGAAACTGCTCTTACCTGGACTGCTTGATGGTATGCTGTATAAACTGGACATGCAGGACCCACAGAGATATGACTGTTGAATTTGCCTAAAGGGAAGATGATCCTTTGGGGTTCCTGCTTCATAAAAGAGTCTGCCAGACATTCTGCAGGACAAAGAAGAAAGTGACTGACAAACTGCTACTATAGGTGTAACTGTCTTTGAAATTTCCTGCTTCATGAGAAAGTCTGCTGGATACTATGGGCCTGTAGGCTGAAGATGGATGCCTACAATGTTTGAGATGTCTCTGTCAATTCTAGAGTTTAAGAAGTTGCTTACAATGCACTTCCTGTTAACTTAGGTAATAGATCCTTCTGGGGTCTTTGATGGAGTTGAAGAATAGATAGTTATAATTATAGTTTTTCTTAATTATGATAAAAGATAAAGTAGATATAAATATTGTAACTGTAATTCTTGCTTGATAACTGTTTTGTTATATGTAATTTTACAATGTTAAAGTTAAAACTTTCCTTTTTATTTAAGCAGGAAAGGGGAAATGGTGTGGGAAGTCCTGTATATGTGTTGCTTTTATTGGTTAATATATAAAACTGGTTTTGGCCAGTGGCTTAACAGAATATAGCCAGGCTGGAAGAGATATATAGAGAGTCAGAGAGAAGCCATGTAGATGCCAGAGGAGATAGACGCCTCCACCAGAGCCTATGGAAACTTTGCTGGTAGGCCACGACCTCGTGGTGATACACAGATTAATGGAGATGGGTTAGCTTAGGATTTAAGAGCTAGCAAGCAATATGCTTAAGTCATTGGCCAAACAGTATTGCAATTAATACAGTTTCTGTGTGGCTACTTCGGATCTGAGTGGCCGGAAATGAACGAGCGGCCTCCCCAACAATACTTCAAAAATAAATGAATCAATCAGTAGATAAGGCAGGCAAATGAGCAGGTGTCATGTGGATAAATCAAGGGAAGCAGAGACCTCTGGCAGAGAGCCCCACAGGTGCAGATGTCTGAAGATGGGACAGCTCTGGGCACGGCTGAGGACAGCCAGCTTGGATGCAGCAGGGAAGTGAAGAAGTTAAGTGTGCAGTGACAGGCAGCCAGAATTCAGAGCACGTAGAGCAGTGTAAGCCCTGTCAGATCTCTCTTTATGTCATGTAGAAAGGTTAATAGAAATATAACCCATGCACCCTGATGTCTTAGAAAATGTCCCATGTTGGGGAACACCTGGAGGAAGATTTACTGTATATCTGTGGCATGACTACTGATCTCCCCTCAGGAGGTCACCCTGTCAAATGAGTCCCTGCCCTTGTGACCTGCTGATCCAGCCTGATCCAGCTCTTTAGTTCCCAGGCTAAGTCATGCTTTAGTACACTATCCATCCATTCCATTCCAATCCCATGAGCACCTTGATCAATCATTTGCCAGCTCAAGATATTCTGGTTACTTGACGTAATGTCTGCTGCCATTACAACCATCTCTCTGAGCTCAATTCTTGTGCTTGGGTGTGGCAATCTGGTCGCATCATTTTGGAATCACCCTATATAATTGGTCACCTCTCCAGCAGCAACACCCAGTCTTCCCACTGCCACAGAGCCTTTCCAGACCCCTGGCGCCATCTCCCTGAGAGTATTTCATCACGTCTAGTGCACAGATGCCTTCTTATGCTCGCTCCCTTAAAGATCTAGTGGGGGGCGCGGGGGGATGCAAGATGCGGATTGTAAACAAACTTCACATTCCTTCATGTCTATGCCAAGAATGTTCTCTAAAGTCAATTTTATGGAACGCTGAACCCAAAGTTCAATCAACCAACCAAGGAAAATACCAGAGCCTCTTTGGCTACACTAGCATGCGCACAGCAAATCTAGGCTTGTTCTTAAATGCATCCATATGAGTACATTTGGGTTAAACTAATTTTGACTTATTTCCTCCCTGGAGTAGCGCTCTTCAAATTCAATGACAACATGTTCCTCGTTTTTTTTTTTAAATTTCTCTATATACACTAGAAAAATATGGAAATTCCTTCAAAATATAAACCATATGCTCCTGGGCTAAACTTAGCATTCGTCCCCTTGAAGCATGTTGAGATCTGACTCTGGTTATGAGCCTGGAGTCATCCATGCGGGTCAGAGAGGGACTTGAAAAAGGCGTCTTCTCCAAAACCTGACCTCCTCATCAATCAGGAGGCCTTGGATCCACAAGCAAGCCAAGTTTAGGAGAGTGAAGTTGGTACTGATTAGATGCAATTATGTGCATTTTAACACACTATAGAGACTTGATTACAATAAAAGACATTGATGAAATATAGTCATGTTTTTATAGCTGTATGTAGAGTCAGCATGAAAGGGGCAGCTATAAATGTGTTCAGACAAGACGGGGCATGTTCAAGGTGGTGTGAATATAAATATATTCAGACGCCGTGTAGTCCTAGGGTTGCAAACTACAAGAGTGGTTGTGTCAAGAATAAAGGAAGTTGCCAAAGTGGTGAGAAAATTTTGATAATATTCAAACAAAATGTTGTTATTATTTTTCTTACAGAGCAGTGCAGTCTTGAAATTTTATTGCACACTAAACCGTCAAGCAAGGGAAATGCTTTTATCTGTATGAATATCTGCCCAGAGCTCGAAAAGTTATGTAAGAAAAGAGGTGGTTAGTACTTTATGGATATGTGCTGTATATTGCCAAAAATAGCCCTCCACAAGATCCCAAAAGAACTGCAGGAGATGGTCATGCCATTGTCATGAACACTAACCAACCAGAGGGTCTCCCCCAGAACATGGCATGAAGATTTTGAATTTCATCATGAGTGAAATTTGAATCCAGATGGGCTTTTGTAGTTGCTGGTTTGTTTGTTTGTGTAGGTTCTCAATATATAGCATAGGCTAGCCTTGAACTCATGATTCTCTTGCCTTAACCTATTTAGTGCTGAGATGGCAGGTGTGTGCCTCTGGACCCAGCTTACCCTGGTAGTTTCTGTATGGAGAAGACAAGAATGGCGTGGGAAGCCGAGGCTAGAGGTTCCCAGTATTCCAGAGAGGTTGTACGATTGTAGTTACTTCACCGAGAGAACTCAAGGAATGGGAAAATTTGTTTTGCTTCTTGGTCTTTAGCGTTTAGTCCAAAGTTGCTTGAACAAATTATGGCGATGGTTCTTTGCCTCACAGTGAGCAAAAAACAGAGACACGACCTTCAGGAAAGAGTCAAGGTGAAGTAGAGCCTCCAAGGACAAGACCCACAAAGAGTTACTTTCCTCCAACCAAGCCTTGCACTACCTCCCAACAACGCCATCCTATTATGAATCCACCAAGGGATTAATCCACCCATTAGGTTGGAGTCCTCAGAATTGGCAGGCCTCATGAAGTATCATCACAGACACCCCCAAAGTGTACTTAAGTCATTTACTGATGTTTCTGAATCAGATAGGTTCAGAGAAACCACGACAGAGGGGGCTGTGACTTGAGTGAAGGTAGTGGCCATACACAGTCAGGTTCCGGGTGTGGTTCTTGGGGACCACAGGTAGGATTTGCTGAGAACTGATCTCCAATTAGGAAGAGATCAAGGGCCACGCTATGGGTCTAGCTACAGCAGCTCTGGGAGGCGATGCTGTTGACAAGCATGGGAAATAGGGGTGAGGTGTTCTTTAGAGGTGGGAACCAATGGTCCTGCCATCAGCCTGGAAGTTGCCTGTTAGGTCATGGTTGGGGGAGATGCTGAATCAGTGGGCAGAGACACAAGGCTGGGGCAGGTGGGCAGAGACACAAGGCTGGGGCAGGTGGGCGGAGACACAAGGCTGGGGCAGTGGGTGGAGACACAAGGCTGAAGCAGTGGGCGGAGACACAGGGTGAAGCAGTGGGCAGAGACACAAGGCTGGGGCAGTGGGTGGAGACTCAAGGCTGGGGCAGTGGGTGGAGACACAAGGCTGAAGCAGTGGGCGGAGACACAAGGGTGAAGCAGTGGGAGGAGACACAAACTGGGGCAGGTGGGCGGAGACACAAGGCTGAAGCAGTGGGCGGAGACACAAGCTGGGGCAGGTGGGCGGGTCAGGACTGGAATTAAGGCAGATCATAGACAGAGCTGAAGTGGATGGAATCTTCCATGAGCATGATTGTAGGGAAGAGGAAAGATTAGAAGGATTCACGTGGAGACGGGGAGAGGGAAAGGCATCGGAACAGGAGAGTCATGCCCTTGGTTCTGTATTTTCTGACCACAAAGTAACAACAATGATAGCAACAATGATAGCTAGTGTTGCGTTCTGTTTCTTGGTAGGGCCAGGAAGTGAACTGCCGTCTTGTGCTTGCTCAGCAAATGCTCCACCATGGAGCTGTGCTCCTAACCTCCATGCTAGTAACATTTAATATCAGTAATTACTCTGTGCTTGCTTTGTTGCTGATGAATAAACCCGAAGCAGAGTGGCTCCGACTAGACATTCCGCTCATCTGGACGTGGACAGACCCAGACAGAGACGACTGCTACATAATTCTGAGCGAGGATCGATACACCACTGAATGACTTACTTTGAAATGGCTATTTTATGTCATGTGAATATCACCTCAACAAAAGTAAAAGAACAACTATAAAACCAAGGCAACCGGGGCTGGAAGGGTGGCTCGGTGGTTCAGAGCCCTGGCTGCTCTTGTAGAGGCTCCTGCTTCGGTTTCCAGTACCTACGTGGCTGTTCACAACCTCCTGTAACTCCAGCTCTAGGGGGTCTGATGAATTCTTTTGGACTCCAGAGTACCAGGCCCACGTGTATCCACCTACATATATGCAGGCAAAGCACCATACATGCCAAGGAAAAAAACCAAACCACAAGGCCTCTAAACAGCGAAGTTATGATATTAAGATGTAGGAGAGACCAGCGAGGCACTCCGGCAAAGGGTGGCCTTTAGAAGGTATCTCTGGTGCTGAAGGACAATTCATGTGGGCTTCTATGAATGACTGAGAGATGTGAACACAAAGGGAAAATTTGTATATTTTCAACAGCAGAATAAAATGAAGACAATAGTGAGGGCAAAATTTTCTTAAACAAAACCTTAAAAGTCAGATCATAAAGAAAAATATCAGGAGTTTGGCAGTATCAAAACTGAGTAATATCTGTTCAGTATTAAGAGATAAGTAGCAGAGCCGGGGCTATAGTTCAATGGCGGAGAGCTTGCCTCACGTGCGTGAAGCCTTAGGTTGATGTTCAGCACAGTCCAGACAAACAAACAATTCCCCTTTGCTTTTATAATGAATCACCACAAACTTGTAGCTCAAAACATTTTCTATTCTTGCAGTTCTGGAAAGGGGTTCCACTGAGCTAAAACCCAGAATTTCCCTAATCAATTATGAACATTACCAATGGAATTATTGACTTAATTTTTAAATGGTGTACAGTTCTATGTATTTCATGCAATATAGTATATGACAGTGCATTGTTTTATAGAGAAGATAAAGGAGAAAATAGTTGCATTTAACGTCACTGAATTAAAAAGATGATCACACAGGTATCTCCTTTACATATTCAATTAATATTAAAACAGGAAGTAATTGCTGCATGTGGTGGCCCATACTTGCAATCCCAGGATTTAGAGGATGGAAGCAGAGAGCAGGAGGACCAGGTGCTCAGCAATTCAAAGTCAGCTTATGCTGTGAGTTTGAGACCTGCCTAGGCTACTTGAGACTGTAACATGTGGGCCTGCTTGTTGGGGTTTCTGTCTGTCAGGTTCCCCAGCCATTTAGTCCCAGAGAAAAATCACAAAGAGAGTCTACATTATATTCAAACTGATTGGCCCATTAGCTCAGGCTTCATATTAGCTCTTATAACTTATATTAACCCATTATTCTTATCTATGTTAGCCACATGGCTCGGTACCTTTTTCAGCAGAGCAGGTCACATCTTGCTTCTTCCATGGTCTGGGCAGGACTGGGGAAAGAGCTTCCTTCTTCCCAGAATTCTCCTGTTCTCATTTCCCCACCTCTACTTCCTGTCTGATTGTCCTGCCTTTACTCCCTGCCTGGCTACTGGCCAATCAGCATTTATTTGAGACATAATTGACAGAATACAATTGCCCCACACCATGAGACAGTCTCAGACAAACAGAGAGAGAGAGAGAGAGCAGTGTTTGAGAATGTGTGAGGAAATGGAATTCCGAGCACAGATAGAGGGATTGAAATTATATCAGAGGAGGGAACCCCCTTTCATTTTAAAAGAGAAAGAATGAGTTATGGGAATAAAAGCGTGTTCACTTAGTAAGTTCTCTTTTTTTTTTCCTAGAAAGGAAAGAGACAGTGAGGTTTGAGGGTATGCACCGAGTTCTGAGGAAAGTGGAGAATGTCTGCAGTAGTCGTTAGCCTTTGTGGAGGAGAGAGAGGTGGTGGTGGTGGTGAGGATGTAGGAGGTACATGTACTGTGAATGCTAGTGGGCAGTTTGAAATCTCGTGACCATGTGCCAACCTATACTGTTACAGGATTTTCTTCAGTGGCCTTCGGTGACCAGCTTTTTGGTAACAGAAGATACAATATGGTCACTTGAAATCAATCAGTTAGAACTAGTTTTTTTTTTTTTTCCTCCAAATCACTGTTCAAAGAGTGATCAGCCAAGTGATGGCTCTTAAAATCTGACCTGAGGACTGAGGACTAGGGAGAGGGCTCAGTCAGTGTTGGAGGAGGCTGCTTGTTGGTTCCCGGCTGCTCAGCCCCAAAATAATCACACAGAAACCATATTATTTAAAACACTGCTTGGCCCATTAGCTCTAGCTTCTATTTGGCTAACTCTTACATATTAATTTAACCCATTTCTAGTAATCTGTGTATTGCCACATGGTTGTGGCTTACTGGCTAAATTTCTGGCATCCGTCTCCAGTGGGGCTACATGGCCTTGCTCACTGTGCCTTCCTTCTCCCAGCACTCAGTTTAGTTTTCCACACCTAGCTAAGTTCTGCTGTGCTATAGGTCTGAAGCAGTTCTTTATTAACCAATGGTATTCACAGCACACAGAGGGGAATCCCACAGTCAGTAAAGGGCTTGGAGTGCAATGTGAGGGCCCGAGCTGGACCCTCATGTAAAGCTGGGCACGGCAGCATGGACTTGCGATCCAGTGTTGCAGAGGGAGATGGATGGAAATAGCGGGATGATATATTACTACCTGCCGTGGTGGCGGTTGCAGCCCTATCTAGCGTCCTCTTGATTTCTGTGGTGGAGACAGCTGCCGCGGCTTGAGCGCCGTAAGCAGAGGGTAGGGAACTAAAGCTGTTTATGATGACACAGCGCTAGCGCACACCTCCTCTTCCAGTGCCGAGACTCTGAGTGCACCGGCTTAGCCGCCACTGAACCAGCCTACAGTAACTGGAAGATCGCGCATGTTCTCTGTGAGCTTCACACTTGGGGCAACTTGTCAGGCAGCGATGGGAAAACAACACGAAGAGGTTTGGTCGCTTATGCAAAACCACAAAGCTAGTGAGCAGCCGATTTGAAGTGGGGGCTCAGGGCTCCTAACTCTCAAGCTAATGTTCTGTTAAAGCACACTGTTTAGCATGTCAACTTGACACAAGCCAGAGGCATCAGAGAGGAAGGAGCCTCAGCTGAGAAAATGTCTCCATGAGATCCAGCTGTAAGGCATTTTCTCAATTAGTAATCAGTGGGGGAGGGCCCAGCCCATGGTGGGTGGTGCCATCCCTGGGCTGCTGGTCCTGGGTTCTAGAAGCAAGCCAGTAAGCAGCTCCTCTTCATGACCTCTGCCTCAGCTCCTGTCTCCAGGATCCTACCCTCCTTAATTTCCTTTGCTGACTGTCTTCAGTGATGAACAGCAATGTGGAAACACAAGCTAAGCAAACCCCTTTCAGCCCCACTTTGCGTTTTGGTCGCGATGGTTCGTGGAAGCGATAGAAACCCTGACTAAGACCCCGAAGATAGGGACGGAGGTGGTGATGATTGATGTCAGTTGCCCACTCCGCATAGGAAGAGTCTCAGTGAGGGATAATCTGGATAGGATTGTGGGCGTGTCCGTGGAGATTATCGTAATTATATTAGTTGATGTGGGCGCACCTGCCCACAGTGGGCGGCACTGTTTCCTAGGCAGGGGATCCTAGATTGTGTAGAGAGTGGGCTGGGCATAGGATGGAATGCGGCATTCGCCCTTCCTCTGCTCTTGGCTGTGAGTGTGACCAAACGCTCCAAGCTCCTGCCTCCTGGCCCTCTGTTGTGATGGACTGTGAACTGGAGCTGAGAACAAAAATAAATCCTTTCTTCCCTATGTTTTCTGGCAGGTGTTGTCTCACAGCAACAGAAAAAGCAGACAAACAAAACTAAGACTCCATCCCCCATAGAAGGCTCCATTTTCCCTTAGGGACCCCTATTCACGCCGTTTTGCGGCCTGGATGGATTTCAGGGCAAGTCAATATGAAGCAGAGCATTTTAACACAGACCTGAACTACATGATTACTAGAAACAGGAAGAGGACAAGGCACACTCATGTGCAGGCATGGCTGTCTCAAGGGATCACTCTTAGTTTTCTTTCTTTCTATTTTTTAAAGGTGTATTTATTTTTATTTTATGTGTGTGAGTATTTTGCCTTCAGGTATGTATGTGCCTGCCTGGTGCCCAGAGAGGTCAGAAGAGATCAGAACTGTGTCAGATCCCCTGGGGCTGGAATTACAGATGGTCGTGACATCTCTGTGGTTGCCACAAAACTTCTCTTCCCATTTTAACATCTCTCCAAGAGTACTGCTTACAACAAGGTTAAGAGTGAAGGGATTTTTCTGTACACAGAAAGTTAAAAGGTGGATGTTGGGTAGTCGTGATGGTGGTGTTTAGATTTAGGAAGGCTGCTAGAAACCCTTATGTGCTTTATTGAGCCCCAATGTGAATATAGCTTATCTAGTGTTCTCTTCCTTCTTTCCTTCCTTTCTTTTTTTGTTTTCTTTTCTTTTTTTTTTGAGACAGGGTTTCTCTGAGCAGCCCTGGGTGTCCTAGAACTCGTTCTTTAGACGAGGCTGACCTGGAACTCAGGGATCCACCTGCCTCTGCCTTCCTAGTGCTGGGATTAAAGACCTGCATGCATCATCACAGCCCAATTTACTTAATATTCTTGACAACTGGAAAATAGATATTGTCTCTGAGGCAATTTGGTCTTTATCAATGGCACCTGAAGTTTCCTGCCTTCCTCAGCAGAAAGGGCAGCTCAGAGCCTGGAATGAAGGGCCCCTGCCACCCCTATGGTTTCCTCTGTCTTTTGGTCTCCCTCATTCGGATTTCACCTCGGTGGGTAGGAAAGTGTCAACAGGGCTCAGGAAATGGTTCATGGCTCATGGTTTTGCCTTTTCACAGGAAAGAAAAGTAAAACCTGCGCCGTGCCCCCTCCAGGAACACTCAGCGGCACACACATTTCCCGTGCCCGCACGTAGCATTTCTAAAGGGCCCTTACAGCGTTTGGGCTCTGGGAGGATCGGGATTGATGCAATCTCTCAGTGGCGAAACCAGGAAAGCATTTCTACTTGGTTGTTTACCCACTGGCAGGAACAGGCTCACGTACCTGGGTATCAGTTATACCCTTCAAATTCTTCAGGGAAGTCAGACCTTCCTGGGCTGTGAATCAATGACAGGATCTCATGTCAGCATTTCTGTGTGTGACCTCTAAATTCAGCGTTTCAAGAAGGGCAGGTTGCCAAGAAGGCACTTTGTGGCTTCCGTTCCTGTGCGGCAGCCTTTGCGAACGCGCATGCAGATGGTCGTTTTGTCAGAGGAAGGTCTCCAGTCTCTGTGGCCCTTTGACTTCTAGTTTGTATCTCGGGTTTAAAAATAAAAATGCAACGGTGGCCTTAGTTTTCCCTGCCTTTAAAATATAGCTAGAATCAAATTGTCTTTAAAATCTTTGACTGGGTGGTGGTGGCACCCGCCTTTAATCCCAGCACTCAGGAGGCAGAGGCAGGCAGATCTCTGTGAGTTCGAGGCCAGACTGGTCTACAGAGCGAGTTCCAGGACAGCCAGGGCTACACCGAGATGCCTGTTTCAAAAAAGAAAACAAAGAGAAGTATCTTATCTTTGTTCCTATAGAGGAGTGCAGCATCCTGCCCCATTGGAAAAGTTTCTTTTTGAAGTGGACACTGGATAATACAGAGACTCACAACTGTTCCAAAGGTAGAGTAAGCGACCATGGGGTGTTTAACCCTAATGGGACATCTATAGCACACAGTCCTGTAAGGCTAAGAGGGCAGCGGAAAGAACGTCAGCTACAGGTTGCGGCATTTCAGAGAAACAGTGTCTTCAGGACAGGACAGGGACTTTGTTTTCAGGAAATCACAGTGTCAAAGGAGCAGGTGGGAGAGGGATACCCCCAGCTGAGGAGTTACTAGCAGCTAAAGGTTGTTGGGAGAGGAAGAATTGTTTCTTTTTTTTTCAGGGAGATGGGTCCTGATAGGTTGATGACCCTACAGAGGCATTCTGGGGGCAAGGGCACGCACAAAGGCAACTGTGCCTGCAGATGCTTTAGTGTGAGTGCATCTGACCTCTGTCTGATGAGCCTGGGAGAGCGTGACTTTGGAAACAGACAGAGCCATTAGGAGACTGTGCTAGTCTGGGTCCTCCAAGATGCAGAGGTGGCGTGAGACACGGAAGAGATGTATGGGGTGGGACACCTGTAATTAAGAGACAAGCCTCGCCCACTCCTCCCCATCCACTGAGGCGAGCTGATCTTCAGCTTCCAGCCTGAGTTCTCTCTCTTTTCCGTCTTCTTCTCATGCGGAAGAGATGTATGGGGTGGGACACCTGTAATTAAGAGACAAGCCACGCCCACTCCTCCCCATCCACTGAGGCGAGCTGATCTTCAGCTTCCAGCCTGAGTTCTCTCTCTTTTCCGTCTTCTTCTCATGTTTGTGAGTGCGTGGGTTTCTGTGTGTGCACATACGTCTTATGAATGAGTGTAGTAGGAGGCCTCTTATTCTTTTCCTAGCTGTCCAGAATCCTGAAATAATCAAACAGAAACTGTATTACTTAAATCACTGCTTGGCCCATTAGCTCTAGCTTCTTATTTGCTAACTCCTACATCTTAATTTAACCCATCTCCATTAATCTGTGCATCACCATGAGGTCATGGCCTACCAGCGAAGTTTCAGCGGGTCTCTCTCCAATAGTGGCTCCATGGCTTCTCCTAAATTCTGCCTTCCTTCTCCTAGCATTTAGTTTAGCTTTCCCTACCTACCTAAGTTCTGCCCTGCTATAGGTCCAAAGCAGTTTCTTTATTCATTAATGGTAATCACAGCACACAGAGTGGAATCCCACATGAGCTTGCATTAAAAAAGAAAGCATTAAAAAGGAAAGAAAGAAAGGAAGAAAGAAAGAAAAAAGAAAGAAAGAAAAGGCACTTCTGGTCAGAAAATAATTACAGATACACAATAAAGACAGATTCAGATTAAAAAAAGACCTCTAAATGGGTCACAGTGTTGGATAAATGTATGTAGTCTTGAGAGAAAGAGAAGAAAAGGAATATAGACAGTTATAAAAAGGAAAAAGGTAAAGTCTTTAAAGAGACAGGATACAGACAACCATAGACTAAAAGGAGTAAAGAAAAATAAGTCATATAAAGATGGAAAATACACAAAGAGTCTTATTTATGTATATTATTGTGTTTTCTTTGAATTTTTTGACTGTGAAGGAGCTAAGTACAGAGAAACATTTTATTGTACATGCTGTTAAGCTAAACCAACATATATATTTTAAAGGTTTCTTGACTTCAACATTTGAGTCTAAGGATAGGTTACTTTGGAAAAGAGGTTCTTCTTTTGTTTCCATGGAAGATGAGAACCTCTGGATTGCTTCCAGGCTAATGTAGTTTGATGGACCAAGATGCCGTGAAAGGTGTCCGTGAACCCCCAGAAAGAAATTACTTCACCCAACAAAAAGCAGAGAGCAGTTTGGAGACAACTATACCCATATTCCCAAATATTGTTTATAAATGTTTCTTTACATTTAAAGGGGGATATGCTATAGAGATTTGCATTGGTATGGATCTTGGTTTGCTGATACAAATTTAAGATTAATTTTGTTATGTATATATTTCTGTTCTTGATTATGGTATTGTGTTTGTGCAGCTCATTTAAAACTGTAATGTGTAATTAAGAAATATAGGTTAATAGATAATCATCTATAATAGTCAAGCTTGTAGTCATTTTAGTTAGGTTTTCTAAAAATATAGAAATATATTTTAGTTAGATAGATAATGTTCAAACCTTTCAGAGATATTCAGAATATGGCATTTAAAATGTTTTAAGAGCTTAAGACTTTTTATGACAATGAGACACGTCTGCTCCTGGCAGCACCAATTACTTCAAGAGGATGATGGGTGTTGAAGAGGCTCCTCATGGAGTTGGTTAGCCATTTGGACAAGAAACTGCTCTTGCCTGGACTACTTGATGTTATGCTATGTGAACTGGACATGCAGGACCCACAGAGATATGACTGCTGAATTTGCCTAAAGGGAAGATGATCCTTTGGGGTTCCTGCTTCATGAAAGATTCTGCCAGACATTCTGCAGGACACAGAAGAAAGTGACTGACAAACTGCCAATATAGGTGGCACTGTCTTTGAAATTCCTGCTTTGTGGAAAAGTCTGCTGGATACTATGGGCCTATAAGCTGAAGACGATGCCCCAACTGTACAGAAGAACTTTGGGTGACTGTTAAGGCAGTGAGATGTCTCTGTCAATTCTAGAGTTTTGGAAGTTGCTTACAATGCACTTCCTATTAACTTAGGTAATATTGTATCCTTCTGGGGTCTTTGATGGAGTCGAAGAATAGATAGTTATAATTACAGTTTTCCTTAGTTATGATAAAAGATAAAGTAGTTATAAATATTGTAACTGTAATTCTTGCTTGATACCTGTTTTGTTGTGTGTAATTTTACTATGTTAAAATTAAAACCTTCCTTTTTATTTAAACAGAAAAGGGGAGGTGATGTGGGATTCCCCTGTTTATGCTGTGAATACCATTGGTTAATAAAGAAACTGTCTTGGCCTGTGATAGGGCAAAAGAGTAGAGTTAGTTGGGGAAAACTAAACTGAATGCTGGGAGAAGGACGGCAGAGTCAGGCAGAAGCCATGTAGCTCTGCCAGAGACAGATGCCAGATGGAACTTTACCTGGTAACTCACAGCTACATGGTGATGCACAGATTAATAGAAATGGGTTAAATTAAGATGTAAGAGTTAGTCAATAAGAAGTTAGAGCTAATGGGCCAAGCAGTTATTTAAATAATATAGTTTCTGTGTGATTATTTTGGGAGTCTGGATGGCCAGGAAAAGAATAAGAGGCCTCCTACTACATTCATTCATAAGACGTATGTGCACACACAGAAACCCATGCACTCACAAACATGTACACATGCATGGAATGCATATACATGAACTCATATGCAAACACATAGATACGTATGTATACACACAATAAACACAAATTTACACACAAGTATAAATACATGGAAACACATACACTGGGATTACAGGTTCTTCTAAACACTTTTTTTAGTTAAATTTATTTATTTAATTGGGGGAAGGTGGCACACATATGCCATGTTTTGCTTGTGGAAATCTAAGGGCAACTGTCAGGCTTTGCAGTAGGTATATTACCCACTGAACCATCCCGTTGACATCAGCTTTTCTTAACACAGTGACTTACAGATGATAGCTTTCTTTTAAAAATAAAATCTGTAATTAGCATTACAGTATTAGATGTTATTATGGCGTTTTTTGAACCAAATTTATTTTTGTTGAGTCTCCCCTTCTTTCTTCTCCTCTGTCCCCCGACCTCTTGAACCCTTCATTTCCTGGCTTCTTTACTGCTTTTGACAAGGGGTGTGGGAGGGTGCATGCACGTGAATGGGTGAGTTGCACGTGTGTGTGCATGTGCACACATGTGTCTGTTTTATTCGATGCATCAGTTGTACAAAGTAATAGGTCTCTTTATATTTTCCCACAAGCCACATGAAAGTTGGTAAATATCCCCGAGGATCGCCTCTGTGTTTCCTGGCACCTGCAGGTGGCAGTCTGAGCAAATAGGTTCACTGGAGCTGCGTGGCAAACCCTAGTTTCATGTACTATGCAAGTAATACATCGAAGACACTTTAAATACACATACATGGAATTTTCACAAAAGGCAGGCACATTTTGAAAGTGTGCCAAACAATATAATTTTTTCTACCTCCCATCAAACAAATTCAAATCCACATGTGGTCCAAACTCTAGCAAGCCATAGTGCTTTTTATATTCCTCTGAATTTTTTAGAGATGGTGCGTGGTGTTTTCTTTATGATGCTGTATGTGGGGTCTCTCTCTTTTTTCTTGTATTTTCAAATACACACAGCTTTTGTCTTGTGAGATGCTATTGGTTTTGAACCACTAGTTTTGTGTTGGTATTGACTTTGCTACCCCACTCTGGCATTGCTAGAAACATTCAGTTAACTGCCCAAGTATCTGCAAATCGCACGTGATCCTCTTTATTTCCAAACAGCGCTACCACTTTTCCTCTACTTCAGAAGCTATGGGACAGATGAGGTGGCTCAGCAGGTAAAGATGTCTGCTGTCGGTTCTTTCTGGAACCCAGTGGCGGAAGGAAAGAAGATTCTCACGGGTGCAGGTTGTCCTCTGACCTGCCTTGGCACCCTCACATACATACACATGCACACAATAAATACATAAATGTAATAAAGAAAAAAAACATGGTTCTAGGAGCTAAGAAGATGGTTCAATGGTTAAGAGCACTGACTGCTCTTCTGGAGGTCCTGGGTTTGATTCCCAATAGCCACACGATGGCTCACTACTGTCTGCAGCTCCAGTTTCAAAGGGTCTGACACCCTCTTCTGGCTTTCAAGGATATAAGGCATGTAAGTGCTCCACATCATACAGGCAAATGCCATACACATAAACAAATAAGTTTTTTTAAAAAAAACAAAACCTCTAAAAGCAGACACCTATGATTCTACTTACCGTCTAAGAGAAATACAGATACAGATGGTTCACAGCTATGCTCATTGCACTCATCTAGCATGGGGAAGGGCATGAACACAAAGGTGGTTATCTCAGGGAGGCCCATCATTGCTCTCTGGGCCACTGCATTCCCTCAAATCCGGGAAGCTCAGCTGCATAATTTGTGCTAGCGTGCCCTCTCTGCTGAAATATAAAAAGAGAGAAAAGCTATTCCTATCAGTATAAGATCTTACAGTCACTCAAAACTATTATTATAAATGATTTAATACTAGAGTTCAAAATGCATGCATAATCTTATAATTGTATTTACACAAAAGTGATATGGAATTATAGAAACAGGGCCCTGATTGTGTATTGCAGCCACTCCCCTCCTCCCATTAAAAGCCAACAGTTTTTCCTTCTCTTCTCCCTCCCTCCCTGTGAGACAGGCATCACTAGATATAACTGACCTGCAATTTGCAATGCAAATTTCCTGCCTCTGTCTCCTGAGTGCTGGTGCTGGGATTAAAGGGGTCCATCACAACACCCGGTCCTGGGGTCCATCACAACACCTGGTCCTGGGGTACACCACCCACCCGGTCCTGGGGTACACCACCCCATCCGGTCCTAAACTGATTGTGTTTGTTCTTATCCCAGAGTCCTATCTTTCTACAAAGACAAAGGCCCAAACACACCCAACAGGTGAAATCAAGACTCCAATCCACTTATCCCACCATTAAGAATAAGTATAATTTATTCTTAGTTTACTTTTTAAAAATGTAATTCCTTTTGGGTATCAATTCAGATT
Organism: Ondatra zibethicus; assembly: GCA_004026605.1. Taxonomy (NCBI): domain Eukaryota; kingdom Metazoa; phylum Chordata; class Mammalia; order Rodentia; family Cricetidae; genus Ondatra; species Ondatra zibethicus. The sequence goes on along the minus strand of PVIU01002064.1, from coordinate 29,477 downwards.
TTTACCAGAAAATGACATTGTTGCAGCCCGGTTCCTTACCACAGCCAGTTCTAACAGAGTGCACTATACTCTATATCCCAACTGTGAGCCAGTGAAGAACTAGAATCTATGAATATGAGTTTACAACGTAGCACCTTTAGGTGTTTAAGTTTACAGTTATTTTAATGTGTGCTGATTCATAAGCTGTAGAATGCAACACTAATCAGAATATTTATTTGAGATGTAGACATTACACTAGGTGGCGCTGTTTGGCAAGGCAATACTTGGCTTGGCTCGGCGCATGGATTTCTCTGTTTTAGTATTCTAAGGCAGGGTCTCTCTGGGTAACCCTACTGTCTGCTCTCGACTTGAGGCACCCCCCCCCCGCCTTAGTGTCTTGAGTGTTGGAATTACCCGTGTAAGTCACCACATTTGCTAAGTAATAGTTTCCTTATACTTTGCCATATTCCACCCTCACTGGGCAGATACGCAAAACAATGCACTGTTTGTGACTTTAAAATAATAAGCTTGTAATTTAAAAATAGGGGATGACAGAAGACTATCAACAGAAAATCAACCTGTAATTCTGTGTTAGCTTTTGAATTTCATTTCTCAATGGTTTAGGAGCCTCTCTGAGCCAAGCCTGGGTCCCACTCCACCCTCTACTCCCATAAAGTACATTGCAATCAGATTCACAATCTCATTGAGCTGTAGTTATTTGTGGTCTTTTTCAGTTTGGACTCTTCTTCCTTCTACCACTGCTAACCTTCTCCTATTATTGTTTTAGTTAGCATATATATATGTATGTACGTATATCTATATCAATATATGTATATACTGTGTTTTGTTTGTGTTTACCTACCCTCCTCTTCTGTCCCTCCCTCCCCAAAGAGTTCACCTTCTTCTTTTATGTCATAGCTATGGATACAGATGCGGACACAATATATGAGAGAAAACGTACAATATTTTGTCTTTCCTTCCCCATTTGACCACTAGGAAAATGCAAATTAAAACTATATTGAGATTTCATCTCACCCCAGTCAGAAAATGATTAACAACAAATACCAGACAGGATGTGGGGAAAATGCAACCCTTATTCATGCTGATAAAAAGCCATGGGTTTTATCACCTCTACTGGCTGATTTTGTGCATCAATTTGACACAAGCTAGTGTCATCAGAGAGGAAGAAACTTCAGTTGAGGAAATGCCTCCAGGAGATCCAGCTGTAAGGCATTTTCTCAATTAGTGATCAATGGGGGAGAGCCCAGGCCATGGTGGGTGGGGCTATCCCTGGGCTGCTGGTCCTGGGTTCTATAAGAAGATGGGCTGAGCAAGTCAGTAAGCAGCTCCCTCTAAGGCCTCTGCATCAGCTCCTGCCTTCAGGACCCTGCCCTGTTTTTGAGTTACTGTCCTGACTGCCTGAGTGATGACCAGTGATGTGGAAGTGTAAGCCAAATAAACCCTTTCCTCCCCAACTTGCTTTTTGGTCATGGTGTTTCATCACAGCAATAGAAACCCTAAGACATCACATTTTTCTCCATATTTTTAGGCCTCTGCTTTCATATCCCTGCTGTGAGATAATGTTCTTGTGTACTGTAAAGATTTAGCACTCATATTGGTTTAATAAAATGCTGGTTGGCCAGCAGCCAAGCAGGAAGTATAGGCAGGGTGATCAAATGAGGAGAACTCTGGGAAGAGGAAAAGCAGAGTCAGTCACCAGTCAGACACAGAGGAAGCAAGATGAGAATGCCTCACTGAGAAAAGGTACCAAGCCACATGGCCAAACATAGATAAGAATTATGGGTTAATTTAAGTTGTAAGAGCTAGTTAGTAATAAGCCTGAGCAATAGGCCAAACAGTTAATAATTAATATAAGCCTCTGTGTGTTTCTTTGGGACTGAACGACTGTGGGATGGGGCAGGACAGAAACTCCCCGTCCCATCAAGCACACATATAATTCTTCTTATATGAAAAGTTGAAATATCTGCCTTTCCAAGCCTGGCTTATTTCACTTAACATGATAGTCTTCAGACCCATCCATTTTCCCTGGGAAATCGCTCATTTCATTCATTATTACAGCTGAGTAAAACTACACTGTGTATAAATGCCACTTTTTTTTTGCGCCGTCTGTAGATAGGCACCTGGGCAGGTTCCTTTCTTAACTGTTGTCAATAATTCAGCACTAAAGATGGATGCCCAAGAATCTCCACACTCTGTTGATGAAGCTTCTTCAAGGGGTTGGACAGCAAGCAGGTCATTGGGTGATTCTATCTTCAGTGTGTTAAGAAACCCCCACACCATTGAGAAACCATACTGCACCCTTCAGCACGAATAAGGGACCCTTTTGGGCCATGTCCCTGATAGTATTATTTGCTGTTTGTTTTTCTGACTAGGATGAAATGAAATCTCAATATAGTTTTAATTTGCCTTTTCCTGATGGTTAAGGATGAACATTTTTAATGTATTTATTGGACAATCTGCTGCTCCACAATCCAGAAATGACCTTTCTCGGTATCAACAGCAATGTGCAGGCTGCCCAATTCAGTTTCCTGGTCGGTCCATGTCATCTCATGCTCCTCTCTGCAGCAGCGTTATTCTGAGTGGGCACCCATGAGAACTGACAGGTAATAGTGTGCACTCTGGCCAGCTGCAGGCTCAGCAGGCACGGTAGCCTGAATCCAGGTAGAGAATTAGGGGAGAGTGTATATGCAATAGAAACCAGCTGATGCTTCACACAAGGGCCTTTCTTCCTGATGGCCACTTGTTCAGTTTACTGGACACCGGAGAGATGGTGGGTACCATCTTTGCCTCCACAGGTCCTCTGCCATCTTAGAACCTCTGTCTTAGCCTTTTGTTAGCATCCGTCTGGAGTCAGTCCTGGATATCTCCCTTTCAAATGTTAGCCAGCTTCAAAATCGGTCTTACCAATTCCCATGTATTTAAATACTGCCTTTATATAGATCACACTCTGATTGGTGTTTCTTTGCCCCGGTACCCTCTCTGGTTTCCCCCATTTAGACTCCTTCACCTCTGAGCTACTAACCTATCCTCTAAGAGTCTAACATCGGTGTCTCTTAGACAGCTCAAACGTGTGACCAGAGCAGAATTCCAGACTTGACTGCACAGAGCTTTCTTTTCTTCTCCGCCCACCACTCTTGGGTTCAGGGAGAGAATGCCACACCCATGCACTCTTCTGGTTGAAGCCAGAACCCAGAGAATCTGCTGTAGCTCCCCTGATCTCTCATTTACTCAATCAACGAACCCTGCCAGCTATCCCTCCCAACTGTCTTTGACTGTGTGTGTGTGTGAGTATATGTGTGTGTGTGAGTGTATGTGTGTGTGTGAGTGTGTGTGTGTGTGAGTGTATGTGTGTGTGTGTGTGAGTGTATGTGTGTGTGTGTG
>PVIU01002064.1:0-25996 GCA_004026605.1 Ondatra zibethicus | reverse complement strand
GATTATCAATGTGCGCGACATCACACCCCTTCTCCGCTTAAAGACTTCAAATGGTCTGCGATTGCATGTAGCTTAGGAACTAAGTCTTAGGCTTTTATCTAGCCTTTGATTATCTCTTCGGTTTAAAGTGTGATATTTAGATTCCTTTGTGTTCTGTTCAAGCCCAGGATGCTGAGCTCGGATGCTGGGCTCTCTAGTCCTTGAACCTGCCAAGCTCCTCTCTCCTTCTTCTCAATGTGCCCCTGCCTAAAATGCACCTTCTTTATTTTTCTGTACTTATTTCCTTCTATTACTTTAGTTAGCAAATCAAACTGATTGGTTGACTTTTTAGGTTTTTGAGACACGTCTTATTAGTAGTCCAGGTTGAACTTTGACACACAAACGTCTTCCTGCCTCAGGCTCCTAGAGTGCTTGGAACACAGTCCTACACCCGCACCTGGCTGTCGGGTAACTTTAATGTGCTCTTCCCTCTGTCCTTTACTCGGTCCCCTTGTCTTTTTCTTGGTGGAACCAATGAATGTCCATAAGTCAGGATTTTCATAATAGGAATAAGTCGTAAAAAAGCATTAAAATTATCTTAGCCTGGGGCTGGGGAGACAGTTCAGTTGGTAAAGCACCTGCTGCGTAAGCGTGAGGGCCCGAGTTTGGGTGCCCAGCACCATGTAAAAAGCTGAGCACAGAGACACACTTGTGATTCCAGTATTGGGGGCAGAGACAGGAGAATCTTTGGGGGGGGGCTTGCTGGCTAGACAGTCTAGCTGGATCAGTGAGACCCTGATTCAGTGAGAGACCCTGCCTCAAAAAATAAGATGGAGACCAAGATTGAAGGAGACACTCAATGTGGACCCATGTGCACATGTATTCCCCCCCCACGTGCACACATGCACTTAGCCTGAGACACAACGTAAAGTAAGTGCTAAATGGTAACTTTTATTTATTATTACTATTTCTTGGTTTTATTTAGTTTAATTTTAGCATTCCAGAGTACCCGAATGAAGACCTGCATTCTAAAGGAGCAGTGCCCAAACCGGGGACATTGTTTACTCCTTGATTTCACGCCTGGGCAGCCCGAGCTAAAGAGACGTCACCTCACCGGTGTTAAGTATGTTCTCAAAGGGAGAAACCAGCATGGCAGAGGGTCATGGTGGTCCTCACAGGTCAGAGGAGAAGTGCACAGATATACTGTGAGACCCTGGTTTCCCAGACAAACCCACAGGGCAGAGCACATTGGGATTTGGGCAGTTTGAGCAATTGGAGTAATGCCCTTGGGGCTCGGGTCAGATGCTTCTAAATTTAGTTCCTAGTTTAATTCAGAGAGTTCTACAACTTTAATCATGCATTAAAAATACAGCAGCCTGCTTAGAGCAACAGGGAAGTGCAGGGATGGGCAAGTGCAGGTGTGTGTGTGTGTGTGTGTGTGTGTGTGTGTGTGTGTGTAGACCCAAAATGCAGGGATCATGGAAGGGGAAGTACAGGGCAGAGAAGTGTGGGACATATCTATCTATCTATCTATCAATGTGACCGGAAGGATGTCTTCCTGGTAGCCTCCAGACAGTTAGGTACTTCCAGCCAAATCTTCAGGCTGTACCCTCTCTGGTCTCCTGACCTTCCTTGAGGGATTAGAACAGAATTTTCTGAAACTGCATGCTTTATAATCTTTAAGCTTGCATCCTGTCTCATGCAGTGTAAGCTTCCAGGGGTGAGGGGGACCCCTTGGCATCATTTCACAACGCAGCTCAGAAATGTAGAGACCAGAGATTGGAGAAGAGAGAGAAGCCCCACCTACTCTGTTTTTCTCAGGAAGTTCCTATCTTGCCTGCCTACTTTTCCAGGAATCCTGACAAGTGTTCTCCAGGGCCAGCCTGGGGCTGTTTTGCAACTTCCATCAAAACACCCCTTTCTTAAAGAGGGACTATGCAGAGTGAAGGTTTTGATCTGAGCTGATTTCCAGGCACCTGTGCTCACTCGACTCTTTTAATCAATGAATATGAGAGAATAAGAAGCCCAGCTTTGCTAGAGAGCAGCTAAGGAGCCAAGATCAAAATAATAATGCAGACTCCATCTCTGAGATGACTGACCTTCCTTCCTTCCTTCCTTCCTTCCTTCCTTCCTTCCTTCCTTCCTTCCTTCCTTCCTTCCCTTTCTCCTTCTCTTCCTCCCTCCCTCCTTTCCTTCCAAGACAGGGCTGGTTGGAATTACAGGTGTGAACCATGACCATCCATTCAAAATTATTCATTTCAGGCGTTTGAGTAACAGTGAAGTTAGAAAAACCTCAATGATGAACCAATGGAAACTGGTGAAGTAGCCCACAATAAATCCTACAGAGGATACCACCCTAGACAGCCTTCAGAGACTCAGAGAGGAAGATCTCCGGGATAAATTGGTGAATGAAAATGTGCTGGCTAGAACCAGAGCATGTTACGAAAGAGGCCACGTTTCATCGTGCACGTGCTTGCATGCGTCCTACAGTCATGTATAACTGCACGTGAAGGAGGGAAGCTATGCAGAAGGATAACTGGCAGGTGTAACTCTTAAGCATGCCTCAAAGTCCTGTGGGCTTAAGGCTTGGTCGCAGCTTTAGGTAACTGAGAGTATAACCCCAAAGGGCCTGTGGAATTCTGGTCTCTTTTTCTCTCTCGTTTCTCAGCCAGAAGGTAAATGTTCTACTCTGTTCACCCATTCCTGCTAGGACACTTTACCTTGTTACAGGCCCAAAACCGCTGGGCCAACTGACCATGGACTGACTCCTCCATAGTTGTGAGCCAAAACAGGTGTTTCATCTTGTAACGCCACTGATGTGTTTGCTGTAGGGATGGTGTGGTGGTTTGAGAGAAAATGGCTCTCAAGGGAAGTGTCACTAAAGGGAGTTATGGCCTTGTTGGAGTAGGTGTGGCTTTGTTAAGGGAACTGTGCCACTATGGAGGAGGGCTTTGAGGTCTCATATGTGCACAAGATACCACCCAGTGCTGGAGACCACTTCTTGTTGCCTGCAAGTGACAGGATACTCTGCGAAGTCTCTAGCACCATGTCTGCCTGCACACTGCCATGTCCCACCATGATAATCGCCTGACCCTCTGAAACTGTAAGGCAGCCATTCCAATTAAATGTTTTTCTTTATAAGAGTTGCCGTGGTCATGTTGTCTCTTTACCGTAATAGAAGCCCTAAGACAAAAGTTGGTACCAGGGACTGGGGTATTTCTGTGATGGCCCTGACCACATTTTTCTTTGGAGGAATTTGGACTTTGGTCTTTGGGTTAGGAAAGCAGTGGAATGTTCTAAGCACTGCTTAACGGGCCATAGTAGTAGGAACATGGAAGACAGTGGTGCTGGTCATGATTTGAACTGTTGGGGGCTGGCTGAAGAGGTTTCAGAGGAGAACAATTTTAGTATGTTGCCTGGAAATCATTCTTGTGATATTTTGGTGAAGAATATGGCTTTTTAAAAACCTTGTCCTGAAGAGTCTGTATGAGGCTAAAGTGAAAAGTTTTAGATTAATTCCATTGACAGAAAAAAAATCTCAAAACAGCCTAGTGTAGAGTCTGTTGTGTGGTTATTAGTGGTGACTGTAACGAAGATTTATAATAAAAAGGAGCAAGATGAGCAAATAAAAATATAAAATGTACATATTGAGAAAAGGCGCACCAGGAAGTGAACAAGAGCTAAATCCTGTGATCAAGGAGATAAACAGATTAAGAAATGGAATAAAGGGAGTGGTTACCTCAGGGCAAGATCCCACGCAGCTGAGTTTCCACCTTGTGAAAAGGAATTAAAAAAAAAAAAAAAAACAACTGAGAGTCAGGTGTGGTGGTGCACACCTTTAATCCTAGTACTGGGAAGGCAGAGGCTGCTGCATCTCTGAGTTTGAGGTCAACCAGGTCTACCTGAACAAGATCAAGGACAGCCAAGCTTAGGCATTGAAGGTAATCATCAAAACCAGAAAGTTGGTGAAGATGTAATTGAACAAGGAGCCATGTTTTATCCCCAGCAAGCAGCAGACCTTGGCAGCTTCAGCCACATGGTTTTGGATTTAGAGTTAAGAGCAGAAGAAACAGGTGATGGAATTTGTCTCTGTGACTAAGGGAAACGGCTGAGGCCAGGCATCTGAATGAAGGCCTAGTAGACAAGCCACTGTGTGAAACTGTGACATTGAAACTGGATTGCTTTGGAGAACCTAAGATGTTAGAGATGCCAGAGTCACAGGAGACCTGCTGAGGAGAGTTGCTAACAGGGAGTGGAACCAGCCCAAGAGAAAGAAGTGTGTTTCAGTCAGCAAAGCTGAAAGGAGTTGGAGATCTGAAAAATATTTTGATGTTAGACATGAAGATGTAGAGTTTGGAGTGTTCCTGGTTGGGTTTTGGTCTTTCTTTGGTTCAGTATTTCTTCACTGTGCTCCCTCTGTGTTTTGGAATGGTAATGAATATGTTGAAAGTATGTGACCTATTTTTTATTTTAATTTTTCAGGTGATTACAGTTAAGAGACTACATGAATCTCAGAAGACTTTTGGACTTTAAAACATTGTTGAGACTGTGATAGACGATGGGGACTTTTGAAGTTGAACTGAATGCATGTTTGCATTACGATATGGCTACAAGTCTTTGAGAGCTAGGGAGTGGAACATGGTGGTTTGAAAGAGAATGATCCCCATAGGGAGTGATACTATTAGGAGATTAGCCTCGTTGGAGGAAGTGTGTCACAGTGGAGGCAGACTTTAAGGTCTCATATATGCTCATGATACTGCCCAGTGTCAGAGACCACTTCCTGTTGCCTGCAAGGCAAGATATATAGGACTCTCGGCTACTTCTCCAACACCATGTCTGTCTGAATGCCACCATGGCCCACCATGATGATAATGAACTGAACCTCTGAACTGTAAGCCACCCTTCAATGTTTTCCTTTATAAGAGTTGCTGTGGTGATGGTGTCTCTTCACAGCAATAGAAACCACAACTGAGACAGATGGCCAGCTGGCCAACACACCATTGGCTTCTTTTGGAGAAGAAGGTAAAAGTTGGATCTTGCTGTTTCTGAATGTTTGGTTCCTATTACTGGTGTTACAGTAGGTTTGTACTGTTATGCCTGGCTTTTCTGGTACCTTTTAAACTATGCTTTCTGTAGCTTGTTTCCCCGCCCCTTGTGAGTGCAAGAACAACTGACTTTCCATGATGGTCTGCATATCACCTAGAAGCAAAGGCAAATCAGCCTGCAATATCTTTCTAAAGGCCATTCTTAAAATCCAATCCTCTTACATAAATTCCTCTCAAAGTAAAATTAGTAAAATCAAATCTCTTTTAAAAACCCATCTCAAAATATTGCTCAGGAGGGCAGACTTGTCTAGCGGGCATGGTGCCCACATGGAGTTCAGGCCAGGAGTGATTGTCTCCAACCCTGGAACAGAATTGTACCCAACAGAGGAAGAGGGTGCTTTTGGAGGCTGGATTCAATTGTAGTGCAGCACAGAACAAAACACACAGGCTCATATGCTGATTCCTGGAGCACACACAACGAAGACATGGCTGGTACTTTTTGGCCTGATGCCTGTGAAGGGTAGAACCAGTTTTTACCTCTGCCCTGACCCCACTGTACTGATTTTGTCCTATATCATGACTCATCTTAATCTCCCAGCCAGAAAGCCTGGAACCAGAAACCCAGCCCAGTGTCCATGATCATGATTATAGTTATTTATTTTCACATGGTCTGGAGGCTAGAAGTCTGTGCTGTGCTGCAGGGAACCCTTTCTGGATTGTTGATATCCACTTTCTTGCCATGTTCTCACATGCCCAGGAGTCAAGGTGAGCAGGCTTTCCTGTCTCTTCTTCATGCAGTGTTCGGGATCGAACCCAGGGCTTCTGCATGCCAGGTGACCATTCTACCCACTGATCTCATGTTGCCATTGAACTTTTCATAGTTTCCATCCCTGTGTGAAATCCCTCTCTCACCATTGTCAACTTCTCCCACCAGATCCTTTAGTGTATTGTGAGAATTATTTTTAGATCCTTCTCTAGTGATTCCAGTACCCAGATTATTCCCAAATCCATGTCTGTTGGTTCAATCTAATAAAATTTTCTTCCCTTCTGAAGTGTCTTCTCCAGAGTTATTATAGTACAGGCCACCAGAGAATGCGATGTCTCATGCAGGCCAGCAGAGAATGTGATGTCTCATGCAGGCCAGCAGAAGATGCGATGCCTCATGCAGGTCAGCAGAAGATGCGATGCCTCATGCAGGTCAGCAGAGGATATGATGCCTCACGCAGGCCAGCAGAGGATGGGGCCAGGGTAGACCTTTCAATTCATTCCCAAGCAGTCCCCTCCCCACGGTTAGGGTCTATTTCCTAATAAACCCATTGAACTACGAACTGGTCAGTGGATTCATTGATAAGGTTAGCACAGTCCTGATCTAATTATTGTGGTAATATTTTGTTTGTGCTTTAACAAATAAAGCTTGCCTGAAGATCCCAGCACTCAGAAGACAGAGTCAGAGGGATCTCTGTGAGTTCAAGGCCACTCTGGGCGATTCAAGATTGAATCAGTCTAAGAGAGAAACAGAGCTCACACCTTTGATTCTAGCACTTGGAATCACATGCCTTTAATCCCAGCACTAGGGAGGTGGACACAGGAGTGATATGGGCTCGGCAGAGGAATAGAAGGAGATCAGGGCATTCAGTCTGAGGATTCAGAGCAAGGATCTTACCTATTCTGAACATTCAGAGAGGTAAGAACTCTAGTGGCTGGCTGCTCTGCTTCTCTGATCTTTCAGCTTTCACCCCTGAATATCTGACTCTGGGTTTTTATTTAATAAGACTGATTAGGATTGCATTACAAATTACCTCTCAAACCATGAGTCCAAATTAATCCTCAGCTTGTGCAGATCAGAGTTCTGTCACTTTAACATAAGGCAAGACGGTCTGAGAAGAGGGAGTCTCAGTGGAGGAGCCTTTACAACTGGCCTGCAGTCAAGTCTGTGGGGGCGTTTTCTTGATCGATGATTGAGGGATGATTGGGGTTGGAGACCCCAGTCCACTGTGGGCAGTGCCATCCCTGAGGTGGTGGACTTGGGGTGTATAACAAAGCAGGCTGAGCAAGCCAAAGCAGCACACCTCCATCACCTCTGCATTAGATCCTGCTTCCAAGTTCCTGCCTCAAGTTCTTGTCCTGGCTTCTACTGATGGCCACCTGTGTAATCAAATTAACTATTTTCTCTCCAAGTGGCTTTTGGTCATGGTGTTTATCACAGTCATAGGAAGCAAACTAGCACACAGGTATTTTTGTCACAGCTATATAATATAATAATATAATATAATATATATGTAGAGAGCCGAAGGACTTTTCTTATTATATCCTTACCTTTTTTCCTTTTCAATATGTAAACATAGTTGACTCACATTATCTCTGTTATCTATAGTTACAGTCTGTCTGTCTGTCTGTCATTAACCTGTGTTAACGACTGACTTGTCTTTAAACTTTGAAGTACATTCTCCTTGGCATCTTCAGCTATTTTTACCAAACACTGAGTACTATAGTTATTGCTTTATTGAATTCTGGATTTTGTTCATTATTGTTCTTCAATCTAGTAGGCTGTTGAGGTCTTTCCAGATCAATTTGCTCCTCTCAAGGCTTTTTAAAACCCATGAGTGTGCACGGAGTGGATTTTCCACTCTGGCAGTATTTGAGCTTTTCCTATTCAAGCGTGGCTCCTGTGAGTCCTCAGCCAAATGCCTTAGATTAACTACCAGCGAATGTCCACTGTACGCTGGAGGACGCGTGAAACTCAACAATCTGCTTGGTTTTCAAGTGTTTGTCCATTTTCTCCTCTGAGTCTCCAACTGATGGACATGCAGCCGAGCAGTCAATAAGGTCTTAAGAGGATGTTTGTGCATAGTGGACGCTCTTCCCATCCCAGCAGCCATTACTTACCAATAGCTCCTCAGCTAGGGTTGGGGCTTCATGACCACCTCCCTCCTCTGTGTTGGGGGTTTATGTGGCATGATTCTTTACAGGTCTTGTACATGCTGTCATAACAGCTGCCAGTCCATGTGTGCAGCTGCCCTTTTGTGTTGGAAACACATTGTTTGCCTGTAGCCATCACCCCTATGGTTCTTATAATCTTTCTGCTTCTCTCTTCTGGGATGATCCCTGAGCCTTGGGAGGAAGGCTGTGATACACATATCCATTTAGGACAGAATATTCTGAAATTTTTTATTCTCCACATGTTGGCAGTTGTGGGTCTCTGTATTATTAACCAATATTCACTAAAAAACAAGCTTCTCTGAGGAAGCCTAAGAGATACATCAATCTGTGCATTAATCTATGGGCATAACTGTAAGTCATTAGGAGTCAGTTTAATACTGTGTCCCTTTAACAGAATAATTGTAGTAGCTTCTCCTCTGGGGCGTAGGACTTGCCTGGTTGTGGGTTCTTGTTCCCTTAGCAGTGAAAAGTCTGAGCTCGGTTTTAGGGAGTGGCCTTAGATCAGTTCAGAAAGTGCTTTCATAATCTTCATGCCATTACTGTGCTGGTGGGAACATCTTGCTAGGCTAGTCATTATTTTTAACTCACAGGATCCATAACTTGGTTAGGCTGATGATTAATTTTATCCCCAGTTTTTCTGGATAGCACTTAACCAACACCCTAACACCGAGAAAGCCGGCTAGTAGGGATAATGCTTCTGGGTTAACACCAACTTGATTTCTGCATGTTTATTTTTCTTCACTTTTTAGACCTGTCCACCGTTGTTCAGTGTGGACAGAACGGTGTCTATTTCTATGTTTTTTTTAAACTCATTCTAGTCGATATATTTATGTTTCCTTAGTTTGTTGATTTACACAGTATTCTCAGCTGTTCTCATCAAGTGTTGGCTCTCCTACATGTTCTAATTCTTTCCTAGGATTTTTATTATTTATACATCAATCCTTCTCCTATCCTCCATCTATCCTTTAAAAATGTTTTTGTTTAAAATATTTTTTCAGCTAGGTGGTGGCACTTCAGAAGCAGAGGCAGGCAGATCTCTGTGAGTTAGAGTCTAGCCTGGTTTTACAGAGCTAGTACCAGTACAGCCAAGGATATACAAAGAAACTCTATCTCAAAAATCTAATAAAATAAAATATTTTTAATACACTATATTTTGACCATATTCTTTCCCTTCCCCCAACTCTCAGATCCTCCCCACTACCCTACCCAACCAACTTCATGTTCCCTCTCTCAAAAAATAAGAAAAACAAAAACTGGAAACCAAAAAGAGGAAAACCAAAACAGAAAAACAAACAGAAAAGGAAAATCAATAAGACAAAATACAAAAGAAAAGAAAAACAAACAAAAGACATGGAGTCTATTCTGGTTGGCCAGCTACTCCTAGGCATGGTGGTTACTCTGAAATGTGGTTCAACTACCGAGTGATGCTTCATTTGAGAAAACTGATTTTCCTTTTCCAGCAGGTATCAATTACAAATAGCTTCTTGGTTAGAGGTGGGGCTTTGTGTCCACTTCTGCTTCTCAGTGCTGGGATTTTGTCTTGTTTGAACCTGTGCAGGTCTTGTGTGTGCTCTCACAGTCTCCATGAGTTCATACGTGCATCCATCCTGTTGTGTCCTGATGTGGGATTCCCCTGTATGCTGAACTGGTTAATGAACAAAGCTTCTTTGGCCAACTTAATAGACTTAATAGAGCAAAGCCAGGTGGGAAATCTGAACAGAGATATAGAGAGGAAATAGGCAGAGTCAAAGAGATGGCATGTAGCTGCCGAAGGAGACATATGCCTGATGAAACCTTATCAGTATGCCACAACCTCATGGCAATACATAGATTGTTGACTGAGGTTTCTGTCCTGCCCAGTCTCGTAGTTGTTCAGTCCCAAAGAAACACACAGAGGTCTACATTAATTATAAACTGATTGGCCTAGTAGCTCAGGCTTCTCATTAACTCTTATAACTTACATTAGCCCATAATACTTGTCTGTGTTAGCCAAGTGGCTTGGTACCTTTTTCAATGAGGCAGTCACATCTTGCTTGCTCTGTGTCTGGCTTCCTCTCTGTCTGGGTGACAACTACATACTGAGAATTCTTCCCAGAATTCTCATTGCCCCACCTCTACTTCCTGCCTGGTTGCCCCGCCTCTACTTCCTGCCTGACTACTGGCCAATCAGCGTTTATTTAATTTACAAGTGACAGGGTATAGACCATTGTCCCACAGCAATAGATTAAAGGAAATAGGTTAATTCAAGATGTAAGAGCTAGCAAGGAATACGACTAAGCTATTGGCCAAATAGTTTCTGTGTGATTATTTGGGTCTGGGCTGCCGGGAAATGAACAAGTAGTCTCCTACTGCAGTATCTCAAAGAAGCTGTTTCCTTAGATTCTTTTTGCCCCCCTTCCACACAGATCCCTGAGCCTTGAGGGGAGGGGTTTAATGAAGGCATCCCATTTAGGACTGAGTGCTCCAAAGTCTCTCACTGCCTGCACTTTGCCAAGTTGAGGATCTTTGTGTTAAACCATTCTGGTGAGGGCTGAATGATGCTCTGACCTTAGCCCCAGCCTGGTGTCTCCTTCATCTATCTTTGGTATGGCAGAACAATTCTATATCTGTGAATTATATATAGACCTCTCTGTGTGATTTCTTTGGGGTTAAACGGCTGTGGGAACCAGGCAGGACATAAACCCCAACAAGCAGGCCCTCATGTTACATATCTTAACCAATTTTTGCATGTTATCTGCTTCTTGCATTTTCAAAGCTTTCTCCCGTACAGTTTTAAATATCTACCTTCTATACCACTTCTTTTTTCTTTGTTTCCTTTATACCTATCCATTGGGTTAAAAGTTCTGACCACACTTTTGTTTCTTTTTTAATTTACTCAATCATTTTGATAGTCTACCAGCTCAGCGATATGTATCTGTTATCATATTACCTTATGTATTTTATGCCTAATTTATATTTGCTGCACGGGAATTGTACTCTCTGTCACACTTTGGTCTATACCTGCTGTTCTGACTGAGTCATACCAAGAGTTGACTATTTTCATGTGTTATTGATGATCTTTGAACTTTGCATCATTTTTGGTGGCTTTTACTCTGTGGAAATTGTTGGAGTTTACATTGGGGATGCTTTAAAAACATTTATCCCCCCCCGCCGGGTGTGTGTGTGTGTGTGTGTGTGTGTGTGTGTGAGAGAGAGAGAGAGAGAGTGAGTATCCACAGAGGCCAAAAGAAGGAGTCAGACCCTCTGGAGCTGGAGTTACAGGTCATTTGAACAGCTGACATGGATGCTAGGAACAGAATTCAGGTCCTCTGAAAGAGTAGCAACTCCTCTTGTCATCTCTCCATCCCCCAGGATGCTTTTATAAAGCAGAATTTTGCTTTTTTTTTTGAGAGTCCAAGATTCCACCAACCTGAGGTCACCTAACCTCCTCTAGAGGCCTGGCTTAAAAAGCAGCCTGAGAGTCACCCTCTCTGCCCCACATGCTGTCCGAGACCCTGCCTTTCTTGTTGGATTTCCTAATTGTCTACTGCACAGAGGTGTTTGATGCCAAAGTATTAAGTATCTTTTTTTTTTTTTTTTTACTAGAAATTATTCTCATGCTGCTTGTATGAAGTTCAGGCTAAGAATGAGAAGATAGTGAGCAACAGCCAAGAGCTGTGGGAGTGGAAATCAATATTCAATCATTTAAAGACAGAAAGCATGAATAATGCACACTTGCTCCCTTCCATTCAAAGTAGAAAGCATATTTTTGGCAAGAGTCAAAAGTAACTAACCATTTTTCCCCCAGACAGTTTGGAATATGTTTCTTCTTTTGGTCAATCCGAACTCCTCTAGTTTATAGTATATAGTTTATAGTATAGCATTTATTAATCGTTAAAATGACACTCATTATGTCTCCAAAGATATCTTGTTCTTTCCAGCTTGCTCACACAGAGGTTATTATTTCGGAAGCAACTGTCTTGATTCAGGTTGGAAGAATCAGTTCTTAGATTTCTAACACTACAGCTGTTCTGTATTATGGCTGACTCTGAAGGCATTCCTCAGTAGCATTGCTACGAATTACAAGTCAGTGGGGCTGGGGAGATGCCTCGGTGGGTAAACGCTCACCCAGAAGCACTAGGGCCTGCGTTCAGATCCCCAGAGCCCACACAAAGCGGATATGGTGGCATGTCCCTGAATCCAGCCCTGGGGGTAGTGAGGGGACAGGTAGATCCCATCCCCTAAGCGGTGTAGAGGAAACAGTGAGCTCTGGGTTCAGTGAAGAGACCCCATCTCAAAAAACAAAGTGGGTGCAATGGAGGTAGATATCTGGTACCAACCTCCAACACCCATCCACACATACCCTTGCACGTATGTGGGAGCATGTGTATACACACACACACACACACACACCCCAAATAAAGATACATAAACCAGCCATATATATTTTAAAACTTGGAATTGATACTAAACCTGAATATAAAATGCAATTAATAATAGGAAAATCTACTTGTAGCTAATGATCTCTGACAATAAACCAATATTTAAATGTACTTTTTATTTATTTATTTATTTAATTTTTATGTGTGTTGGTATTTGGCTTGCATATATGACTGTGTGAGGGTGTCAGATCCACTGGAACTTGAGTTACAGACAGTTGTGAGCTGTCATGTGGATGCTGGAATTGAACCCAGGTCTCTCTGGAAGAGCAGCCAGTGCTCTTACCCACTGAGTCATCTCTTCAGACCTGTTTTTGAAGCTGTCAGGTCCTGAGTACACACGTCCTTCAGTGTCTTATATTAAATGCTATTATATTTGCATGTAAACTATACATTTCTGTCCGTGTTCTTTAAACCATTTCCAGCTTAGTTATAATAACTAGTGTAATGTAAATGCAATATAAAATGATATATTAGGTCATTTAGGAAACCAAGGCAAAAAAAAGCATATTCATGTTCAATGCAAATGTAATTTATTTTCTTCAGACAGGTGTTGCTCTATAGCCCAGGCTGGCCTTGAATCTCTGGCCTTGGCCTCCCGAGTGCTGGGCCTACAGGCCTGTGCTGTTGAGTCTGACAAGATGCAGCTATTCTATTCAATGGTTTCAGCTCACAGTTGGTTGATTTCCTGGATGTGAAAGCTACAGCTAAGCTGAGGGCTGACTTGCTCTCTGCCTAAAAACACTGTGTACGTTGCCTTATTCCAGACAGTGAGGAGCATATTTTATGACCATCTGTGTGGTCTATTATAAGCGCCTTAAGGACACGAGGGTAAGATCTGCTTGTACTGTATCCGTGGTTGTACAATGAGGTTACAAAGACAGAATGACTGTGACAGACAGATGAAGAAAGGGACTAGGTATTATCACAAGGATAGACGGGCACACAGTTCTGGGACCTGCGTCCCTGTGTCCACTATAATACATGCTCTGTAACATACGTGCAGAACTAAGTCAATTCGGCAGGACTGCAATGTTCGCAGATATTTACAGAGCTTTGCAGGAGGAGAAAACACACAAGGCAATCTTTAAGGAGCAACACAAAACAACATGTTTTTAAAGCAGTTGTGTGTTGCTGTTCTGAAAACACAGAAGCTGAGAGGTTAGTGGGCACTAAAGTACCTGGGGAACTTTTCATGAGATGGCTTAGGGGTGACTTGGGTGGGAAGGCATTAGCAAAGAATAGCGAGAGCAAAGACAGGCAGGGGACACTATTGAGAAATGTCAGCAGAGAAAGTACTCATGTAAGGTGCTTGGGGACTAGCTAGAGGTGGCACGGGAGGGACAGGCTTGCGTAGTGTGCGAAGATTCTTAACATTTCAGAAGCCATTTAGGACATAGGTCATGTCTATCCTGTTCACTGCTGTGGTGGCCCTACTGCCTGATCCAAAGGTTGGCTGGTAGAATATGTTCGCTAAGTCTCTGTTGGAGGAATTGCTCGGTTGAAATGAGTTGGATGAAATAGACTATCTGGAGGTCGGTGGGGACAGCCTGCGGGTTTTGGAGTAATGACAATGTTCTAAGCAGAAAAACTACTCTCAAGGCAGCAGGCAGAGGGAGGGCTGGAGGCAGGCTGGGCATGGAGGCGACCCTGCAAGCACTCAGGTGATTCAAGTCATCTTGAGACAGAAGAAACTGGACTGTGACCTGTCTAAAAGGGATGTCGTCAAGGTGACAGACAACGAGTTGATTTCAGTTGCTGAGTTTAGTGGTTGCTACTGAAGTTTGCAATTTTCTTTCCTCATTATGTCTTTTTTTTCCCCTGACACCCCCCTCCCCACAGGATCATCATATCCTTGGGTTTTCTCCAATTATTGGCCAATTATTTTTTTCGTAGTATTGTGTCCACCTGTTCTTTGAACATTTCTGAATTGCTGGACCTATTATTATGAGCTGCCAAAGACTGCTCCACAGTGAGGGTCAACCCCTTCTCAGGTGTCCGTGGAATTCTTCCCCCAGTCAAGGGCAACACTTACGGAAGGTATAGGATCATTCCTATCGACGTCTCTCTGGGACCAAGGAAGCTGGAAAGCATTCACTGACAGTCCCCCCCACCCCAGGCAACATCATCATCAGGGACACGGGTCCACAGTATGGACCACGCAGACTCCCCCCCCCCCCCATCACATGCCCACCTTGCTCAGGAACAAAGCTCTGCTTGGTGCGATACCCAAGCGGGCAGTGCGTCCCCAGCAGCCAGTGGACCCGAGTGGGCCCGGCCTGCCCGCGGGCACCGGGCGGGGGAGACGGCCCCGCCCAGCCGGCCGTAGCTGTCAGCAGCGCCGCGCCCTGCAGATCCCCGCCTGCCCACCCGCCCGGCTGCCCGGAGCGCGGAGCAGGTGTCCTGCGGGAGGCGTCCGCCCGGGGCCTGGGGCTGGGGAGGCGCGAGCCCATGTGCGCGTCTCGGGATCCTATCCTCCCCACGCCCTGCGGGTTCTCCTCTCCCTCCGGATTCGGCTGCCGCTGCCTGAGCCATGTCCACACGAGGTGAGTGGGGACCCGGTGGCTTGGTGTGCGGACCCAGTGCCTGGTCTGGAGCAGGGCGCACTAGGCAGGTGACCGAGGGCAAGGGGCTCCCCAGCCGGGCCTGAAACTTTGGCACCGACTCCCGGGGCTCCTAGGCTGGGAAAGGAAGCGCTCGCCCTTGACCTTGATCGCCGGGGCGTGGGCGAAGCCCGAGGGCCAAGGTCCGGTGCCGGCCCACCTGTACTAGCTGCGCCTCTGGGCAGGGAGGACGTGGGGGATGGGCTGGCCACTGCCAGTCTTGCTGAAGAGCTGTGGAAGGGCTGGCTGGGTGGAAGAGGCGTTTTCTCCTCCTTTCTTGTTACCATTTTGTAGCTCAGTTATGGAAGAAATCCAGGGCTCAATGCAGCAAGATTTAAAGCTGCAGAGTTCATACTCCATTAAAAAAAAAAGTAAATTTTCCTGTACTAATGGTTGCCTGGTGTCCCCCTTTTCGTCCCACCCGTTTTGATCTGGAGCAGAAATAATTACTGCAGGTGAAGTGGAAGGATGGAAAAGAAAGGGGGAAAAATCAGAATTGCTTTTCAGGCAGGAGTGAAGGGAATGTATTTCTTGCCATCTGGAGCCAGCAATGATGCTTGGGAGAGTGAGTTAGTCACAGCGCAGAGACTGCTACTATAAGTGAAATATTAAAGAGATCAAGTCATTGTGCAGCTTGCAAGCAATTAAAATGAAGTGGCTTGGTTGCTTTGTCATAAGCCTTGAAGGAAAATATTGATTATTTTTAGAAAGGGTATTTGCAAAGCAGTGACTTCGACATCTTTGACTCCCCTTGAAGTGACTTGTGACAGGTTGCAGAGCTGGTCTTTAAACTCTGAAGCTTTGGCCCTTTTTGGTATGGGAGAGAGTTAGAAATTCAATTACATTGTTAGATAATTAAGCACTCCCTTTTAGGGTCATGCTGGGGATTATCATACATAATCTCTATTCAGAATGCTTAAAATCCATTTTGCAGAATCTGATCTTGGTTGGCGATTGCTCTGGAAATGGGATTGTTCACCTTCCTATCTAGAAATGGGATAGATATGGGGCTGGGATTTACACTTTACATGATCAGGCTATAGAGACGGCATGAGGCCCTGAGCTATGTCCAGCCTAATTATGGCCAATGCTTTGTGCATGCTGGGGTTGACGGGAGGAAAAAGGATGCAGCATGTCTGGAAGGCACTTGATGACCAGGCTCTCCCGTGTGGTTCCAGGGACTCTGGGCCTGGGACTCCGAACAGTGTCCTGAAGCTAAGGCTTTCACCTTATTGTACTTATTAAGGACAGCAAGGAGCACGTGGGGGAAAATATGTCAGAGGTTGTAAAACTCCCTTGGGTAAGAGTTCAGTTGACTTGGTTTTACACGCCACTACAATCCCTTGCAGCTAAGCCTCACTAACTGTTGGTGCCACCTGACCACTGGGAACCTTGACATATCCTGGGAAGCATCCAGTCCAACAGATGACATCGTTAATTTCACATGGTCTCTGTGGTTTATCCGGGGTCAGATGGAGAGAGTCCAGTGACTAAAAGGGGCACTCAGTCTGCATGGAACCTGCTTTCTCAAGTATTTCTGAGCCTGCCTTCACACACGGTGATTTCCTGTTTCCCTTTCAAACCCGTGTTCGTAGCTGTGCCGGTTAGTTTTCCCCGTCAGCCTCATCCCTTTGAGCACGTGGCCACTGCCATTGCCTCCCCATTTGACAGAAGGAGCTGAGGTTTCATGAGCTTCCGTGCTCAGTGCTCACTCTTCACTGGCTGGTGAGTGGGAGATCCTGCTCCCTGCCCAACGCTGTCTGGTTCGGCTCCTTTGACCAGAGCATCCACGAGCATCTTCACAGGTATTTTGTGACGTCGATGGGAGGGAAACATGGGTGCCTGGGCTTCGTGACAGTCCTTCGGCCCTCCCATTCTGACTCCTCCATTTCCAGCGTGAGGACCAAGTCATAGATGCTATCAAAGTCCTAGGGTTTTTATTATGTCTTTGCAAAGTACTGTTATTTACACGAATTGAAACAAAATTCTAAACGATAAGTAGAGTGTGTGCTTGGTGAAGTAGCTCCTCTGGGAACCTCAAAACGCATCAAAACTGTGAGTGACCCTGTGTTTGGCCAGTTCTGTATCTGTTGTCATCGCTACACATGAAGGTAGAGATTAAACCCCAGGATCAGAAAGTTAACGTGCCTGTTTAAATACACAGATAATAAGCAGTAAAGTCTTTAGCTCTGGGAAATATAAATCCCACTGGTTTATCCCATGTGAGGTTATGGAGGGCAAAACTTAAAACAAAACAAAACAAAACCGGAAACACTGATGTGAGTTGGATTTCAGTAGGAGAACAGCTTCATTGAAGAAAAATAGAGAAAAAACATGCACTTGTTTGCTATTTAAGACATATGGAGCATGTACTAAAATTAAATCCACTATTAAACCAACAATTAGTGTTTTTAACTTTTGTGGCAGTGTAAGTTAGACTGTTTGCATCAACAGTTTCTCCACATGGTCTCGATGAATTTCTGGCCTGGTGGAGCCCAGAGTGAACCCATCATGTTCTGGATCTGGACTCAGCATCCACTAAGTAGAGGCTCTCATAATTCGTCTTTTTAAAAGGCTGATTACCAGGTCTGGATGCAGAAGCGATGGATCATCTAACGCAAAGGCAGAGCCCTTGAGCCACACATGTGGAAAGATGTCCAGGTACGTCTAAGTACTATTAGATCGGCATGAGGCCCCCAACTTTTAGGGTTCTCAGGCATCTGGAAATCATATACAGATACCAGTGAGGTACCAAATAAAGATATTTGGGGAGGCTGGGATCGGGAGGTATTTTTATCAGTACAGTGCTTGCCATAGAGAACCTGAGTTCAGATCTCCAGCACTCATGAACAGCTAGGCCTAGGCGTCCAGCAGTTTGGGAGATGGAGACGGGGGATCCCTGGGTTCGCCAACTAACTGGTTTATGTGCTTCAGTTCAGTGAGAGACTCTGTCTCAAAAGATGGAAATAGAGAGCAGTAGGAGAAAGTATTCCACATCTGCCTCCAGTCTCCATGTGCACCTGCACACATAGGCGTGCACGCGCGCACACACACACACACACACACACACACACACACACACACACACACAGAATATGCAGGGTAGGGGATGGGGAAGATGTAAGCTCAGTTCCCTGCACCTGCATCAGGTGGCTCAAAACTGCCTTTCACTTCAGTTCCAGGAGATCCACTACCCTCTTCTGGCCTCCACAGACTCTCGCATGAATGTACATATTCTAACATGTGTGTTTGTGGACACACACACACACACAAACTAAATTGTTTAAAGAATATTCACAGTAGATTTTGAAGTCTGACTCTTCCACAGGCTCAACTTAGTTCTGTGCAGGCCAGTATGGCAGCCTGGGAGAGCTCCTGTCTCTGAGTGCTGGGCCTACATCCTCTCACAGTTATCAAAAGAGCTGCTTTAGGTCACAAAAATAATATTAAAACCCACCCATATGATAAAAACATAGCAGAACATCGATAGAATATACCTAACTTATGAAGTAAGTGTTCAAATTCAAACACACTACAAGAACATGAGGTTAGAAATAAAATTTTCCTATTTTTACTTCCTACCCAGATAATAAGACACAGTGAACACTGTAGTCAGAGACCTTCCAGCTGATTTCTGATTGGTTAGTTTCTGGTTCAGTTCAATAGCTGTTAAATAGTTATTCCATGTCAGATAATGGGCATTGTGCAAAAGGCATGCGTGTGTTAGCCTTTCAAAGACTGCGTCTGTATGAAAGGTTGAGGCACCTGTGGGCGTACTTGGCCAGCAGAGAGAGCACGCAGAGTGTGTATGATCTGGCAGTGTCAGAGAATGTTGATACCTTGGTTTTCAGAACTTCCATGAAAGCAGAAGCAAGAGGAGTGCTCATCTATAGGGGAATTCCTCTGAATTATGGTGCATGCACTATGGACTATTGGAAAGAATGAGTTTGGTCTATATGCCCTGTCTTGGACAGCCATCAATCAAACATTGTTAAATGAAAAGGGCAAGTTTTAGAATGCTGTGTATAAAACTGGAACCCAAGTTTTGTAAATTAAGAAAAATCCTCATGTGTGTCTGTGCCCTGCATATAGATTAAACATTGCAGAAGAGTATCTACCAGCATTTAAAATTGCCTACGTGACAGGCAGGGATGAGGAGAGAAGGTGGTTGGCTTGGCTACCTGACAGGCAGGAATGAGGGGGGAAGGTGGTTGGCACATTTTTCTTAGTATATTTGTCTTAGAGTTTCTATTGCTGTGATAAAATGTGACGAAAAGCAGCTCAGGGAGGAAAGGGTTCATTTCATGTCCCATGCCCTGATCATGCTCCACCATGACGCGTGGAGGGAGGGGTGTTTTCTGGATTGCTCCTCATGGTTTACTCAGCCCATCTTCCTGTTGCACCCATGATCACCTCCCAAGAGGTAGCATTGCCCATAGTGACCTGGGCTTTCCCATACCAATCTTCAATCATGAAACTGTACCACAGGCTTGCCCACCGAGGAAGTTTCCACTTGTACCACTGAGGAAGTTTCCTCAGTTTACGTTCTCTCTTCTAGAGGGATTTTGGTTTGTGTCAAATCAACAAAAAACCAGCCCACATGGGAATCATGGGAGAAGGGAAGGGAGGAGGAGGGAGGGGCACGGAGAAAAATATAGAGCTCAATAAAAACAATAAAAAAAAAAGAATCTGAGGGGGCGTGGCAGGGAAGGTGGAGGGAGCGGAAGGAGGGGAGGGAGTGGGAACTGGGATTGGTATGTACAATGAGAAAAGATTGTTTTTTTAAAAAATAAATTAATTAATTAAAAAAAACTAGCCCACATGATGTCTTTGTAGGTTCTTTGGGGGAAACAAATAGATATGGTTGTAGCAGACTGAGACAAAAATTCAGTAAAGGAAAAATGTGTATTTCATCTACTAAATTTCCTTCATTTATTCTAGTTGAGGACATAGACTTTTAACCATCTAGTATTTATTTAGACAGGGTCTCATGTACCCCAGGTTGGCTCAAACTCCCTATGCAGTCTAATATGACCTTGAACTTTTGGTTGGCCCACCTCTACCCCTGGAATGCTGAGTTTACAAGCTGTGCTGCCAGGATTGGGTTTACACAGTAGTGAATATCAGGCCCACAGCATGGTGCAAGTTAAGCAAGTGCCCTACCAATTGAGCTCCTCAACCCACATTTACGGAACACCTAGTATGTCTTAGCAGTTGGTTGATTAGCAGACCCCATGTATTTGCGACCGACATATGTTTTTTTGAGGTTGTATAAGCTTGACAAAAGTTAATACTTTTGTATTCTCTGCATTGCTACATTCTCCAAATAGCCCCAGAATATTAACTTGTCACATATTTTTGCTTTGATGTCTACCATATTTTTTCTTGATTTTTTTTAAAGTTTAAGGTTATTTGTTGTTGGATTCAACAAATTTGTTTATCTGACTTATCGATATTTCTGCGGAAAATAACAACAACAATAAATAGAATCCCTTATCTGCTCTCAGGGAACTCACGGTGTTTTAGGGAGAGAGAAGTACGAATATTTAGAAAAGGGTTTGCCAAGTGAGGCAGATAACAGGGATGCGGGGTTGCCGTGGAGCACTAAGGACTGGTCCTGTTAAGCCGTAGAGGACCACAGGGTCAGTGAGACTTCTTGAACAGACTGTGTTCTTGGAGAACAAGTCGGATTTGGATGGATTTGGATGAATGAAGCAGGGAAGAGCGACGGAGACGGGGGCGGGGGGAAGGGCAACATGAGAGATGGAGCCCAGAAATGACCGGCCTGGGCAGCAATGCTGGGGCTGGTGGCTGGCTTGTTTGTCAGTAGTGGAGAAGCGGATCTCAGCGGTCAGCCCCCTCTCAGCAGGTGGGGAGGGCACTGCGGACACTAAGGGCCAAGGGATTCCGCCAACGAGGAACTGTGGTGGCTGCAGAGCACGGTAGCAGGGCGCACTTTGTTTCATCAAAGGCTTCAGAAGGCTGAGTTATTCCTTCGTTAGATCTGTGAGCATCATTAATTTTTAGATACATTGGGGGAGGATCTGGGAAGAGTTGAGGAGGGGAAGAATATGATCAAAATAATCAAAATGTGTTTTATGAGAAAATTTTAAGTGGAAATGTATGCTGAACTATAATTTTACTCGTAGCTGCCACTATCTGCCTGATCATCACTTTCCAATGCACTTTGGCGGAGAAAGGAGTTTTATCCTGGTTAGAACAGTATTATCTAGAAATATGCATCTATCCACCCGTTCATCCATCCAGATAGATCATCTGTTGAGCCAATCTAAAGAGCATAGTCAAGCATACTTCACGGGAAGTCCAGTCATGACTACTAGTTAAACTTTATGATTCCATAAGAAGAGATTGGGCACGTTCAGGGTGGTATGGCCATAGATGTGATTCCATAAGGAATTGACAGGCACTGGTTCACTCTTTGCTTGTGCTCAGCTAGCTTTTTTTTATACAACCCAGGTCCACCTGTCTAGGGATGGTGTTGTCCACAGTGGGCTGGGTCTGCCCTCATCGATCATCAATTGTCAGTCTAGACAATTTCTCCCAGACATGGCCACAGTCTGATAGAGGCAAGTGTTCAATTGAAGTGCCCACCCCCAGGTGCCTCTAGGTTCTGTCAAGCTGACAGTAAAACTTAACCAGGACAGATAGAAAGAGAATCCACAATGAAAAAACAACAACTGATGGCTCGGTGGATGGTGAGGTGCTGTCTGTCTGTCTGTCAGTGCTGTCTGTTGAGCCTGTCATCCAGATAACCCACTGCAAATTCTCGTCATTCCTGGGCCCTGGATGTTAATGTGCTAATTTAAGGAGGCCTCCAGAGCTGAGCACCGTGGGCTGTGCCTGTCACCTCAGCACCTGAGCTCAGGAGCTCAGAGCCGACTTGTCTATAGTGAGTTCCAGGACAGTCTGGTGGGGGTCAAACAAAAACCAACCCCCCAAACCAAAATAACAACAACAAAAAGAAAATAGTCCCTCCAACCTAAACCAACAAACAAAAAGACAGGATTTTGGTCAATGGCTGATTGCAGATTAGCTATATTAAAAGTTACGCTTAAATTCTGGGTTATCCATTTCTTCGTTTCAGTTCAGAGCATTTCTGAGCTATTGGCGTGTTCAGGTATTACAACTGTTACAGACGTACAACTGTAACGCCAACTAAAATCAAACTTATATAATATCCTGGAATATATTTTAATTAAGGAGTAATTTACATACATGCTGGTTTCTACTGAGGCAGAAAACTATTGTGGGAATTTGATGCCTGGTGCTTGTGTTTCAATAGTCATTTAATTAATTAATTAATTTGCAGTGCACATGCTAGGCAATGCTCTGAAACTAAGCCACATCTCCAGATCCAATTATTTCCAATGTCGTTCTCTTTCTTCTAACTAATTAATTTTAAAAGTAGCTTTAAAATGTATACTTCAGTGTGTCGGGGGCTGTTGTGATTGTTGTTATTATCATCATGGTTATTAATGTTTTGAGACAGTTTCACTGTGTAGCCAAGCGTGTTGCTCCGGCTGCCCTGCAAATCAGGCAGCTTCTGCCTCGGCCCCAAGTGCTGGGATTGCAAGTGTGCGCAGGTACATATGACTTACTTGATCTTCTGCCAACACGCCAGGGCTTTATCTCCCCAGTATGTTGCATTATGCAGGCAATTATCTAACATGCCCTTACCAACATACGAGGAGTGCCCATTAAACATAATTAGTGGATGGGAACGTTCTTATTCACTTGTAATTGAATCTTTTGTATAATTATTAAAATCAAATAAAAGCCAGCGTTGTGGGTCAAGCATTCAAACATTATTTGCTAACTGGCTGGGGATCACATGATTTAGATTTTGTTTAGTTTTTTTTTTTTAGGCTCAAAAAGAAAGTTATTTAGACTTTCAATACATTAAAAAAAATGAGTTCTTTCTTCGGTACAGTGTGTTCTTCCTCCAGTTTGTCAGCAGCAGCACAGGCTGGGATAGTATTTAATGCGTCTGTAGAGGCGGTGGAGTCCATTCTAAAATACCCTTTTCCTGAAGAGAATACCCTGAAGTGTGTTTTTAGTTTAGGCTGACCTGACGTCGTTTCTCGACCGGTTGGGAATTCACAGACCGGCATCCACAACAGGGAAGGCTCCAGAGGACTGGGTCCCGACAATGGAGGGAAGTGAGGGCCATGAGGCAAACAGCTATTTCTGGCTTCTGGTTCCAAATGGGAGCGAACAGGAGCGTCCCAGAATCTGGGCAAAGTGGAGGAAGACAGACATCATTTTTTAAAAGAGAAAAAAAAAACCACCCACAAAAACTAGAAAAACAAAACAAACAAACAATGTTGAAGAGTTGTCTTTCATGGGTCCAGGCACGTTTTGATCTCACTACTCCATGTAAAACAAGGGACTCTTCATTTTTAGTCATTGAATCATTTGTGCGAGTAATGCTCGCGGGTACCAGAGGAGGGCGGGGTTTCTCATCCACCATTCCTTTAGACCATTTATTTTAGGAGAGTCTATTCTGTGGTTTGATTTATAGTTAGGAAGGATGTGCTCATTTATTTGGCCACTCGGTATGTGTTAGTTGAACTTCTAGTGGGTGTTGAGGGGGAACAGCCACTGACAAAATGCCTGCAGTCGCTGTGAGGTGGCACAGTGGAAGAAACAGAGGCAGCAGATCAGGGTGCTGGAGAGACGAGGACACAGGGAAACCGTGCTCTCTGTGGGCTGCTGATGGAAGATGTCTGCTCACAGATCTGAAAATGAAAAAGCAGCTATGAAGACAAAAGGATTTCCTAGGCCCTGAACGTTCTTAGGTCTGTCTCACTTGTATGTCCAAGGATCAGCAAGGAGGACCAGTGTGTTGGGGAGAGAGAGAAGGATGGGCCAATGTCAGGGAGATAGTTGGGTGTCAAATTGTTTCTTGTAGGCCACTGTAAGAACTTGAGTTTTTGTTTACTTAGATCCAGTGAGCTAAGAAAGGATGCCTGGAAAGTTCCTAGGAAACGTGTGACATGATTTGGTACAGTTTCAAAGTGTCAGTCAGTCAACAGTGTGGATAATAGACCGGAGGGAGGTGAGGTTGGAAGTAGGAAGACCACTTAGAGGCTATTATGATGGTTAGGGCAAGACAGATGGTGGTTGGGAGATGTTGTGGGATATTATTTTAACTATGTAAAGATGTGTTACATTTGTTTAGGCTGTGGGATATTACTTTAACTGTGTAAAGGTGTGTTACATTGGTTTATGCTGCATTTGTTTAGTGATGTCAGGATGTGTGTTTAATTATGAAAAGATGTGTTACATTAGTTTCACCTTGCCTGCCCAAGGCACCTGATTGGCCTAATAAGAGGTGAACAGCAGGAGAAAGGATAGGCAGGGCTGGCGGGCAGAGAGAATAAATAGCAGAAAGGAGAGAGAAAAGGAACACGAGGAAGAAGAGAGGAGAGGATGAGGGACACACCGGGGGCAAAAAGCCAGGCAGACACCAGCCAGCCAACTAGACACCAGAATCAGTGAAAGTAAGATATACAGAAGAAAGGTAATGAGCCCCGAGGCAAAAGGTAGATAAAGAGCAACAGGTTAATTTAATTTAAAAGAGCTAGCCAGAAACATACTTAAGGTGGGCCAAGCGTTCGAAACTAATAATAAGTCTCCGTGTCACATTTGAGAGCTGGTTGGTGACCTAAAAGAAAAAGCCTGGTACAGGGAGCTGATGGTGAGAGTAGCCAGTGGGGAGCTGTTAGAGCCTGGAAGTCTGAAGCCTTGCTGATGGGTTGGGGAAAATGAATGACAGAAAGAAGGGGGAATCTTGAGTACCTTCCGTTCCCATCAACCGGGAGGTTGCAGGTCCTTTGGTGGGATGGGAAGAGGATAGGAAAGGGCCCAGCACTTCAGGTGTGTGAGCCTGGTATATCCCTTATCCTGCTGAGAAGATATTTATTATCAGTATTGTGTGGACAGAAGGATTCCTTAGCAGGTGGAGAGACTCACCCAAGACGATAGTCTGCCGATGAATGTTTCATAGAGTTTAATCCGGGTCTTGTGGATGCCAGAGTTTGCTCTGTGTGTCACAATGCTGCCTGTTTGCGTTAAGCTGAAGTATGCACCGAGGAAATAGTAAGTCTGGCTCTCATTTCTTGGTTGTTCATCATTTCTTATCATTGGGATACTTTCTGCTCTTTTGAACACAGCTTGGATTTTACAGGGAAAACATCACGTTATTCTAGAATCTACCATTTTTCAGTATCATCAACGTTACTGCTGTAAAAGCACCACGGAAACAGGAAAAGGGATGCCTTATCCGGGCGTTCATTTATGCCTTCCTTCAATCATTCACTCGTTCTCCATTCAGAGCAATTGAGCATTTGTGCCTAACCAGGCTTGGGGAGTTTCCACACTCAGGGAGATGAGCAAGCAACCTGTTGAGAGAAGTCACAGTACTGTGTGCCACCAAGATGGTACTGTCACATTTAAGATGAAACAGGTGGATGGAGGAAAGACAGATTCTTCTAGATTAAATCCTGGGCTGAGGAATTCTTGATCAAGCAAGTGAAGTTTGGATGAGAATTTGAGAAAAGCAGATTTTACCAAACAGGGAAGTTTCAAAAAGTATTCCAGGCATAGAAAACAGTGGGTTTTGTTTTGTTGTTTTGTTTTTTTAGATTTTTAAAAAATGATAACCCAGCATATTGAACATTAGGAATAAAACACAGAGAGCTAATTGTAACATATCCAAACAATATAAGCAAGATTTAGATCCAACACTGAGGAGTGTGAGAAATGTAAGTCTATGGAGAGACGTGGAACGTTCTTAGATCACAATCCTCGACACTGTGAAGATACTGGATGTAGTGGCGTGTGCTTATAATCTCAGTTCTTAGATCACAATCCTCGACACTGTGAAGATACTGGATGTAGTGGCGTGTGCTTATAATCTCAGTTCTTAGATCACAATCCTCGACACTGTGAAGATACTGGATGTAGTGGCGTGTGCTTATAATCTCAG
>PVIU01002063.1:168745-185762 GCA_004026605.1 Ondatra zibethicus | reverse complement strand
TTAAGAAAAGAAAGATTCATCTTGGCTTATGGATCTCAAGGACCACAGTCCATCATGGGATCCACCTTGGCTTATGGATCTCAGGGACCACAGTCCATCATGGGATCCACCTTGGCTTATGGATCTCAGGGACCACAGTCCATCATGGGATCCACCTTGGCTTATGGATCTCAGGGACCACAGTCCATCATGGGATCCATCTTGGCTTATGGATCTCAAGGACCACAGTCCATCATGGGATCCACCTTGGCTTATGGATCTCAAGGACCACAGTCCATCATGGGATCCACCTTGGTTTATGGATCTCAAGGACCACAGTCCATCATGGGATCCACCTTGGCTTATGGATCTCAAGGACCACAGTCCATCATGGAGGGAGGTGAAATGGAGTGCCTTGATCCTTGCTGGTATGAGTGTGGCACCTCAGTTTGCTCACATAGCCATGAACCATATGGTGATTTGAGTGAGAAATATTTCCTATAGGCTCATGTATTTGAACACTTGGTTCCTGTTGCTGGTAAAGTTTATGAAGGTATGCAACTTTTAAGAGATGGAGCCTTGCTGGAGGAAATATATCACTGGGGAGGCCTTTAAATGTCTTATAAGTTGGCTCCACTTCCTATTCTCCCTCTGCTTCTGGTGTGTGGCTACAATGTGATCAGCTGGCCAGCTTCCTGTTCCAGCCGCTCTGCCTTCCCTGTTTGTCACCACACTTTCCCCATCACGATAGACTGTATCCTTTCTGGAATTGTAATCTAAAATAAATCATTTTATACTTCAAGTTGCCTTTTGTCAGCTATTTTCTCAAACAAACGAAAAGAACCTAATAAATACCAGGAGGCAAAGAACAAAGAAATGAACTAAGGCTTGGATAGAATTTCAAAAACCTTGTTTGGGATAACTGCAAACCAGGACACAACTCCTAAAGGCTCCATTGCCTTCACATCACACCACAAGTTGTAGATGGAGAAAAAGCCTGAGGCTGCAGTGGGGTCATTTCAGATAAAGCCACGGCATCCTGAATCTCAGAGTGTTTTGAACAATACTGTAGCTATAGGATATTTGGAGAAATGAGAGGCTGGTTACAAGAAGGGTATGTCCTCTGGTAGGGACAGAACAGTTTAAAAAGATGTTTGGATATCAAGTTGACAAGGGGTGGGCTTGTGATTCTTAATCTTCATTGTCAGTTTGACTGAGAGGTGCCTAGGAAATAAATAAAGCACACCTCAGGGGCTTTGTGAGGATTACAGAAGGAACTAGGAAGCTTTGTAAATGTGGGCCTTGCCATGTGATTGCATGAGAAAGAGCAAAAAGTTACTTGTGCAAACATTCTCATTCTGCTTGCCTGCTACCATAGGGTGAGTTGTTCTCCATGCCATCCCTACGACAATGGGTGGAAAGCTTTGAAACTCTGAGGTCAACTAAACAATGCCTCTTTTGATTTGTACATATGCCATTCTATCACAGTGATGTGCCTAACATAGACGCTATCCCATTCTTGAGGGCTGACTACTCTGATGACAATTTCATTATCTTAAAGATGCCACCTTTTAATATTATGCCAATAACTATTAAATTCCAACATAAATTTGGGAGGGGACATTCAAAGAGAGAAAGCAAATAGTCTGGAGTCTTAGTGTGCACCATTTTAAAAGATGAATTTATGGGGGGAAAAGAATAACTCAACTTTGACGATTCTAGATGATAAGAGAGTTAATTTATCCTCCCGAGTTTGTTAATACTAATGAACACTGTAGTTAAAAGTTAATTGTGACATCTTAAAATATCATATATCTACATATTTGACTTTTTAAAATCTTTATTGTCCTAGAATTCTTTGTAGAGTTTCCAGGGCACTAACTAGAACAACAACAAAAAAGTAGGTCACTTTTGTTGAGAGAAACATCTAAGTTTCATGAGTCAAGAGAGAAAGAATTCTGGCCGCTCCAAATACACTCGTGAGTGGTCCCTTCTGGCCTTGATGGTGCTTAAAGGCTCTTGTGTAGGTTCAGCAAGTAAAAATGAGGGATGCCTAGTTACATTTGAATTGCAAATAAATGTAGCCTCTTAAGGCAGGCATGACTTGTATATATATAATATAAATATATACACTTATCTGAATCCATGTTCAACTGAGTGTCTTGTATTTTATCTGGTAGTCTCACTCTGGCTGGCTTCCCTTGGCATGATGAGAGAACCAGCAGGAGACATTGGAAGTGGACTGAGAACAGTTTTCCAGCATGTTCCCTTCTGGCTGATTGCATCCCTTGGCCGGTTATACCTGTCTATCAGTCCTCTGCCTTCGTGTGGTGGAAACCTCTTTTCCTGCATGTTTCTTGCGATCCAGGGGAAACATATCTAGCATGCAGGCTCTGGGTCCCATCTTGTTTCGAGGCAGCATTAACTGCTATTTCTCTGCTTGGTTGCATTTCCCATACTACATCTACGCCCTATTAAATACTCCTTAAATAGCTTGAGTAGGCGTGCTATTTCCTACCTGCATGAAGAAACAGATGCTCTCATAAAGACCCAGTCTCTGGGGTGTCTTTCTGGTGTCAACAACTTCAATTTCTCACAACATTGGGAATATTGAGTCTCGGGCTTGCATGAGCTACTGCGCACTGCTCTTCCCTCTCCAGCATCAATACCACTGGTTTCTTTACCATACCTTAGTTTTCCAGCAGTTGCCTAGGGCTGGCTTTTGTTTTCTTTTGCTCCCTTTACACGATATTCTAGTTTCAGCTATTACAAACTTTATGCGGAACTGTGATTTGTTTGTTTAGTTACCATCAATGTGACAAAAATGTGTCTGTGTAATAACACAAAAGCTTTAGACATTCCAGAGTGTGATGCGGTCTCAAGAAATTGGTTAGGAAGCTCTACAGTGGTTATGATGGCAATCTTATATGTCAAATATGCTAAGCTATGGTGCCTATATAGCCAAACATCATTCTAGATGTTTTTGCAAGAGGTGTTTAAGATGAGACATATTTAAACTTGTGGAGTTTGTGTGAAGCAGACTGGTCGTCTACATGTGGATAAGGCTCAGTCAGCGTGCTGGTTTGCATCTGTCAGCTTGACACAAACTGAAGTCACCTGGAGAGAGCAAACTTCATTCTTTCACGAGATTAGCCTGTGGACATGTCTGTGGTGGCATGTTCTTGGTTAACAGAGGGTCCGAACCCCTGTGGGGATTATCATTTTGGGGTAGGTGGTCCTGAGTTGTCTAGGAACACAAGCTGAGCAAGTCCTGGGAAGCCGTCATAGTTTCTGCTTCTCTAGGTCCCTTCTTCAGTTCCTTGCCTTGGCTTCCTGTGATATACACCATAAGCTGAAATGAACCCTTTCCTCCACGACTTTGTTTTATCACACGACAGAAGGCTAAGTAGGACACGATCTAACTGCCGGCTTGAGTAGAACAAATGACAGACCTGCAAGCAAAAAGGAATTCTTCCTGAAGTGGTCTTTGGACTTGGACCCCAGTCTTGGCTTTCCCAGATCCTGAACCCGCTAATCTGCCTGCTGGTTTTGGTCTTGTCAGTCTCAATTACTACTACAGGATACGCTAGTTTGCAAACTCTTTTTCTGCGAGAGGTAAACTTCTTCTCCTGAGTTAAACAATGTCTCTCTCGTGATCTCATGCCACAAGGAATATAAGAGCAAGGTGTGTTTCTACCTACTGCACTGTCCAGGTCCTGGAGTTTTCTTGCTTCTTCCTTCAGATTGGCTTTGTAACAGTTGAAGATGTTTCAGGCATCACAATCAGGTCCAAAATATTCAGAGGAAAAAGTATGATTGAGTTTGTTTCTTCCATCTGGGAACCTTTCCCCAGGAGCTTCCTTAGCATATTCTCTGCCTCATGGTCTCTGTGTTGGTTGACCTAACAAGACTGGAGTTTTCTTACCTAGGGCTAAGGCCAGCTTCTTCCGGATTCTATTGGGTGGTCACTTGAGGGGAAGCAAGGTACTCTTGATAGGAAAGAGAAGAGCAAGCAGATTTTGGAAAAGCAGTCAGCAAAAGCCTTCTGAGGGCTCACCTAGATGTTGAACATGGCTTGATAAACATCTAGGGTTGAGAGGAACAGAGGCAATCAGAAGGAAGTAAGATCTGTGTATGCACGTCTGGAAGAGTTTTAGAAAGGACACACCGAAGTGCGGACATGGGCGCCTCAAAATCATTCAAATACTCTTTTAATGTAGGTGAAACAGAGGACTTGCAGGTTATACTTATTTCATTCTATATGCTTACAGTAGTGTAATGATTTAATAAGACATTTTTATGTTAATATTTAATGGTCTGGATTCATATAAGTGCCTACTAAGTGTGCCTTTATTGGAAATGTGAAAAATATGGATAAATTCTCAACTGAATCTCAGGTACTGTATGAAAAAAAATGCATCTTTAATGCACATTGAGCCAACAAGTGTAACTGAAGTTGTAACTGGCAAGTAAAGAAAGGTACAGAATGAATGGCAGGAAGTATTTTTACAGTATTGTATTCTTTAGAAGGACTTGATTCACAGCTGGCAGTGGTGGTGCACACCTTTAATCCCAGCACTCAGGAGGCAGAAGCAGTCAGCTCTCTGTGAGTTTGAGGCCAACCTGTCTACAAGAGCTAGTGCCAGAACAGGCTCCAAAGCTACAGAAAAACCCTGTCTCGAAAACTCAAAAAAAAAAAAGGACTTGATTCACATCTTTATTGAAATTTTTCATAAACTCGCAAAAGGTCCAATTCAAATGGTACTTCACATGGCAGGTGATAAGATATCAATAGTCAAGGGATGTTTATATGAGCTAAGAGTTGCCCCCATAAAAGCCCGTAGTCACTGTTTAAGGAAACTGCATATCTGTATAGTAGCTTTTGCAAAATTAAAGTTCACTATACAAACAAATGGTTTTAAAGCAACACAAGAAAATGCAGAAATCTGAAAGTGTTTTTCTGTTTAAGTCAGATGAAGAAGAAAATGTTGGGAAAACATAAAGAATGTTTCTTGCAGATACTTCTTTCTCGTAAGTAGTTTAAATTCCAATGGAGTGTGTAAAAAGTTTGTTTTTGTTTTTCAAGACAAGGTTTCTCTGTAGCATTGGAGCCTGTTCTGGAACTAGCTCTGTAGACCAGGCTGGCCTCGAACTCACAGAGATCTGCCTGCCTCTGCCTCCCAAGTGCTGGGATTAAAGGCGTGCACCAACACTGCCCAGCTTGTAAAAATCTCTTTTATAAACACAGGAGAATGATGCCCTTTGGGAAGTTTTATAGTTAGGAGGATGACAGGAAAAGCTGTAGGCTGAGGTGGTAGAAGTGGGACGGACTCAGATTATGAAAGGCCGTGCACGTGATGCAGATGAGAAGGAGTGGTGATCTCTAACCTGGGATGGAATGGAAATAGAGAGATGGCTCGGAGGTATTGGAGGGGAGTGGTTGAAAAGGGAACTGACTGGGGAAAGAACAACGGTGCTGCTGGAGGTGTTCAGGGAAGAGACGACAGTGTGGAGAGAAAGCGGCGTGCAGAACTCTGAGAGAGGTAGAGCTCAGCTGTGTTAATGATCAGTTAGATGCGAAGGGGCCCACATAGGGATCCATGGTGAAATCAATGGAAGCATTAATAGAAGGAGCATCAAGGGGACAGTGAGAATATGCACTAAAAAGCATCCCCTTCCAGGGATGTCCAACATACTTCATCTGCTTTCTTTATTGTCTCACTCTGCTTCCCATCCACCCATCTCCTTGAGTTCTTTCTCTCACAGGTACTGTCTTGATATTTAGTAAAACCCAGAATTCCCAACAACTTATTTTTATGTTTTTGTGTTATGAAAGAGCTTTTTTTTTTAGCACACTCAGTTAAACTGTTTTGTTTATTGATTTTTGGAAACAGTGTTTCTTTGTGTAGCCCTGACTACACAAAGCTTTGTGTAGCTCTGTAAGACCAGGCTAGCCTTGAACTCATAGAGATCTGCCTGCCTCTGCATACCAAGTGCTGGGGCTAAAGATGCACCACCACTTCCCAACTTACTATTGGACTTTAAACTACTTATGGAGGTATCTGCAAGAAATACTTACGTTCTTTTCTTCACCTGGTTTCAATAGAAAAATATCTCTATCACATATAATGGGAATGGGGTCTGGGACAATTATCTGTGTCTATGGGAGTTTGCTGTGGTAGATATGCAGTTTTCAATTCAGAGAAAGTGAGGTCTGAGTTTACAAAAAGCACATGAGAGAGTCATTTAGGAATGGTGCTGTGTAGACAACAGAGTTTAAAGGCTGGAACTTCTGGAGTTGCTCACATGTTTGGCCAAGGAATGAGTCTAACTTCTTCCAAAAGAAAGTGTGGTTGACTATGGGATGTCTGGTTTCCAGGAGACCAAAGGTCCTGCAAGGTGGCCTTCTGGGACTCAGACAAGTGAGGGAATGGGGACATATATAACAAAATGAGCTTAAGGGTCTGTTATGAAACTTGATTTTGTCCTGTGTCAGTTCTGAGCAGTAAGGAGAAGTTTGACAGGGGTGGGAGCATCTCACTTCTGTATCCCCAGAATGCTAATGCAGGGGTACTTCAGAACTATTTAGCGACTGAGTAGGTGATTATTGCTGAGGTAGACTAGGAAGTTAATGAGATGGATGAGGTGAAGGCAGTCTTAAGATTTTGGAAAAACTGAATAAACAATTTGACGTTTGTTTAAGAGTTTCATGTCTTACAGTTTCCTGCCTGGAAAATAAATTGATAATTCAGAAAGTGTATATTTCCTGAATAATGGACATACTCAGAAGGCATCTTTTACTATTCTGTGCCATAGAGAGAGGGAATTTCTATAATACAGAGCAGGGATATGAGAGTCAAAAGCATTCTATTTTGAGGACTTCACCAGACCAACATTTAAAACTGTTTGCTGTGAAATATGTACTATCACCTGTAATGTGCTCTAGCTAAATATTTAACTTGAACGCATAAGCTGTTGCTTCTATTTTAGTTTATTGGAGATACAAAAGATAGAAAAGCAAACATAAATGATACCACATGGAAATAACCAGATAAATATAGAAGATGGGACATTCTATAAAACCGTTGGCCCAGTTTATTTAACAAGTTGTTGAGATATAAAAGAAAAAAAGGCGGGTGATTCTGCTACATCAGAGCAAGGGATTTTGGTCTGGATGGCTGTTTTGACTAAACAATTTCCAAGAGCATTTTGTAACATTCAAAGGCACTGAGCTATAAACTGGGCATGAAAAAAATTAAAAATTTATTTTTGTGGAAACTGTGGATCATTTATCAAATAAATCAGTATTTAGAGTTTTTTGGTAAAAATGTCACATATGCTTATAATCATATAAAAATATCTGAAGCGATAAACTCTTCATAAAGGTTAGGTTTAGTTTGTGTGAGCGTGGTGTAGGAATTTCTTCTGTTCATGTGTTGCTTTCATTGGTTAATGAATAAAGAAACTGCTTTGGGCCTGATAGGGCAGAACTTAGGTAGGCGGAGAAGACAGAACTGAATGCTGGGAAGAAGGGCAGAGAGAGAGACACCATGGATCTTTTGCCTGAGACGGACACTGGTTAGAATCTTGCCAGTAAGCCACAGTCATGTGGAGATACACAGATTAATAGAAATGGGTTAAATTAAGATGTAAGAATTAGCCAATAAGAAACTAGAGCTAATGGGTCAAGCAGTGTTTTAATGAATACAGTTTCTGTGTGATTATTTCAGGGGCTAAGCTAGCCAGGTGGCTGAGAAGAACAAAGGGGCCCTCCTTGTAACATGAGCAGATGTTTTATTTTCTCAGTTTTGTCTATTCATGTTTCCTGGTATTTAAACTGCATTTATATTTCTTTGGAATATTAAAAACTTTTTTTTGAGTAATTAAAATAAAAAGCAACTAAAGGTGCCACTTAAAAAGATACTTCTGTCCTTAATGCCACCAAACAATAAAATAACAGCCTGTGTTTCTGGGGTTGCGGTTAGATACTACACAGAGAGGTGTGTAAACTACCTCAGGACAGGTGTGTATGTGTACTACACAGTGAGGTGTATAAACCACCTCAGGACAGGTGTGTGTGTGTGTGTGTGTGTGTGTGTGTGTATGTACTACACAGTGAGGTGTGTAAATAGCAACAGGACAGGTGTGTGTGCACTACACAGTGAGGTGTGCAAACAGCAACAGGACAGGTGTGTGTGTGTGTGTGTGTGTGTGTGTACTACACAGTGAGGTGTATAAATAGCAACAGGACAGGTGTGTGTGTGAAGGGGGGAGTCTGTGTGTCTGGTTCCTTCTAAAGGCTATGAGTAAATCTATGCTATGCTTCTCTCTGGCTTCTAGTTGCTTCCTGGCCTAACCCTTGGCTCTGTGTCTATTTCTACAGCAGTGTTACACAGTCTGCATCTGAATTCTGCTGTTCATAAGACCTCAGCACTGCTGAATTCAAGGCTCTCCTACTACAACATGACTCATAAGCCTAAGTATCTGCCATAGATATGTATGCTTTATTTCAATCCAGACTCAGATACCCATAGGCTAAGCACATACCTGTCCTTTTATAAAAATCTCCCCTCTTCTGATGACCTCTATCCCAAGGGATTTGCTGCTTTGCTTTTTTTTTTTTAAGCATATCTGTCACTAGAGGGGAAACTTAACCTTTGAGGCATTAGTATTGATCCTATAAACAGTTTTTGCTTGTTATATAAGAGCCAGATAGAAGGATTCAGTATCAAATGTTAACTTTTAACTCTGTGCCTGGTTAACATTTAAGTCTGGCTCCCTCTACTGGACGATATGTTAACTTCCCTTCCTACTCATTTTTCCTGCTCCCTACTCTGAACTGGAGTTCAAAGAGCAAACTACAGAGATCAGGCGGGATTTTCCACTCTTCCTTCACTCATCTGTCCATTCCATTTCATTGACCAGCTTGCGGCTTGTAATGGTGGGAAACTTACTTTAATAAACTACCCATCTGTTACCCACCACAATCTACCTGAAGCAGGGCTAACATTTAACTCCGTCCCTAAGGTCAACACATGCCAGCATGACTGCAACATCTACCCTTCCCTTCAGTGTGATAGAGGCTGTGGGTCTGAACAGAGACTTTCTGAGCAGGACAAAAGCCCTAGAGATTTGCCCGGCCTAACATTCCATTTTCCTAGCAAGGAAGCACAGCTGCAGAGAGAGGTGATTTCCTCCCATTGTGCAGCTTCAAGATTTTCAACTAGCATGTATCACAATGTAGCACACATTTCTCAAACATTTTACAGAGACTAATTAGAGAATCCATTCAAGTTATCATAATGTTTTGACTGCCTCTCACATGTCGGGCTCTCAGAGACATGCAAAGGCTTGTGAGAGGCAATCTCTGCTCCTCAGAGGGCTTACTGCTAATTAAATTGTTTAAATGATGGTTTTAGGTTAAACAGAGCTGCCAGGTCTGCAACTACAAATGGCCAATTACGTGATATTTTGGGGCTAATAAATACTAACTCTTGACAGATGATTGATAATTTATTTGCATAATTTTCTGCATTGGTCTTAGCCCTGATACAACAGGTTTTTGATTTTGACCATTTTTTTTCCTGTACTAGAAATTGATGGCTTTTGTATATGATACACTATCATATACACACTGGAGTGGGGTTTCAATATTTTTATCTTGCTGTTGGGTAGTGATGGCATATGCCTTTAATCCCAGCACTTGGTAGGCAGAGGCAGGTGGATCTCTGTGAGTTTGAGGCCAATCTCGTCTATAGAGTGAGTTCCAGGACAGCCAGGACTGTTACACAAAGAAGCCCTGTCTCGAAAAAGAAAAAAAAATTATCTTGTTAAAATGTTAAATGACTTTAGACTGTCCTGAATGATCTAAAAGTTGCTTTTGGGTGGAGCTATTAGAATCTCCCTATATTCACTTCTTCCCCAGAAAACATATCTGAATATCTAGTTGCTATCTATTGGTCTACTTGTCTCCACCTCAATCCATCACACAAGGCTAAGAATCTCTGCAGGTGTTTTGCAGTCAGAGTATTAATTTTATCTGCCTATCATAGTGACCGAATTCTTATACCCTTGTACTCATATATAGACCTTCACAAATAATTCACTACTGAACACTCGTGCTGCTGCTCAAAGAAACAGTAAGAGTTGTTATTCATATGGGCGCAGCGCACTGCAGCGATTGCCAAGTCAGACTCCATCAGGCCCTTCTGCTTGGCAGCCCCATTACCTGGGACAGTAACTCGATCCCTTGGTGTCTTTGAGTCCTGCTGGGATTCTTGTGATGAATAACGAAGGAGCATGCTTGAGACCATGAGCTGGTCCAGAGATGGCATGTTTATGTGTTCATGAACACTGTTGTTGCTTCATTTGTATGTGCAAAGAAGACAGGTGTACACATAGATCTTAAGGAGGAATTTAAAGTTGATTTACACAGTGAGAGGTGGCTAGGTAGATGCCATTGCCTGCTGGGTTTGGATCCATAGGAGGGGGAGAGTATTCACCAGGGAGAGTGTACTTTGGTAACCATAGGCACCAGGCTGAGAAATCTTAATTCTAAACTAATGAGCTAAATGTCAGGCTCCTGCTGTCCCCATATCTTCTGCTTAAAAGATACAGAACGTATTATGGGAAGAAATCCAAGTCCATCATGAGAGGAAAGAAACAAAACACCCTAAGTGTCAAAAGTTAAAGAAGATGTATTTGAACAACCTGAATCTATTCCTTCCGTGACATCTTTAGAAATCACAGGTGTCTCTGTTTCAAACTCATTTACAATTCTTGGATTTTAGCATCAAAGGCAGGAGCAAGTGCAACAAAAGGACTCTGTTCTTACTATTCACCATGTAAGCGCAGGTGCTTGCATCCGCTCAGCACCTAGCTACAGACGCCATGTGAAATTCCCGAGTCACACATCACCCTGAGACTCTGCAGTACTTCATTTTCATCAAGGTAGATGGAAATGTGATTATTTCAAGGGACGAGGACTTTTTATAAGCATTATGCTTTTAAAACTCAGATGAGACTTAATCAACCGTTTCTCGTTTTAAGTCGCTGATGCCTCTTTTTCCACAGAGCCCAGAAGTCAAGCTGAGCTTGAATTAAAATCCATTTTCTAGGCTGCTTCTGAAAGATAAAAAATGCTAATTGGCTTGCAGCTTCTTCAAAGCCCAGCCAACAGGTTGAGTCTTAGATGTTTAATCAGGTGTGGTCTGGAATAGGGCCTACCCGATTATGACAAATCCAGGCCTTTGGTGAGCTGTTTTCATCTCACCGGAGCAGCTCACTGGCTTGCCAGAAGCACCTTGTCACTATTAATTGGGGATCTTACCCCATGTCACCATTGCTGCCACCCCATTTAGCATTAATGAAGCAGGTGCCACAGGTGCCACAGCCCTTTTGCTGGGCGCCAGCAATGAATCAGCCCATCAGATGAAGAGACGCTGGCTTCCTGGACTGCTCTGAATTCTTCTGACCCGCCATGGAGAAATGCTAAAAATAATTACATGTCATGGTCCTAAGGGCAAACAGCAAGTGAAGTGCATAGTCAAGAATATCTATAAAACTCAACAAAAAAATGTGAGCCTCTATGGCATCCAAATGAAGACCACACTCCCCTTCCCACAGTCAGCTAAGTGAAGCAGAAGCATCTAGAAGTGGGAGTGCAAGGGGGTTTTCTCAGCCTGGAAAAGGTGCTGTGCAGAGGCTAGCTGGCTAACCTCTTCCCTGGTGAAGGAGCAGCCGGGAGTGTCAAGAATTCCAACCTTCACCCCTTCGACCTAACGCTGTACTAGAGATTCTATTTAGGGACATTAGGCAAGAAAAGGAACTGGAAAGGAAGAAGTAAAATGTCTCTATTCGCAAATAGCATGTCTTGCAGACAGACAAATTCGGAGACTCCTTCAAAAGCTATTAGGACTAAAACGAAGTCAATCAATTTTCAGAACACAAACTGTATTCAAAAATGCATGTGTGTTTGTGCGTGTTGTGTTGATGTGTGTATCTGAGTGCAGACAAACATGTGACACTAGAAGCCTGTGGAAATTCAGAATTTGGTCCTCTCCTTCCATGGTTCCAGGCTTTTTCTTTTAGGCCACCAACCAGCTCCCAAATCATGACACAGAGACTCATTATTAGTTTTGAACGTTCGGCCTAGCTTAGGCATGTTTCTTGCTAGCTCTTTTAATATTAACCTGTTTCTCTTTATCTACCTTTTGCCTTGGTTTTTTTTTTTTAAACCTTTCCTTACTTCTTGCTGTCTCTATGTCTGACTGGCTGGTAGCTGCCTGGCTTCTGGCCCTGGGCATCTGCTCTCTTCTTCTCTTGAGCCTAGAGTCCTTCTCCTGTTTATTCTCTCTGCCTGCTAGCCCCACCTATCCTTTTCTCCTGCCTAGCTATTGACTGTGCAGCTCTTTATTAGACCGATCAGGTGCCTTAGGCAGCAAAGGAAAAACAATGCAATACATCTTTTCATAATTAAACAAATGTAGCATAAAAATGTAACACACCTTTACACAGTTAAAGTAATATTCTGCAGCATAAACAAATGTAACACATTTTTACATAGTTAAAATAATATACCACAACATTTCACTACAGGATTCAGGGGTCAGACCTTTATCCCCTTTGAGCCATCTTACTGGCCCTCAGCTTTATTTTTATACAAGTGCCATGAACAACTTGAAAAAGAAGGTTTTTTTTTTTAAAAATCTATTCATGACTGACTGTATCAGAAGAATAAAATATTTACAGACAAAATGAACAAAAGAATTTCAGAATTTCTACTCTGAAAACCATAGCACATATTTGAAAGGAATTTGAGAAGGTATGAGGGGTAGGAAAACAATAATCCCATGCTTTTACAGCTGATGGCCTGCACCATTGTAAAAAGACAGAATTCTCCAAAAGATCTACAGATTCAGAACCATTACCATCAGAGTCACAGAAAACATATTTGCATAAAACCAGGTAGCATTTCAAGGAACCAAAACCAGCCCAAGAAATTCTAGCAAAGAATAAAACAGGAAGATGCATACTTCTTGCTTTAAAATGTACTGTATAAGAAGGATATGAACTCTGTATGATGCTGACACACACATAGACACCCCATACACACACACCACATGTGCACACACATATACTCACACCATGCTCACACGTGCACCTTCACACACACACACACACACACACACACACACACACACACACGGTATAAAATTAGGAGTCCAGAAATAAATACATATGTCTCTGGTCAACTGATTTGTGACAGGTGTGCACTGACCATTCATTGAGGATAGAATTGTCTTCTTGGCAAATGGTGCTGGCATCCAACAGCGTAGCCACATTCAGAAATGTAAATTTGGACCCTTATTTCAACTTACGTATAAAAACCAGCTTATAACAAATAAAAGACATAGGTACAAGGTCTAAAAGTATGGAAGGAACCTTTAGAAGAAAACATAGGGATAAATTTTATGATCTTCCTATTCATGGCATTAAAACAATGAATGACAAAAATCAGGTTGGATGAACTGGGCTTGGTTTTACTCTCTTTCAAATTCACGGTCACTTTATCTTTAGTTGCTGTTACATACATAAATTTGTGTGTTCACATAAATATAACCCACTTAGCTTGTATAATGTCACTTGTGCATACATATTTTCAGACTGACCATTGGTTATTGAAAACCAATATGCTCTTCCCTGGAGAGAGACTTTGTCCCACCCTCAGCATCCCTTTGTTACCTGTAGTTCTTTGTCCAGGGTTGAGGTCTCGTGAGCTTTCCTCCATCCACAGACTTCCTTCTTAGGATGTAATTGCCGTAAGATTTACTTTGGAGAGAGTTGCACACACTGTGCATATAGTGAAGACTGGGGTGTAGCATGACTTTACATAAGAGAATTGTGCTGGCTCATTTACAGAACTGGACATGTGTTTGGTACAGGATTCTTGCCTCCTTCAGAACAAGGAGCAGGTAGTGGATCAAAGATACTCACTTCATAGCAGCAAAAAGGGACAGAGTGAAGGGATGGTTACAGAATACACCTCCAAAGGCCACACCCTAGTGATCTATTCCTCGAACTAGATCCCACTTCCGGGAGTTTCTACCCCCCTCCAGTAATCCCATCAGCAGGCAATCAAGCCTTTAGCTTGGGACCTTTGTGGGTTTATGACACTCCAATAATATGATTTTCAAACAAGAAAAAAAAACCCACTGAAAGAAAAGAAACACAGAAATAAAATGTATTCAGTGAGGCAGTACAAGGGAGATGTTGGCCTCTGCATTCTGAGCAGCCATGAGAGAGGGTGCATGGCCATCAGGTTACTCATGACAG
The DNA here is from genome assembly GCA_004026605.1 of Ondatra zibethicus. Taxonomy (NCBI): domain Eukaryota; kingdom Metazoa; phylum Chordata; class Mammalia; order Rodentia; family Cricetidae; genus Ondatra; species Ondatra zibethicus. The sequence continues at coordinate 171,449 of PVIU01002063.1, read as the reverse complement.
GTATTGATGTACTCAATTCACACAGAAAATGATAAATATACTTCTATATTTTTCTTCTTAATATTTTGAAATAGAAGAAACTCAAAGCCAGAGGCCATAAAGCGTTCTGGTTTTATTGATTTTTTTCATTCAATATATTCTGATCATGCCTTTCCCATCCCAACTTCCCCCAGACCCTCCCCACCTCCCCACCCACCCACCAACCCACCCAACTTCCTACCTTTTCTTTCTTTCCACAAGGCATTCTTAAGAGAGCACATTCCCCTTAACATTCTTTGTGTTCTTCTAAGCCCAGTAGCATAGAGTAATGATCACTTTGTGTTTAGAGAAAAGAAACACCAGAAATGTATGATTGTACCTTACCTATGTTCCTAATTTCATTTTAAAATCTTACTGTGTGTCCCACTAGAGAGAAAGCTCCACAATCCATTTCTTTAACAAACGTCTATTGGATCTTTGCAGTATTCCAAGCACTGCACTGGGAGCAGACTGCAACATTTCACATCTTTGTAGGATTTATATTCTGTTAAGAGGAAGCAGATCAGCACACTTAAGTAAATCATGGCGTGTGCTTGAAGTAGGGGGCAGTCACAAGGAGAAAGCAAGTCACGAGACAATGACTCCCTGTGTTCTCACCTGCTCCAGCCCTGGTGCCTGGAAGAGCTTCTGGCTCAGAGAAGCAATAAATGAAGGAGTGGCTGCATAAGCGGGGCCCAAGCTGCATGTCTTAGAAGAGCTTGTGGTTTGCATTTGGGGCTGATTTGCTTTCCTTTTCTTCACAACGATAGAAAGAGCTTACTATCTGTCTCCCCCACTGCTTCGGTTTACTCTCTCAGATGAGGTATAATGGATTGCTCAAGCACAAATGTCTCTACAATGTCTGCATATTCTGTCTTCACATGTCAGCTTTGACTATTCTGAAACCTGAGTCATTTTGTCTTTCTTTAGAATAACTTTAATTACACCATCTTCTTTCACTGTAGCTTGAGGCCTTGTGCTCTAAAGGGTTCCCTACTACAGCTAATTCTGATGCAGTTTACTAACTCCATCCTGATGGCTCCTAGTGCTTTTATATTCAGTCAAGATTTATTACCTGTCAGTTGTTTTCAGAGAACTGTGATGATCCTAAGGGTATGAAATAACGATGGGCCCATCACAGGTGATGTTAGTGATCTTTCTCTACTGTCAATAGGAAATTTGATATCTAGGTCCTATACAAGATTCATATCTCTGGCAGCTAAAATTGTTTCAATGACATCCAACATCCTCAGAACCTTCCCAGTGGTTGGCACATGAATATGTATAGCTTGTTTGTTGGATAAATAAAAATGTTGTTATCTAGTAACGTTAATCAATTATACATGCAAATAGCTTGCCATTGTAACTGATTGTATGAACAGTTTAGAATATCTTTGTATTGCTAGAGATTGGCTCACATTTTCTGGATTCTTTCAGAAGAACCGTATCATTATGGAGGTTGACCAGATGACCCATAGCTTGACAACAGCTCAGGAACATGTTTCTCTACTTGGGCATCAGCTAACAAGATGAGTTAAGGCTGGAGAGCACTTCCTTTCTTCCTCAGAACCTTACAACTGCTCTTTCACACACCATCTCCCAGTTCTGTAAACTGGTTCTTTATTTTTTTATGCTTTGATTAGATACTCCTATTTCTTCCTTTTGTCATCCCATTTTAAAGGAAAACCGACAGCAGGGTTTGTTAAGACATCTCACACAGACAGTAATTTATTAGGCATGATATCAGGGTATCAGGCAACAGTAAGTTCTTTGGCTGTTTATTTTCCTCTTTGTGGCTGGAAAGAGAAAGTGTGGAGATGTGTTTTGTTGCTATGGATACCAGGCATTTCAGCTAGTAAAATCCAGTTCAGTTAGATGACTTTTCTCTTCAATGTTCCATCTACCCAGCAAACTTTTTAACAGAATAAATTATAAGCCACATTAGATGCCATTATTTACAAACATTCTCCAACTTTTTCCTGGAGCTTTACATTGCTTAAATCTCCTCCATTCATCCCCCCAACACACACACACAAGACGAAATGAAGAAAAAAACCCACAGTTCTATTTTTCTTCCTATCAGAGTAGGAAACCAATATAGTTAATTCTATACAATTTTATGTAAGGGTCACAACAGGTTTGGCCCAATTGTGATAACTGGCTTTAAAAAAAATTCAAAATCCTACTTAATTATAAAAAGCTATATAACCAGCTTTTCAGCATTCCACTGGCTCATTAAGAGTATCTTTCAGGTATATGAAATGGAACAAAGAGCACTCAGGAAATTGGTTGTTATATGGGAAAAATAATCCCAAAGGCTTCAAGGGTAGAAGAAATATCTGTCCCCATGTGTGAAAGCAGTTAGGCTCTGTCTAAGAATACACATTTTCAAAGTTTAAAATGCTAGCTAATCTTCATCCATACATTGTAGATGAATGATTTTAGTGGGTTTGTAACAACAAAATCAGACACTGAGTCAGTGAGATGGTCCAACAGATAAGAGTGCTTGCCTCCAAGTCTAAGAACCTGAGTTCAGTCCCTGGAACCTACACAGTAAAAGGAGAGAACTGATTCTGGCAAAGTTTCTCTTGACCTCCACATGTACACATATGTGCCTGCACGCGCACACACACACACACACACACACACACACACACACACACACACACACACACACACACACACA
>PVIU01002063.1:0-168645 GCA_004026605.1 Ondatra zibethicus | reverse complement strand
GTTGGAGATGAAAGGGCGGGCTTATGTGTCACCAGAACTAGATTTTAGCCACAGCTGTGCCTCCATCTGCATGGCTTCCAATGAATCGTTTAACCTCTGTGGTCTTCATTTCATCGTCTGAAATTAGAGGTCAGACTATAATATTTTCTAAAGCCCCCCTGACATCTTCAAATACCTACGCTGCTCTGAAATGTATGTACACATCTCCTTTTTGTATCCAATTGACACCCGGCATCAAGGCTAGAAACTGTTCTTAAATAGACTTACTAAGTTCAAAACCAAATTTAAAAAATAAGTTTCAGAAGTACAAGCCTGCCAATAACTTTATTTCCATCTTACACAGCATTTAAAATACTTTCACATTTACAGCAGAAAATGGGAATTAACCCACACTGAGGAGGATGGCTTCAAAACATCTAGTATTCATGACGCTTTCCCTGCTGTGAAGCATGCCATCTTAACCCTGGGCCTTCATCATTCCTTGGGACATACTAGATCCTTGTTAAGTGTTTTATGTGGTTCAAGTCACCAGCCCTCACAGTGAACAGTTTTCCAGGGAGTTCTGGCTTGGTTTTGTTTTTTGTTTTTCTTCAGGAAATGACAGTGACTACAGAATGGACATTATCTTCATCCCTTGGAAGAAGACGTTTCCATTTTGGATGACACCTGGTGGGAGGGTGGTGGAGATTTCTCTGTGATGTTGAAAGATATCCAGTCTCGCTTCTGCTGTTAGGCACCAGGCTTGCTGTCATGGCCTTGCTTTTCAAACTGGGCTAAGTCAGAAAAACAGAAGTCCCTTTAATTATTTCAGGTATGAATATTTTACTAAGGAGAGGCCATGGTGGAATTCCATAACCCACATTCAGGTATCAAAGCTCTCACTTTCCAGTGTGGAAACATTTGGGAGTCAAGGCCTTTGTAAGGTAGTTCGGTTTACATGATGTCGTAACGGTGGGGTGTCTCATGGTAGAATTAGCACCCTAAGAAGACACAAGAGCTTTGGATGTCCTCCCTTCTTTCCCCACCAACACACACTGAGAAAAAGCCACTTAAGGCTATTTTGAATGCCAGGCAGTGGTGGCGCATGACTTTAATCCCAGCACTTGGGAGGCAGAGGCAGGTGGATCTCTGTGAGTTGGAGGCCAGCCTGGTCTACAGAGTGAGTTCCAGGGCAAGCTCCAAATCTACACAGAGAAACCCTGTCTCAAAACAAAACAAAACGAGTATTTTGAAGATAGCTGTCTGCAAGACAAGAGGATACCCTTGCCTTAACAGAATTATCTAGTGCTGTAATATTAAGCGGGACTTAGATGGCGATATATCTTAGAGGTACAAAAGGTAAAGAAGGGAGCAGCGTGAGGTTTTGCGTGTCCCAGGGCATTTATTCTTTCATAGTTACATGCAGTGATGCGAACTTTGTCCGTGTGAATGAAGCAAGAGTTTTATAGCGAAAATGGAAAAAGAAACAGCATGGGGTTGGGACTCGGTGAAATCTGTGGAACATGATGGGGCCTTTGGAAAAGAAACTCCCCGCCCTTATCATCTCCCCAGTGTAACTCCAGAGATTCAGGGGTGGGATATGAGCTAGAGTTTTTTCATAAAATCACTCTTGCCATCTCAGATGATTTCTGTAATGACAGTTGTAGCCGCAAACCCAAAATCTTTACACGTGGCTGTCAAAGAGCTGTGTCAATTTACAGAGTAAGATATGAATCTTACGCTGTAAAAATTCAGACTTGGGTTCTACTCTGCCAGTAGGCCCTACACTTCTGCCTTCAAGCAATGAGAAGGGTCTTGAGGTAGGAGTGAGCCTGGTGAGCTCAAGTGGTAGAAGGAAGATTATAGCGTCATGGGGATGAAGGAAAATGAGAGATAGCATCTGAGGTTTAGGTGGATGATGCAGTGTGGAAGCCATTTTAGGGCACTGTGAGTGTGAATTTGCTCTAAGTTCAGTGAACGCCCTAGTGGGGTGGAGGCAGGAGAGCCCTGGAGTCTATTTTCCACTTAAAACACACTTCTCTGGCTGTCATTTGGAGAATATGTGAAGAAGACCTTCATTCAGGAGGTTATCACAGCTTGTACAATGTTGGGGTTCTCGAGCCTGAGGATTCAGTGGGGTGGATGAAGATAAACAGTTGATTAAGGAATGCCCTTTAGAAACAGTGCCAAGACTTCTCGATGGGTCGGAAACATGGGTGGGGAAGGGGAGAGCACAAATGAAGAGGGCTTCCTAGCTCTAGAGTAAACAGGGAGACGGTGGTGCCTCTCAGGAAGGTGGGGGAGGCTAAGGGAGTTACATCCGGTGGGAAAATGAAGACTTTTCTTGACTTGTATGATATCCAAGTGGAAATATTTATTATGGCTCTGCCTGGAGACTCTGTTCCAGTCCTGAATCTAGCTTCCCTCCCCATTCTCTTCCACAAGCCATGATCCTATTAATCTTTCTAAAGCTTGACTGGGGTCATACAACCCATCTGACAAAAAGTGCTCAGCGTATCCTTATTTTCCCCAGACTCACACACAAATCTCAACTTACCAACTACGTTCCAGGCATTCCCTTTCTGCACTGCCTCATGTAACTGCCAAGTGTCTACTATGCTCTCTAGTCAACACTAAACATACCTTGATCTATGCTCACGCTTCCCTCAATTGGGAATCTCTTTCCCATCAATTTGGACGGTTACTTATTTTTCAAAATATAATTTGATTGATGGCAGCTGTCACAGACTTCAGTAACGCCAGTAGTCAAGTGAGATCACTTTTTCAATCCTTTTACAATGTGTTGTTAAGATTATATGCATATAGTAGGATTCCACTGGGCTCTAAAATTACTGACATATTCATTGTTCAGTCACTTTAATAGAAAAGTCACTGATAAAATCAAATGTGCTTTCTTTTTCTCCTCTGTATTCTTTTCATGTCTTTGAGCCTTATAAAGTAAAAATCAAAATTAGTATTGAGTGCTCAAGTGTGTACACAAACCTGTGGTTGTAGGACTTGGTAAACTGAGGCAGACAGATCGCTTGAGTGAAGAGTTTGGGATCAGCCTGAGAAACATAGCAAGTCCATCCTCAATGATAATAGCATCTAACAAATTGGAAAGTCCATCAAATTATCTTTTGAGTCAATAATAGATATGCATAGCAAACAAATAAATGGCTTTACCCAGGATATCTACCAGTTACACAATTTTAGGCTTATAAGATTAGAGAGGCATTTACAGGCTAATGGTAATGTATTGTTAAATCCCTCAAGTTGAAGATCAGTGTCATTAAAATGAGTCACATAAATGACAACTTGGGATCAAAGAGTCCAGCTTTCACCCATCCTAAATGCTGATCTTAACTGTTCCCAACAATTTTAGAGTGGACTGTTCACTCCCTTGTGAACTCTGTTAGACCTAACAAGAAATAATTCTATTTGCTAGGAGATGTTTTTCCCTTAGAAGCGTAAACCTGTCCCCTGATGACTTTTGAAGGTAAGTCTGTTTCTCCTACTACTTAGCAATCTGTCCCAACAGTCAGCGATGAAAGGGGCTGTCTTAGTGTCTCTCACATTCTGTGGAATCTCCAGGCTAGCTTCCTCAGCTCCATGGTATCAGCTATGCTGCTGTCACCTGGAGGTTTTTCTGGATTCAGACACCCATATACTTGGAGGGTCAAACTGACTTAATGGGCATTCTAAAGGGGTGTCAAACAGTGTCTCCCTATATTCTTTCCCTCATTAGCCACTATGGCTCTACTTGGTTCTAGAGGTTAAGGGTGTCTATTTTGTTCTATACCACTACACTCTGAGCAGTCTGAATGGTATTTCATGCTATTGTCAATGGTCAAAGATGTTTGAAGCCTTGATGTACTAGTGAAGGGAATGCATGCCAGCTTTATAAGGAACAAATGCCTTCTGACTAGAAAGTAGAAAACAAATAGTAACGATCCAACTGTCTCTTTCCCCAATTGATCTTTCTGTTTCCAGAACAAAGGTTATAAGGTGATCCCAGGGACAGAGAGACATTGGTTGAAGGTTCATATTTGACAAACCTAGAGCAAATCACTTCAGTTCAAAAGACTGTGTTCTTACTGGAATCATCAGACTATAATGGTTGTTGTTTAGAAAAGATTAAGTGAGATAATAAATGCCTATTGCATAACAGAATGCCTGAGACAATTTTAAGATTTTAATTTTATAGTCCTATTACTATTATTACCATTAGTAGTGTAAAGAATTGTACTCTTTTTAAAAAGTTAATTTCACAACATTTTTATTTGGGGTGTCTAGAATTAATTTTATTAGTTATTTTATACCATATTATGTACCTGTGGAAGGGATAAACACAATGTACCTCATACAGTATTTGAAAACTAGTCGTAATGAAGGTTGGATGTGATGGGTTAGGCCTATAGTCTCAGCCCCTGGGGGTTTGAGACAGGAGAATTCTATGAGTTTGAGGAACCATCCTGAGCTACAAAGTAATGTCCAGGCCAGCCTGGGCTACTGTCCCCAAAGGAAGTCAGTCTTAATGCATACAAAGTGGCTGGCAGGTACCAGCAGTCACAGACAACCATGTTGCTAAAGTAAATTAGCAAGTGAGAATTCAAACCTAGGGCTTCTGATGTGGGTTCCACTGTTTTCTTTTCCCTGACTTCGCTCAGCAGAAAAGTTTCCGTCACAACTTTGCTCCCACCCCCACCCCTATTTGCTCTACTTGCTCTTCTCAACCAGTGTGCAAATCGGAAAATAAGTTCTCAGGTCCCTGAAGCACTCAGGTTTTTTAAAAGGGCCATGATGATAAGAAGTGGTAAGATGGCACTTTTCAAAATAAGTGAAGGTTCTGGTTTAGAGCTAAAGGAGAAATTTTAAGAGAATAAACAGAGATCAAATGCAACGTTTGTCATTAGGTCTCAGTGCAATCAGTGATTCCGAAAGATTGACATGTGTCTTTAACTATGCTGGGATAACAGGGACACCAACTGCAGCTTTCATGACTCTCCAAGTGCCCGCAGTCTTTCTGGAATTTAAGATGCATTCATAGCTTCAAATGCTCTTTAATAAAGATGCCGTGCCCATGCTCTGGCCAATATAGACAAAAAAAATTTATGAAGGTTCATAAATGCACAAAACAAGGGGTTTGTCTCTTTAGCCTTTAGGAGCCACAAAACCCTCTAATTAAAGGTTTTTTTTTTAAGTTTTCAAATTATATTATTTATTCATTCATTTACTTACTGTATTTGTAGACATGTGTATGTGTGTGCACGCCTTGGCACACCTTGGTGGTCAGAGGACAACTTGGAAGACTCAGTTCTTTCTTTCCAGCAGGTGGTTCCTGGGGATGGAATTCAGGCAGTCAGGCTTGGTGGCAGGTGTCTTTACCAGCTGAGCCACCCCACTACCCTGACCATTCAGAGAGTTTAAAGAATGGTTTGTATAGTTGAGTCTAGGGAATTCAAGGAGAAAATGGGTTTTTGATAGTAACATCATTGAATAATGGATGTATGTTCTGCTGGAGAAAAGGACATGTCAGGCGTAAGTCTGAGTTGTATAAGAATAAAATTTCATTATTTTTATGTTTGTGGAGGCATAAAGGTTCCCCACTGGTACTATTTTAGAGGATCTATAAGTTCGCCTTCTCCTTTTTAACACATTGCCTGAATAGGTGTATGTGACACCTGGATACAAATGCTCCCTGCAGTGTTCTTGGTAGAGGAGAACTGGTCTCCACCTTCGAAGTAGACTAACACCCTTGATGAGCATACTTAAAACCATTGTCCCTGCATCCGAGAACTAGGGCTTTCTCCTGTCTCTAAAATGATCTGTGTCTTGTGTGCTCGGCAACTCAAGGAGTTGTCTTTTTCTTCCTTCAGATATTCCGCTTTTCCAGCTGGGGTTAGGCTCAGAGCTCATTTAGTTCTGGGCCTGGGAGTCCGCCTGGCAGTCACAACCCCAGAGCCACTGCTTTCTCACAAAACTGACTTTGTAACGGGGCTCCTCGACTTCAGGGAAAGCCGCCGGAGCCAGAAATTTCTTTCATCAGCTCTTGGGAGCTGTGACAAGGCTTCTGGGAACTCACACCAGGCATTGTGATTGTCCAGTAAGGTTTCTATGGCTACGCAGTCCACACTTTCCAATACTGAATGCTTGGGGAAAGCTCCAAGAAATAATAACTTCTCATGAAAAGAAAAATGTCATTTCAGGATTGATGGTAAATCATTTATATCTGAGAAATCAGTGAAATGTCGCATGCCATGGGGAGAGTTCCTGGCTTGGTGGGGAGGTGCCACATGGTCAAGGTCACACTCACTGATGAAATGGCCTGGGGATAGATGATGCCCACCACATCAGAGTTTCCAATTAAATTCATCCCAGAGGGCCAAAGGCAGGGGCTAAGACTACTTAAAGTATAAGACCTAACCTGAAAATTTTGAAAAGGGCTACAGAGATGGCGCAGTGGTTAACAGAACTCGCTGTTCTTCCGGAGGACCCATACTTGGGTTTCAGTCACCCACATTCAGCAGCCAGAACCTCCTGCAACTTCAGCTCCAGGGGGATCCAATGCCTTCTGTTGGCATCTGTGGGCATCTGCACATACATGGCACACACACACAAAGAGAGAGAGAAAGAGAGAGAGAGAACAACAAAACCAATTTGAAAGAGCTATTAAGGGTTAAAGTACAGACACTCAAGAGCTTTATGCTGGGTGTTGACACCTTAGCTCGGGATAATAGACTTCCGCCTTGAGCACACAGGGAAGTAAGCCTCTGGTTTTAGAAACCTGGAGCTATTCCTGCAGACTGGGAAGTATAAACCTGTGGGCTTAGCAGCCCATCGTATGAGCCTTGGGGCTAACAACACAAAGGAAGCTGCCATGTACCCACCAGGAACAGATACCTGGATAGACCAGAAGAGTCCCCAGCCCAGTTTGTTCCACACCGAGGATTGTACTCCTCTGGCTCTGCAGGTTCCACCCCCAGGTACAAGTTTGGGATCTGTTTCCCCGCCCTGGAAACAGCCTCAGAGCAACCACTAGCTTCCTCTCTCCTGCATTTACATTCCACTCAATCTGGAAGTTAGACTAGGGTAACTCAAACTGATGGTCTGTGGAGGACCCTTCTTCCAACATTTAGTGACGCCATTTTCTAAAAGAGGTCAGGCCCTAGGGAGAATTGGGAAATAAGATAGCGTGTCCTGTCACACACTGATCTACCGTCCAGTTAAGGAACCGGAAAAACACTTGATGTGCTACTGGCTGAGCCGTAGATGGAGTCTCTGTGGAAGCTCAGCCTCACAGAGCTGCACCGGCTCACACTGCAGCCATCTCCTCAGAGTGCCGCCTCTCTGGCTCTCCCTCAGACAACCCTCGTCTTCCAGAAAAAACCGTGATCCCAAGCATCACCATCTCTAACCAGATAAGATATTGACTGTATTTGTATCTCCTAACAGATTGTTGTCCATATTCCCATTTACTAACGTCTCCTTTTTCCCATATTATTTGAATTGATTTTAATGACTCGCTGGTTTGTACATTAATAAGCTATTGTTCCACACACGTTAATCTTTTACTGTTTGAAAACATGTAATGTTTCAAACTTTTTGAGCTGTTATATTTAAGTTTAAGATGCTAAGTTTGGGACTCTTGACTGTGACGTTCCTATTAAAGGGTTGCCTAGTTCACTAGGACCTAATCAAATGGGACTGGCGTGGTTTTTATGCCCTTCAAAACACGTGAGAATGCTGCACACTGTTGATTTAGAGGAGAGATGAAACAGCAAATAGCTCTGCATGTAGAGGAAGGACTGGGGGATGGTGGTACCAGAAACCTCAAATAATATGGTGCAAACTCAATAAAATCTGTGTCCCCAACGGCTAGGCCTGGAGGAAGATCCCTGTGCAGAAGCCAAGGGGTTGGACCTCCTTACTCTGATCCTTGTCTTTCTGTCATCTCTCCTTCAAGAATATTCTGTTATTCTCTATGATGACCACCATTCTGCTTGGGTCCCTTCGCTTTGCTCAGATTTTAATAGTCATTCTTGAGAACACGTGATTTCTTGTTCAGAGCTACAGCTGGGAGTTAAAGCTGCTGAGCTGGTACTGGATGTCAAGGGAATAATGGGACTCACAAAATATGGCCCCCCTCATGAGCCCCTGAGGGGCCGGGCTTTCCGTACGCTGTTGCTTTGTATTCCTGCCCTTGTGTTCACACTGCTGGACAGCCTGATGGTCTAATGCAAGAAAGCTCTGCGAGCTTGCTGCAGATGCTGGCATTAGGCAATGTGGGGGCAGTTTGTCACCAGAAAATGGCAGCATAGAGGACCCTACCTCTCCCACATGGTTTCTGCCATCAAGGGTGCTATTTCTTCAATTTCCACTAAGCAGCTCACCTGTGTCATGAGCTGCTGCAACAAATACACAGAGACTCTGACTTGAAACAACACAGGTTTATCATCTCACCGTTCTAGGGGTCAGAAGCCAGCAGAGGGCTCACTGGCAGAAACTCACAGTTTGGACAGGGCTGCATTCCTGAGGCTCTGGGAGAAAACACCTCTCTCCCTTTCTGCATCTTCAAGACTGCCAGCCATTCTTGTCTCTCTGCTTGCATCGCCAGCAGTAGTGATGCCACTCATTGCCTTCTAAGTGTGGGCACATCTCCATCTGACCACAGTGGGGAAGGCACATCTGCATCTGACCACAGTGGGGAAGGCACATCTGCATCTGACCACAGTGGGGAAGGCACATCTCCATCTGACCACAGTGGGGAAGGCACATCTGCATCTGACCACAGTGGGGAAGGCACATCTGCATCTGACCACAGTGGGGAAGGCACATCTGCATCTGACCACAGTGGGGAAGGCACATCTGCATCTGACCACACTGGGGAAAGGTTCTCAGATTTTACTAATGTCAGTGTGTGGGGTCCATCTGGGCAACGTTGGGTGAACACCTCATCTTGGAATTGGGAATCACACCTGAAAGGTCCCTTTTGTCACATGAGTTAACACTGATAGGTTCTGGAGATCTTTGGAAGGTTATTGTACTTATCATGGTCTGTTAATCCTGAGATTCGATGTAGAAAAACCAATTCCACCACTCTGAGTCAAATTTGGGGCAAGCTTTATTTAAATATTAAATACTGACCAAGATGTACTTTGGTCAGAACCACTCCCAGGAATTCCCAGCTGGGTGGCCTGACAAACCCATAGGCCACTGTACTTTCCCATGAGGCTTTGCTATTTTTGATGAACTACAACTCCCAGCATCTCAGAAACTTACCTGGTCCTTGGGCAGGCACTGTCTTTCAAGAACTACAACTCCCAGCATCCTAAGAAGTTACATGGTTCTTGGGCAGGTGGGGCTTACAGATTAATTTCTGGTCATGCACACGGTATTTGAAGAGAAAAAAATTTCTACATGAAATATGAGATGATTTCTGTCTTCCAGGGATATGATATAAATAACTCTTTTCCAGAGTAAAGCTTCTTATTTTATTTTAATTTTCTTAGGAAAACACTGGTGTTTTTACTTAGCCATTTGTTCTTACTATGAACTTAAATTTGACTGGAAGATTTCAGAAAAGAACAGTGTTCTATATAACTGTACCTAAGACCATACATGAAATGCCTCTCATAATCCTTGACAACTCATTTACACATTGAAGGTTTCCTTTCTTTCTTTGTTGACAAGGTCTCACTATGTACCCTTGTCTGGCCTGGAACTCATCATTTAGAACAGACTGACCTCAAATTCACAGGGTTTTGTCTGCCTCTGCCTCACGTACTGGAATTTAAAGACTTGAGCCACTACACCTGGCTTTACACGCTAGAATTTTAAACGCTCTAATTTAGGCTTTCCAATGTGACTGAAACCCCACAGTCATTCTTTCTGGTTGTTTACTGCAGGCATGCATTCGTGTGTGGGGTGTGTGTGTGTGCGCGTGCGTGTGTACGCTGTGGTAGTGGTTGTGTGTGTATCTATTGTGCTTCCCTGATTTCTTTTTCAGTATGTTTGTCATTGGTGTATAAGGTTCCTACTTTGTGTAAGTAACTTAGGTGGGTTTTCTATTGCTGTGATGAGACACCATGACCATGGCAACTCTTACAAAGAAAACATTTATTTGAGGTGACTTGCTTATAGTTTCAGAGGTTCAGTCAAATATCATCATGGCAGGGAGCATGGTGGCATGCAGGCAGATGTGGTACTAGAAATGAGAGTCCTTATATCTTGACTCAGAGGCAACCGGAAGTTGACTGACTCACTGGACAGTATCCTGAGCACAGGAAACCTCAAATTCCACCCCCACAGTGACACACTTCCTCTAACAAGGTGATAACCACTGCAACAAAGCCACACCTCCTAATAGTGCCACTTCCTATGAGATCATGGGGGCCAAATACATTGTGGGTTAATACTGTCATAGTGCGTTAATGTTATAGACTGCCACACTGCTGAAAACATTTAACAGCTCTAGGCCTTTTTTGCTGACGTCATAGGGTTTCCTACACATAGAATCAAATCATCTGCAATTAGGGATACTTTGACTGATTTTCCTATTTTTATCCTTTTATTTTTTCCCTTTTATTATAGCTAAGACTCCAAGCTGCTATATTGACCAGAATTAAAGAGAGTGGATACCCTTTATCTCATTTTATATCCATAATACTTTACTTCATAAGAATAGCTTAGAAGTTTTACCCCTTTATTTTATAGAATAAATTAGGTATTTTTGGTGTTAATTCCTTGAAGGTTTGGTAAAATTCTGGTCCCAAACCTTTTGAAGGGGGAGACTTTTTCTTAAATCCTTCAGTGTTGTTGCTAGTTATAAAGGCATTTCAATTATTTGTTTAATCATTTTACCTTGTCTTAATTTTGGTGTTTCATAAACATCTAGAAATTCATCCACTTCTTTTAAGTTTTCCAACTTATTGGGGTTTAAGTTTTTAAGGTATGCTCTTATTATTCCCTGAGTTTTATTGCTACCTTTAGTAATGCCATCCCTTTCTCCTCTGATTTTACTAATGTGAGTCTTCTCTCTCTTTGTTTTGGTTAATTTGTCCAAGTATTTATCAATCTTCTATATTATCACTGATATTTAGCTTTTTCTATTGTGACCAAGTAGAATGCAGAACATTATTTTAATTTTCCTGTATATTACAACACTTTGGGTCCTAACATGTGATCAGTTTTGGAGAAAGTTCCATGGGCTGTTGATAAGAACGTATACTCTGAAGTGTTTGTGTGGGATGATATGTAAACGCTTGTGAGATTCATTTAATTTATAGTGTCAACTAACTTCAATGTTCCTTTGTTTAATTTTTGCCCAACTGACCTATCTATGGGTGAGAGTGGGTATTGAAGTCACCCACTATTACTGTATTGGAATTAATCTATGGATTTACATATTTAATATTTCTTTTATGAAGTTGGGCATACCCATGTTTGATAGAAATATTTTTAACTATAATCTCTTCTTGGTGGGTTGTTCTTGTAATCAACATGGAGTGGTCTTTCTTATCTCTTCTGACAAATTTTGATTTGAAATACAGTTTTTTTAGACATTACAATGGCTAAGCTTGCTTGTTTCTTAGTTACATTTTCTTATAATAACATCTTCAATACTTTTACCCTACAGTGGTCTTTATTACTGATGGTAAGATGTGTTTTGGAAGCAAAAACATGGATCCCATTTTCTAATCTATTCTGCTAGTCAGCATTTTATTGGAGAATTGAGATCATTAAGATCAAACGTCTTTATTATCCTGTCATTTTCCTTTCTGATGTTTTCTTGGGCCTCCTTTGATGAACTGACCTGCTATTGCTTATTAATCCCCTGCGTCCTCTTTGGTATGCTTATCTTTCTCTTTAGTCCTATTTCTTCAATTATCCATTTAGAGAATCTTAGGTATAATAAATTCCTTTAGTCTGTTTTTATCATTTAAAATTTTCATTTAATTGTAATGCATACTTTCCTGGGTATAATAACTCTTTGAACTTGGAATAGCCTTTCCAAGTCTTTGGCTTTAAATGCCATTAAATGTTTCCTAGAGGGCCTTCTTCATAAGTGACCTGACATTTCTCTCATGCAGCTTTTGGTATCTTCCACTGTTCTGTGTGTTTGTTGTCTTAACTATAAAATACTATAGGGAGTGTCTCATGTTGTCTGTTATATTTGCTGCCTCTGGATAGGCTTCTCCTTCAGGTTTGGTAACATTTTCACTTACGATTTTATTGGAAATGTTATCTATGCCTTTAGTGTGATTCTCATCTCCCATTTGGTCTCACTCATCACACACACACACACACACACACACACACACACACACACACACACACACAGAGAGAGAGAGAGAGAGAGAGAGAGAGAGAGTTTTAGCTTGACCTTCACTGAGTGACTCAATTCCTCTGTCTTGTTTTAAAGCCCTGATCCTGTTTTAAACAAGCCCCCATTCTATTGGCGAAGCTTTCCACTAAGGTTTATTGACTTTCTTACTTTCAGCGTCATTTTAGTTCAGCCTCTCAATTCTATCTTTATATTGAATTTTGTTTTCATATCTTAAGTTGTCATTCTCACTTCATTCAGCTCTTTGTTTTTGCTCTTTTGAGTACATTTATATATTCTTTGAATTGTCAAACAGAATCATTCTCCTGAAATCTTTGTCTGGTGTTGTGGAATATTAATTTAACTAGGCAAAGATGTGTTACATGTGTTTAGCTGCAGAATATTAGTTTAACTGTATAAAGGGGGTGTTACTTTTGTTTATGCTGCATTTGCTTAACTATTTAAGGATGTGTGTCTAATTATGTAAAGATGTGTTGCATCTGTTTCACCTTGCCTGCCTAAGGTACTTGATTGGTCTAATAAAAAGAGGAATGGCCAATAGTTAGGCAGGAGAGAGATAGTTTGGGCTGCCAGGTTGAGAGAATAAATAGGAGGAGAAATCTAGGCTCAATAGAAGGAGGAAGAATAGGAGGAAAGAAGGAGAAGGAGAAAATGAGGGAGACACCCAGGGCCAGAAGCCAGGCAGTGGCTAGACAGACAGACAGACATACATAATGACAGCAAGAAAGCATGAAAAGGTAAAAAGCCCCAAGGCAAAAGGTAGATAAAGAAAAACAGGTTAATTTAAGTTAAAAGAGCTAGCCAGAAACGTGCCTAAGGTAGGCCGAATATTCAAAACTAATAATAATTCTCTGTGTCATGATTTGACATGCTAGTTGGTGGTCCCAAAGAAAGAACCTGATACAGTCTGGAAGTTCTCCCAGGTCATTCTTATTGGGAGTTATAGATTTAGTAATTCTTGGAGGAGTTATGTTGTTTGCTGTTTTGTTTCTGCAGTGGAACTTGTGTATTTAGAAAGATTAGACTCTCTTTCTTCCTTCCTTCTTTCCTTCCTTCCTTCCTTCCTTCCTCTCTTTCTTTTTCTTTCTTTCTTTCTTTTGCTCATGTCAACTTTCTTCTTGCAGTGAAAGCTTCTACAGTGTTCAAAAGAAGATTCAATCATAACGGGCAGAGAGGCCATTTTCTTCTCTGGAACTGCTGTTCTGGGCTTCAGGCTCTATCCCTAGCTATCTTTTGAAAGTCAGCTGCTGTCTGCACTAACAGTTGTTATCCAACATGATTTCTGCTTCTAGTGCTATCTGGTGTGGCTCTCCACACCTGAATGCCCTACCTTGGTATAACTCTGACCCAATCCTCATTTCCACAGCCCCTACATGTAGTGTGGATTTCTGTGTACTAGAAGCTTTACCTGAGTCATCCCCTACCTCCCCCGCTGAGTTCACAGCTTCCAGTATGAGTTGTGAACCTCGTCTAGACATGAATTACCTGCCCTGGGTCTCCCCTTATATTTATAACTCCATTTGCAAGGGCTCCACCCTCAGGACCTAACCACTTCTCAAAGGCCCTGCCTCTTAATACCATCCTATTGGGGATTGGGGTTCAATATATAAATCGGTGGACATCAACTTTTAGTCTCATCTCTGAGATTTTCATGCTACTTAATGCTAAGCAGATGCCCCTGAAGGCTTTGGAAGACAGAAGTCCATATCATGGGGCTGTTTCTGGGCAAACATGGTAGGCAGATGTTCGGGCTCTGTAGCAATTGCAGCTGAGGGCTTGATGGCTTTGTGGGTGACAAGAAGCAAAATGTGGAACACCCACTTTCACAGACAGCGGCAGAGGTAGTGGGTGGCCTTCTGATTGAAGCAGAAGCTATGGAGAGTGGCTCTGTAGGCTCAGCCTAGTGCCTCATTCTCAGACTAAAGGATCACGGGTCACGTGGTCAAATATGACAACAGCTGTGTGCTTTCTGCTTGAATTTGCAGGGGAGGTTTCTAGATTGTACTACTGTGTTCTGGTGTGTGTGTGTGTGTGTGTGTGTGTGTGTGTGTGTGTGTGTGTGTGTGCTATTTCCAGAGAGGGTGGATATATACACCCTCTCTGGAAATAGTCATAGCCAAAACTATGAGAATGTTCAATGGTTTTGTTTCTTCCTACATGGGAATGTTTGCACAGACAACCTGTGTCAATAGCTACATAGATAGGAATTGAGGCAAACCATACAAGTCATATAATGATCCCTACTATCTATGAAGTCCCATGATACACATTATTTTTTCTTACTTCTAGTATACACCATACTTTTGATCATGAGATTCTTCAAAATCTTGACCATGCACCCTACCCTCACCTTTTGCTTAAACTAATTTAAAGTGGTATTTGCCAGTAGCCGATGGAAGGTTTCTTTGAATCAGATCAAAGCATGATCCTAGAGAAATAAATACTGGGGCATAAATTTTAAATAATTAGTTCACTTAGTGTAATTTCCCCCTCCCCTAATCAATTTGTGGTCATTGCTTTTTACCATTGAGATCTTGGGGTAAGGTCAAAGTTAAGGCTGACTCGCAGGCCCACCTTCATTCGATCACGTCTTCCAGTGCTCTGAATCAGCTCAAGCTAGCCGCCTGCAGTTGGCAGCTCAGAAATGCGTTAGAAACACAAGTTCCAGAGACAGGAACACTTATTCATTGCTGGTGGGAGTACAAACTGGTACAGCCACTGTAGAAATCAGTATGGAGATTCCTCAAAGAGCTGAAAATATATATACACCAAAAAATTCAGCTATAGTACTCTTGGGCATATATCCAAAGAACTCTATCTCTTACCATGGAGTTGTTTGCTCATCCTGCTCACTGACTCATAACAGCCAGAAACTAGAATAGGCCTAGCTAACAACCGTAATAGTACCCCCATGTCATTTCCATGTCCACCACTGGGTGGCAGCCAGTTGCCAGGCGTCAGATAGGCTGGGCTGGACAGTTTTCTTGGGGCTGTGTGGTTTCCTGTACATCACTTTCTGGGTGTCAGCTCTTTCTATCACAGCCTTGCTGAAAGCATGAATTAGGGGCTCATGTTGGACCACGTGACGTCTTCTTTCTCAGGCGCTTCTGCTCTTCAAATCCTTTCTTTTTTTTCCTTAAGAGGACTCAGTCACCCACTAGCCAGGGGCTGACTGGATTTGTTCTCCAAAAAGTAAAGTGACAAAAGAAACCACACATCTGGTCATTAGGACTGGAGCCCAGATAGCCAAAGCCCAAATCACCAAAGGAGGAAAAGAAGACAGATTTGACTCCATTCAAACTGAAACTGTGCACCAAAAAACACGACCAAGAAAGTAAAAGACAATCTTAGAGCAGAAAGTAAATGTGCGAATCACACATAAGGTGGGGGTCAAGAGCGAAGAATTGTTATGATGTGACAGCAAACGGGCTGGAATTAATTAGAATAATCTAATTTAAATGTGGGGAGAGGGTCTGACAAGGCCTTTGTCCATAAGAGATGGCAGGGACAATATTGGATAATATTGTAGTTAGGCGTTATATAGAGTCATCCTTACAAATGAGCTTCTACTGAAAGCTTGCTATGTGTGCCAGGTGTCAAGGACACACAGAAAAGCAGGGCACAGCCCCCCCCACTGTAGTGGGACAAGAAACTGGCATGGGTTACACAGGCAGAGAGAAGTGTAAGAGGCAGAGATGTGGCTCATTCCTGGAGAGAAGCATACTCTTGTGGGGAAAGGCTGTAGAACAAATAAGCACAAACCGAACATTAGATGTAAACAGAAACCAAGTTGAAATAAAGGTGGGTTTTTATACAAGTGATGATTCTTAAGGCAAGTTTGTGTAATGGACGAGTGGGCTGAGAATTGCAGAGATGAAGAAGCCCTCGGGATGTGGAGGGACAGATTCTGGGTGAGGGCGCAGGGCACTGCCCTGCTCATACCTGCTTGGTGTCTGGCTGACTACCTTTGTCTATTTGCCTCGGCCTCAGTTTCCCTAGTTTTAGAGATGAGGAAACCATTTGGATCATCTCTAGAGATATTTAAGATTTTTTTGCAAGTTGCTTTTCTTACTGTCATAGAAGATAGGATTTATTTAAATAAGGTGGGAAAGTCGTGGGAGAAAGAATATAAACCAAGTTTCTGTTTTATTTGGAGCCATTATTAGCATTTGAAAAGGTGTGTTTCACAGGCTTATCTTTAGGGGGTTGTATGACTGACAGGATTTTAATGAGCAGTCCGGACAGGAGGAGGGAGAGGAAGCGCCACATAATTACCGATCCTGACTAGATGCTCCCAGACTGTCTAACTCCTTGGCATGACACACTTGTGACTCAGTCTGAGTAGCAGGAGTCATCCTGAGGACAGACAACATTTCCATGATTTGTTTTGAGACAGGGTCTTACTCTGTAGATCAGGCAGATCTCTATCCCCAAACAGTTTGCCTCCGCTTGAATGCTGAGATAGAACACATGCACTACCACGCCTGGGTGACATACACTGAAGAAAACCAGCTGGGTTTCCTTGTTGTTGCATGCACACAAGCAAGATGGAGGGGAAGATGAAAATGCCTTCAGGGGGCCAAAGTTCAGAGCGCATTCTCTAGTCAGCCCTGTCCTCTTTGCCTCTTAGGTCCTTTCTCCTGCACTCACTTTCTCACCGACAGCAAAAGATCAAGTACACAACACATATATGAACGTTCAATTGGAAATTAGGAAAAGGAGATTCAAGATAAGGAACCGAAAAGCTGAGGGAAGGCTTGGCTTCACAGCTGTCAGCAATGCTCTCAATAGCCTGAGTTCTTTTCATTCCACTTCCACAACGTCAGTTTCTCAAATGAGCTCTGCTTGGAGTCTCAAGATGGCTGCAAGCCCCTCTCTGTGGGCTCCCTGACCACCTCTACAGCCTAGAGACATTTCATCCCAGCATCCCCTATGGAAGCCCTGAGTTCACGGTGCTAATCTCACCCAGGTCATGTGCTCACTGTGAATCTAGTGGAAGTGGCAGTGAGGTGGAGGCAAAGATCCACAGCCACGGTTAGAGGCTGCGTGCCTATGGGTGTGATGGAACTTCCATTTCTGAAACAATGCAGCCCTCCTGAATTAAATCAGAGGTCTGTACTTTTCTCGTGTCTTTCTAAGAACAACACATTGCTTCAGGCCCCACCTCCAGGCACACCGTAGGTTTAGCTTTAGTTGTTATTCTAATTTTTCTAAGCCTAAGCACTTCGACTTATGTCAGAGTACTAGCTATAAACAAGAACTACGTGAAAGAGCCCAGAACTGCGTGGAAACGTGTGGTCAGAGATGCGCGGTCATGGAGAAGTGGGCAGTGGTAAATTCTGCTGGTTCCTGCAATAGTGATGAGGTGATGTCACGAGTCCAACTCTCTGAGCATCTGTTGGGAGGCTCCTGTTGCTAAAAGTGGAACGGCTGATTAGAGGACAAAGACCTCGGCGCTTCCACTCACTTCTAACCAAAGGGGAAAGCCAGTTGGTGCCACATAAGGTATGGTGACCACAGGAGGAAGTGACTGAATCATCTCGGAATTCATAATGGCAGGGAAGAGGAACAAACGGGCATGTTCAGACACACCCGCTGGCTTTTCTTTTTTTAATCTGAGCACAGTAAAGTGAGTTTGTAGTGTGTTTCTAAAAGGAGCCATCATTTAAGAAGAATGTGTAACTTAAAAAACTGAAAACTCACTTTGTAATTTTGGGTTACCCTAATGAGAAGGATGCAGGGAGTGTCCACTTGGAACCTTCCAAAGGAGATTTAGAAAGAACAGAAACAGAACTTTGAAGGAAGGGCACACAGTCATGGTTGAGCATGAAGCGCAGCAGGGCACATTGTCGAGGCTGAGCAGGGGACCTGGAAGGACACAGATTTTGTACCAGTGAACAAACTGAAAGATGAGCTGGGAATAAGGTGACACTTGAAAATATTAAGACCAAAAAGGCTCCTTCCTACATTTTTTTTCTTTTAAAAAAAAGAAATAAGATGGCCAAAATGAGGAAAGGTTGTCAGAGCAGGCTGTATCAAGTTAGATGACAAAAACAAAGTAGAACTATCCAGCTGCTGCTTTGCTTGCCCCTCCCCCTTTTAGAAAAAAGGTTTTAAAAACTGAAAGACTAGCATTGCAGAGAAAACTATTCCAAAAGAACGAATATCCCCAGCAACAACGTTAGCCCATCAGAATTCATTTCTGTAACAAAGACAAATAAATGACACCCCAAGATAGGGAAGCAACTATCTTGAATGGTGGGTGGGTCTTGGGGTGTGTAGTAGGCAGAACAATGTCCTCTTTCAAAGATAACCACATCATAATCCCTGCAACCTGTGACTTCGTGACCTCACATGGCAAATAAGACTTTACAGACGTGATTAAGGCTCTTGAGATGGAAGGACCCAACTGTCTAAATGGGTCCATTGTAATCAAAAACATTCTTATGAGAGCAAGGTTGGAGGGTCAAAGAGGGAAAGGATGGTGTGAGGATGGAAACAAAGGTTGGGGTGATGCCTCTGATAGCTGGGGGCATGAGCCAGGGAATGTGAGCAGCATCTAGAAGCCAGAAAAGGCAAGGACAGGGTTGTCCCATAAGATCATCTAGGAGGAACCAGTCCTGCCAACACCTTCATTTTAGCTCAGTGAAACTGGGTTTTGATTTTTTGCTCTTCAAAGCTCAATATAACAAGTCTGTGTTGTTTGAAGCCAGAAATCCCATGGCAACATGTTTCAGCAGCAATAGGAAACTAATACAGTCTTGGTGCTTCAGAGCTAGAAAGCCAGTGTGAAGGGAAATGGTATAGAAAGACAATGATGGGCACATCCCAGTGTTATGAGGTGTTATAATAAGAACAAACAGTGCTCTTTGTTGATGAAATTTTGGATTTGCTTGCTAAAGAAGAGGCCTGAAAATACTTAGAAAGTTAGGCTAACACCAGAAACAAGCGTATACAAAGCATCCATTGTCTTCAAACATGGTGATTCCGATTTTAAAGTTATTAGGCTTTTCTCAAGGACATATTTGTATCAAGCAAATGAAAGACTCAAAAACACTTCTGATAAAATTCCCAGTGATAATAATATACAGACAAGACAAACAAATGTAGACCTAGTCATGAAAAATTCATAGTTGACTGATCATATGCGCCAGGGTATGTTGATTAATGGAATCAGAGCCATTTTGGAAAAGCAAAAGGCACAGCAGTCTTCTCTGCTATCCTTCATCAATAATATTCATGGCTCTGTGAAGTACATCCTTATGACATGGGTGACTCTGGAAATTACGTCCTTTCTATGTTTTGTGAATAAAAGTAGGGTTAAGACCGTGACTGAAAAGAATTTGTATTTAACAGGTCTTCCTAGATTAGAAAAAGTAAACAGAAGCTAAACGTGAGACAGAAAGGGAAGGACCATAAACTCCGGCATTGGGTTTCAAAGTTATGAAAGGACAGACAATGTAAGGAGACCTGGAAAGGCAGGGACTCCTGTTTCAGAACAGCATACACACTGATTTGAGTTGATGATGAATGGGATTTCGGGAGAATGTGATCTAATTATAGCTTCATCACTGAGGCAGATTGGGAAGCTCTGCCCTGGACTCACTGCTTCTGGGGGAAGTGCCGAGTTTGGCTTACCACGCAAAGAGAATGTAATGGGAAGGTTCTGAAGAAGTGAGCATGTAGAGAGTGTGCTTGGGCTAAAGAGAACAGCTTGGCCATTATGGAGGTCTGTCGCTGGAGAGATGAGAAGGACCCCTCCCCAAAAGCCAAAAGAGTAAAAGAGTAAAGAACCAACAACAAAGTGTCCTCCACCACACCATCATGCCTCCATCATGTTCCTCCACAGCACATGGGACCAAGCAGCTAAGGCAAGAACCCTATGAAACAAAGCCCAAATATATCATTTTCTCTTCAAGCAGCTCTTGGGTCCCAGTGACAAAGAGTAGCTAATATAAGTACTAAAAAGTAGAATATGGTGGGTAGAATTGTGTGTTTGAGGTTAGACCTGACTTAACACACTTGTTGGACAAGGGCTCAGGGCCTGCGATTGAGAACAGATGATAGAATATGCTGGTTTTCAGTTTTCCCGTCTCTAACTACGGGCAGAATTCTACACATCTCTGTGTCAGTTTCCTCATCTTTAAAATGTACCTAACGACAGTGTCTACATATACAATTATTAGAAGACTTAAGTAAATTAAAATTTATGAAGTGCATACAGAGGAATTATATAAGTTAAAATATATGAAGGGCATACAATTGTTCTGGACATGCAACAGATCTGGGCAAAGCTAGCAAGTAGCTATCATTATTTAAACTTTGGGTGCATGGGTAATAAGAACTCAGAAAGGTAGGAAGAGTCAGGCAGAGTGCGTTGGAGGCAAAAATCCAGGGGCTTTGCTGTGCATCTGAACTCCACCTGATCTGCTCTTGGTCTTTCTGAAGCATGCCAACTTTTGCTCCTGCCGTGGCTGCAGGGTAGAGTCTGCAAGGTCCTCATTGTCTGAACCCTTCCCCTTCACAAAGGCCAAGAGTGATATTCACAGCCTTTGGCTTCTACATTACATTTCCTAAATATTTTCTCATGTGTGCACCTATCTCACGCTATCAAGTTTGGGTACTGTTTTATATATGAACTTCTATCTCCTACAACATCTGGCCAAGTTGCATACAGATAGTGCTATTCCAAGCTGAATATAGCTCTCCGCTATGCATAGAGCATGGTTTTCTGGGCTCTTCTCCACCATGGGTGTCAAACTGCAGATGCTCAAGTCCCTTTTATGGAATGGTATAGCATCTGCAATTAACTGATACACACCTTCCCCTAAACTTTAAATCATTTTGACAGTCCTTACAAAACCTATTGAAATGTAAATGCTATATAAATAGCCACCTTTCTATATTACTTAAGAAACAATTAAAAGAAAAATGTTCATTCAGGTTTGGTTTAGACACCAATTTCCCCCACATATTTTTGGTCTCCAGTTGGCCGAATTCTTAGAAGTGAACGCTAAACAACGGAAAACAGGAATTAGGCTAAGCTAACAACTTGGAGTTTTGTAGCTTGTCTTGGGGAAGTGGCGGCACCTAGAATGGTGGCAGAGATATGTACAAAGAACAGGTTGTGTCGCCTCAGAAGTTCATGAGTTCAAATTTGGGGTACAGTGAGGTAATAACTTACTTCGGTTTAAGTTGCCAAAGCACTAAGACAGAACCCAGTTCTTTGGTTTCTTATGGCAGTCCTATAGTGTCAAGCACAGATGAAATTATTCCATATCTTACAGGAATATTCCCTGTGAAAAACATAAGTTTTCTGGCCATGTGAGGTGATGTGGTGCCATTTGGGTGTTTCCCAAGAGAGTACTGTGAAATTATTAAAAATCCTCAATGCTCATGGTTGGGTTGGCGTGCAATTACATGGAATCCAGTCAGAGATGTGCACTGAGTTTAGGTGTGACATTTAATGCTTGTGGTTCCCTGCGGGGCTGTTCTTCTTTTCTTGGCGATAACCTTTTGATGTAACCTTTGGGAGACAGGCCCATCAATGGGCAATTATGAATGCATGAAACCACCTTTTATTACAGTTGGGCTTTGAAGACAGCTTAGGAGGAGAAGGCAGGGTGAGCTCTCACTCTCTTTTAAATCCCCTCTTTGCCCATAATGCTGTCTATGCTTTCTGTACTTTCCCAAATACTCACACAGGGAGAAAAAAAAAAAGAATACTGCGAGGATGCCCTTTATTATTTCAGTAAACATGGACTCCTCAATCAACCTCCGGATGTACAGACAGGGGTAAAAAGATGTCCATCACCTCGACACAGTGTGCTATTATCATGACGATAAATCAGAAGAGACTTTCTAAAAACATCAGTTTGCTTGGGAGGGAAAAGTAGAAACCAAAACACAGCTTTTCACTTTTCTAGACTTAAAGGATATTTTTCGTGATTCTGATGAACGTAGAGGCCAGCCACGGAAAGAAACAGCCAATTAGGCAGAAAATGGAAGTCTCATCACAGGAACAGTCTGGCCATGTGGTAACAGTCAACAAACATTAGATGGCTGATAGAAAGGAGCCTTGAGAGGAGCTCGGAAAGGAATGCCATGGGGCCCTTCACCTCAAATGCCTGAGTCAGGCTGCCTTGTTTTGTTGACACTGGTGTTAAGGAAAATGGAGGTCATGAATCTGGACATCATTTCTGCTAATATCAACCATCTGCCCAAATGTAACCTATTTAGTTCCTGGCTCACATTCAGCTCGTGTGGCTCTTTCCTTCGTAGTGATTATGAAGTGTCCCTACTGGCAACTGGGACTCGTGGACGTCACAGAACAGTAGTTTGGAGACTGGTTTCCCATTCTTTAATGACAGGTCTTCTTCCCTGTCATGAGAAATTAGATATTGACACTCCAAGAGGGTGGCCAGACAAGCCCATGTTCCTTGTGGAAGTCTCCCAAATGAGACCTGTTTTTGAAAACTATTTTTGGGAGATTAGAATGAAGAGTTGAACAAAAGGGTAAAAGGCCAAGGTTAAATACCTCTGGCTTAAAGGGAAAAGGGACTGAAGGTTGTTTGTTCAGGATTCCCCTACCTCCAGGAGCTGGGAGGACTCATGGTCCACTAATGCACCACAGCTGTTCAAACAGAGGTGCTACCCTCAACTGTCTTAACCAAAAGTGGTGGGAAATGGTGTTTGGAAGAAGCAACAAGGTGCTGTCTTTAAGGGCTCTGCAGCAAAGGCAGATTAGATGAGCAGGAGACTCTCAAAGATACTCCTTGAACTATAGCTATTTTGCTTAAATTTTGGCTTTCCTTTGGTTTGTTGCTCACAGTGGGTTATTCCCATCTGAGTCTATGAGAGTAAATGTGCATTACATAGCTAATTCTAGGGAGATTCAAAGAGATTTGGGGGCAAATCCAAAATTAACCAGACTCTCAGTTTTATCTTATAACTAAAATTGGACTGATCCTTAAACCCTTAAACAGAAAAGGAGTATTCGTTTTGGTCAGTTCTCGCTCCACAACTGTAAATAAATGCAATGTAAGGCTTGCTTAGGGTTAATTTAGACGTGTGCTTGTTTATGTATGTAGATCCATGTTATATGTAATCAAAAAGACAACCCTGGATGTGATCCTTAGGATCAACTCACACATCCTTTCATACAGGGTTTTTGTAGCCCAGAGCTCACAAATTACACTAGACTGAGTGGCCAGTGAGCCCCAATGATCATCCAGTCTCTCCCTCTTCAGCACTGGGATGACAGGCTCATCTCAAGACACCAGGATCATTGCAAGCTTATGTCAAGCCACCACACCCCACTTTGTCCATGGCTGCTGGGGCCTGGGGTCCCCATGCATGTGAGACTGGTGTTGTACAGACTGAACTATCTATGTAATCCTTGCTGGGGGTTCTTGCTGCACAGTCCTCAGGATCGGGATGCATTTGGTTTTCCTCTTTATCCGACAGCATTTTCCTATCGCCCCTAACTTTTTAAGGGTCAGTTCAAAGTGTGCTACAGGGAGCATCCTGGGGCTGAGTCTCTGGCATCTGCTTTAGTGTTTTCTCAGTCCCTACAATTTCTGTTGTGGTGTTCAGTTCACAAACATTTATAGGTCCATGGCAGAAGGATGTGGCTTTGTCTCTCACTTACAAGTGCAGCCTGGGAATGGATATGGAATCCAATTCAGCAGGGAGCATGCAGCTCACTCTAGAGTTCTACTCTCTTTCCTTGTAACCACTGTGAGATGTAGAGGTGGCTGATGAAGGCAAAATCTGCTCTCTTCCAAGGTTTCTGGCTTTTCTTCTCAAATCTCAGCTGTAATTTCAAGCCAGCTGAGAAGAACGCTCTGCTATTGGGGTTTACATGGCAACACTTTAAATGAATTTGTTCCACTTGTCCTTGAGCAATGTGTTTTTGTTTTCACCTCTTCCTCCTTCAAATACAAGATTTGTTACAAGGAGTTAACAGATTAGTGACTGTGAAGTAGACAGCAGTAGATCACAGTGAGTTACTTCTGTACACAGAAGTCTGGTTGTTCCCTTTGTCTGGGGTGGAAATTGTGCTCTGGAGGTAGCGGAAGGACATCTGTCACAGGGATGTTTGAAGAGCAAGTTTGTTCTAGAAAGAACATTTCATGGATGCAACCAGACTCGGGGAAGTTTGTCATTCTATCTTGCTTCACAGTGGCTAATAGAACACATGTAAGATCCAGGAAATAGAACAGAAGAGCCTGTATCCCCTTGCCTGTATCTCCGGCTACTTTAGAGCTTGAACCCATCACTTCTCCATCTTTTGGCTAGGCTCAAGTGTAGAGCTTAGACCATGTTATACCTACATTAATCATCTTAGGCTAGTGATGGTGATTCTGGTGACTTAATACCAAGGGGGGAGATGTTTTGGCAGGAATTTGACGAGGGCCTAACACTGAGGGTTTGCAGAACAAATGTAGAAAGAAATGGGTAAATAAATGCACGCAGATGTAAGATCAGTAGCTACACCCTCATCTCTCGGGGACTTTTCATTGGCTTGGGGTGACTAGGAGAATTTATAGTACTAAACCAGAGACAATTTGTTATTTGTTTAAGACAAAAAGAAAAAGATGTAGTCATTGAAAACAAATGAATGGAAGCTGGCCGGTGGTTCGCAGTTCACAGAACCTATCCTGCCTCTTAACGTTCTCATCCTCCTCTTATTCGCTTTTCCCCAAATGTTCTGTGGAAATATATAGTTGAGACTTTCTTCTTAAAATGCAGAGAGGGGCCCAAGAAGATCAGAGGCTGTACCCACATGCGACAGAACCAATGCAGGGTTGTCTGGGTTTGAATCCTTGTTCTTCAACATCACAGCTTTGTAATGCTGGACAAGGGAAGCCCACTGACACACCACTCACATAGGCTCGTGTTCTCATCTATAAAGTAGCAGAGTAATAGTTGCTTTGGTGGCTTGATAGAGGGTGTGTGTATATATGCATCTTCTACATAATGAAGTAGATGAACTCTGTGGACCAATGACGGGCTGAGATTATGGAAGAACTAGATAGAATTCAGCTATGCCTAACAAAATGCTTGCTCACAAGGGACAGAGATGGCCTTTGACTTACACTGATATGGCAAGACCAAACTTAGTGCAGGTTCTACAGAAATGATGGGAAATAGACCATTATGAAGAAGCAAGCTCTTCTTTCAGGCTAACAGTAAGATCTTTGAACATCAGGGTGGTCCTTGCTATAGCCTAAAGGTTTAAAAGAGAGGATTTTCACTTTGCATGGGATGTTATGACTTGGGAACTCAGCTACCTCTCTGGGAAAATCTCGTATTTACCTGCTCATGCTTGCCTTTTCTAATATATACCATTTGCTTCCCAATTGGGCTGATCTGGAAGTAAACCAAAGTAAAAACTTTTAAACATCATCCCAGTCATCAACCTTGTTGATCCTCAAACCTGGACATCACTTTGTGGTCTAGCCTTGTTTACTGACCTAAGCCTGACACTGAATTAGAAAGATGAGGAATAGCTTGGAGAATGAGAGGAAATAACCAAAAAGCCAGATATAATCAGGAGTCTGATTTTAATTGATTTATTCTTGTTGGAGGCGGTAATACATGAGCATTGTTTTTGAGAGTCCTATGAATGGGACTGACACTTTAATCATTACTCTTAACTTGGACTATTCCCTTTAAGATCTAAATTACCAGGGGAAGAAATATGATTGGTCTACATAGTCATGTGTCTAAGGTCCCACCTACTCCTCCTGATGAAGGAAAAGTGTTTTAGTGGACGAGAGAGAAGAAGTGAAGCGGTGTGTCTCTATGTCCGTTAGTCAGACTCTTAGTAGAAGAGTTTGATCTCCTTGTGTTGGCAGCCCACAGTCTCTGGAATGAGACATCATGGGGAGGCCCAGAGGACAATGACCAAATGAAACCTGCCTGCAGCTGCACCTGACTGGTGTGAGAGGTCCTTCTGCCTATGTGTTGATTTTATTGGTTAATGAATAAAGGAACTGCTTTGGGCCTATAGCAGAGCTATACGGGAACACAGCTAGGCAGGGAAAACTAAATGGAATGCTGGGAGGAAGAAGGCAAGAGAGATGCCATGGAGCCACGGCCAGAGTCAGACATGCCGAAACTTTGCTGGTAAGCCACTGTCATGTGGCAATCCACAGATTAATGGAGATGAGTTAAATTCATATGTAAGAGTTAGCCAATAAGAAGCTAGAGCTATTGGGCCAAGCAGTGATTTAATTAATACAGTTTCTGTGTGATTACTTCAGGTCTAAGCTAGCCGGGCAGCCGGGAACCAACAAGCAACCTCCCCTGCAACACCTGACTCTCAAGCTAACAAAGTTTATACAACTTCTGTGGGACACCACACAATTCAAACACAGTAACCCTGTATTGTGGACAAGAATCTGTATTTAGACACCCAGAAGGAAGCTAGCCTCCTGGATATGTGTGTAAGGAGTTGGTTTAATTATAGACCTATTTTAGAGTGGCATCTACCTAAGCAGCCAGAAGACAGAGGATGCTAGGGTTGCAGCAGAAGCCATGGTAGAGTCATTCTCCCAGCACTCTAGGGTAGTGAACGGCAACCACAAACAGCTTTGGGGGCTATGTTCTTGAGGCACAGTGTTT
Organism: Ondatra zibethicus; assembly: GCA_004026605.1. Lineage (NCBI taxonomy): Eukaryota > Metazoa > Chordata > Mammalia > Rodentia > Cricetidae > Ondatra > Ondatra zibethicus. The sequence continues at coordinate 141,689 of PVIU01002063.1, read as the reverse complement.
TCCTTTATCCTCGTCAACTCATTCCGATGCAGCTCTCCGGTCCCCAACCTACCTCCCTAGTCAAAGTAACCAGATTCCTAATCATGGTCTCTGTCGCACGTGCTTTCCAATTGTCTGTGAGCTCAAGGACTCCCTCTTTGTGCAACCCATTCACAACCTGTTTCACACAAAGAATAAACAGTAGCTGACGTTTGTGGAAACATGTTCTAAGTGCCAGAATGGTCACTTCCCCTTTCATCTCTGTTCATCTCACCATCTTCCTCTCTACTCTAGGAGGCTAACTTCTATGAACTATATCAATGGGCTCCTTTGCCACTGGTTTATGCTTGGCTTTCACTGGCAGCATTCAGGAGAGGACACACCTCCTGCCCCTACTGTGTGACCCTTTCCTCAATGGTAGCTGCAGCTTTCTCTTTACAAGCCCTTTCCTTTTTTATCTTTTTTTGCAGATGTAAGACTGATAAGAGGCTCCCTGCTTTGTCCTGCCTCATTATGCTTCTGCATGTCTTGCACATCTTGGTAAATAGTTCCTAAATGAGCTCTTTCAATTGCATTTGAATGTAGTATCTATTGGGTGTGCAGTCTCCCTTGACAGCTTAGTATTATTGATCCTACTTTATAGATGAGACAGTATGGCCCAACAGCTTGATGAAATTTAGTGCTAACCTCAACACCCATTTACAGAGCTCAGGGGTTATGTACCTAGTCTACCCACTGTCTTGGTATTAAACATCAGCCTTCAGCTTTATCCTCCAGCCTCTCAGGCATTAAGACAAATATAAGGATATGGCTTTGAAAGAGCAGTCTTTTCTGATACCACAAAGAAATAGTTCTTTTTTTGTCCTACCTCCCAAACACAATCTGGGTCTTCATTATCACATCTTGAAGAACATTTTCTTCTATAGTTAAAAAGAATTGCCCTGAATCCCTTCTTCATTCAGGAATAGCTCCTGAGATCCTATTAAGCAGAGCTCTTAAATGTAATTATTGGAAAACAACTTTAATAAAATCTAACTCAAGGCAAGTCCTGAAATACCAGATAGTAGAGGAACTTAATTAGCTACTTCAGTCTCCCCCACACCATAAAGCACATTGGAGTGTGACTAGCTTCATAGATTATCCAGGCTCTTAACCAAAGTGAGGGCAACACAGACCCTCTTAGAATGTGAAAAGTCTTTGGATCTTCTCCCAGGACAATTTCAGAATTGTATGTTGTCTCATTCTTGCTTCCTTATGTACACGTGTGTATATGCACACACACACACACACACACAAGCACACACACACACCCTTACTTGTAATCATTTTGTTTTCTATCACTTCTTTATGACAATCCATTTGTAGGCCCCTAGTTAATATTCCCCATTTCCATTCTAAGCTAGTGTCTTAAGATTGCGTATAAAATAAGTGATTTGCCTAGGGTCACACAGCTTATTAATTGGCATACTAATCTGATTTGGCTACATTTTTTTCTGTAGTAATGAGGTTTCTCTTCCCATGCATGTGCTCTCCACTATGGATTAGTTCAGGGCTCCGATCTATGCCATTTTTATCTAGTAATGTAGGGTATCTGACACTATCTGTCACCATGAAAGGAGAGCTGAAAAACCTAGTGCTGATGTTTTTAAAGTGACACCTCAATAATGGTCATACTCCATTGACTTTAGCAAATCAAATGGCCATGCCTAATGCCCAGGCTGGAGGAGAAGCCATTGTGGAATATAAGACATCAGGGGTTGTAAGAGGAGAGAAAGAGCTGCGGGTGTACTAGGTATACACCCTGCCCATAACCTTGGGCTATCTGGCCTGATAGAGACAGAACTTCTTGTCTGCTGACTGATATAACTCCTTTAAAAAAAAGGAGGTGGTCAGAGAGGGGATTGCTGTTTCCATTCACCCCAGGGCAGAACAGAAGGCCGTGGCAGCTCTCTACCCTGTTGCTATTCGTGAGTGTTTCCTGATGAATCTTTGATATCCTTTTATTCAAGCTCTTGAGGATTCACATACTTCTGTCTACAGCAAGGGATATGGCCTTTTATCCCCTGTGTTTCCCTCTTTCCTGCCTACCTTACCAAACTAATTCATCTGGATGTATCTCGCAGAAGTTGTTGATTATGAAGGCTAAATTTCCCCTATAAAACTGAACTGAATAATTGCCACAGTGTCAGAAATGTTCAGTTTTCTGGAGGAAGAAAAGTCATCAAGTTTAATCAACTGTGAGCCCTGCAACCTACAATTCTAGCCAGTCAGGTAGGATGCGCACACTGCTACAATAGTAGTGTGACTGCCCTGGGAGTAGCCAGTGATGTCCTGGCTGGATTTGAAGTCCACTTCACAGGAAGAATTGATGCCTGGCACTGTAAACCTACTTAAAAGCTCATGACTGGGGAAACCTACCACTGTGGGTATAGTGTCAAACTGCCTTCTCGATATTCGTGCTTATGCCCAGAGATTAGCCCTGCTCTGAGCCTTTATCAGAGAAGCCTCTCTTTGCAGGGTGCAATGGTAAGGGTAGCAACTCATAATTCATCAAAGGCTGAGATAAGTGACAGGTGCTTAGCTCTAAATGGACAGCTATATCATCATCTCCTCAGGGTCAGAGAACATCACCGAAGAGGCAGAAGAGAGAAACCTAAGAGCCGGAGGATGGGGGAAAGTACTGAGAAGCACCATCTTCTGGACATGACATGGCTTACGTAGGTAACTCACATCTGTGTGGTTACCTACGTAAGAACTGCACAAGACCAGACCTGCCCATATCCTATTATGGATGGGGGAGAGAATAAGGGGAAAAGAGGATAATAGTGGTGGGGCATATGATCAAAGTACATTGTATTTGTACATAGAATTGTGAAAGAGTAAATAAATTAGAAAAACGTAAAGCAACGATAAAATTGAACCTAGCTCGAGGCTTTTGTTTATCTTCCTTGTGATGCTGCTTTCATGTGTTACCATAGCAAAGAAGGCCTATTTCAGGACATGGGTCATCATGGGCTTTAAAAAGACACTGATTTCCAAACCAGGATGTTGCCTCTGATCTGAACTGCCCTTATCTTTCCAGTGCTCATTTGTCTTTCCTATTCCTCTGCGGGTTGGAACCTAAGGTGTTACCAGTGCACGCACAAGGGTGTCTCTGGGCTGTTCTTATGATTAGCCACAATGGCAGCTCTTGGTTTTCTCTCTGGTTGTTCATTCATTCCACAATTTACTGAAGGGCTGTTTGGCTCTGAGGGTTCTAATGAGAACTAAATTAGGACAAATTCAGAATCTGGCATAGAATAGATAGATACTCAAAACATGCAAACTGGTATGTGTGTACTCATTTTTATGTCTTGAAATTAATGTATGATGATGATTAAAAACACATCTATGCCCTGACAGGTGGGTCAGCATTTTGCTGCCAGCACTTACTATTAAAATCATAAGATCTGGGGCTGTCTTAATATCCATGTACCTCAGTTTTCTCATCTGTTACATAGGGAATATGGATACTATAAAACTCGTTTTTTCTACGAAAAGAACTAACTGAAACAATATATAGAAAATGTCAACCATGAGACTTAGTTTAAAGAAAGTGTTTAATATAGCTACAATTCTTATTGTTACCAGAATGCTACTTGGAGAACAACAATGTCAATTTGCCAACTAGATAGTTCATGAACTTTGTAATTCATTAGACTTGTATTGGAATCTCAGCTCAATTATGGTATGAATTTGCACCAATCACTGCTCTGGAGAGCTTTAGTTTCTCAGCATCCTCATCTTGCAGGGTACTTGGGGTGCAGCTGTAGGGATCCAATATAGCAATGTCTCACGCATGATGGCGTGCTAGAGACATGGAGTGAACATCGACCCTTGACCCCTTGGGACACTGTGGGGCACATGAAGGTGAGCAAAGGCAGTGTCTTCTCCCTTGCTGTCCTAGAGATCATAAGCTCATTGTGGACATTGACCCTGCCTGGTGACTGCCGTGAAAGAGGTGTAGCTCTCTCCACAGGTGTGGACATTTACATGCACTAAGTAGTTTAAGCTGGGGGGAAAAAAAAGCTTTTTTCACTAAAAAGATTTTAATTTACAAGCCAATTTCTTTCATCTCTCGTTCTCCCATCAGCCTCTTCTTCATTTCCAAACCTGAGAATACCTTATCATGACCACGAAGAGCTTATGTGAAGAGCAGAGATCCACCGCCCACCCTGAAGCAGTCTGTTGATGTGCTCTCTCTGCTCGGGATACGCACAGCGGCTGAGTTAGGATTGAACTTTTCAGCCCTCGACGCACAGCGGCTGAATTAGGATTGAACTTTTCAGCCCTCGTTTTTCATTAGCTGCCTAAGATTCGATGCCCTGGCACCTGGAGCCACGGAAAGACTTACTTAACATTCAGAATCGATGGACAGCCCAGAGAGATGTTTTACCTCAGGCAGGCTGCAAGTGATGTGGGACTGAGCTCCGTTCTTAGCAGGAGTTTAATCTGCTCTGCTGTGCTTCCTGTGGCCAGTTCCTTCCTCCGCCTCATTACCACGTAACATGCCTCCGAGGTATCAGGACAAGGGCTTCCTCTCCAGGAAATGTTAGAGCCCAGGATCTCTGAGTGTCATTATTATTTCCTCTTAATTGTGGCCTCTGGACTTGGTTGGTGTGAGAGCTCTGTTTTTCTCATCTCCTTTCCATGTTGCTCTTCCGGGACTTGCCCTGTGAAACTAAAGACTTGTCGAAAAGATCTCAGCACTAGCAGGCCTTTTCTTTGCCTCGTTATCGGTGGATTCGGGCTGCTGATTAATGCATCCTTGTACTCTTGAATTTCCCATAAAGCCTGCCTCTTAACGGCGTGAGATTGGTCAGCACAGGTGGAGTGGTTGGGAGCTTCCGTGCCCCATTTGTTTCCAACTCCAGGGAATGTGTGTGCTATTTACTGTGGGTGCAGGCAGATACTTTCTTACCCCACTGCCTTTCATTTTCCAGTAGTTCTACTGAGTAGTAGAAGCCTATGGTGGTTCTGAGTGCTTCAGTTGGGATATTTTTCTTCTGTGTGGTAGCAGTGTGCAGTGAGAGAAAAAGGAACAGCTCACAGAAGGGAGAGGGAGAGGGTAAAGGGGTGGGGGCAAATGTCCTAAAGGTACTCAGAGCCTTTCTTCCTGTGGGGTGAACTCTTCACTGGGTCCAAAGGTGCCCTCAACCTTTTCCATTAAAGTGTTTTGGCTCAGAATAGTACAAGTTGATTTCTGTGTCACATAATCAAAAGCTACTACTTAGTATTTTTATAGTTGATGTTGCTGTTTGTTTCGTTTTTAATTGAGTTGCCAGTTTTATTGTTTTGAATAGCTTACAAGGAGAAAAGTCAGGTTATTAGTTGTCATCCTTCTAACAGTATAGGAAAACGCTAAAATTTTACTGTACTCCAAAAGAGTCATCAATTAAACTCAAAAGAATTGAAAATAGGGTCTTGGCTAGATATCTGTACACCCATGTTCATGCACTGTTACAACCAAAAGAGAGAAGTAATCCAAGCACCCCCTGAAAGCTGAATGGATCAACAAGATGTGGAATGCAATTTGCTGAGATATTACCCAGTTTTAAAGAGGAGCATCCCGTGTTGGTCATTGGCAGAGGAGAGCAAGCAAGAGGCCAGGGCATGAGAAGGTGTCCCAGCACAAGTCTACCTAATGAGTTTCAGGCCAGCCAGGGATTCAAAACAAAAACAAAAACAAACAAACCAAAAACAAATAATGGGTTAAAAAAAAAAAAAACTTTGTCAGGAAGAATCCAACTAAACTCTTACTTCCTGGTGGTTAGTCCACTTACCCCAACAGGAGATCTAGTTTGGCCCATACCCCCAGACTACTGTTCACAACACTCTGGAAGGACATGGTGGTCCACCGAACACACAGGGAGAAAATATTCTTATCTCCAGGATAATCCAAAGACAACACACCCATTAATGAACACTGAGGACATTATGCTAAATCAAATAAGCCAGTCACACCTGGTGGTGGTGGCATCGGCCTTTAATCCCAGCACTCAGGAGGCAGAGGAAGGCAGGTGGATCTCTGTGAGATCGAGGCCAGCCCGGTCTACAACAGCAAGTTCCAGGACAGGCACCAAAGATACAGAGAAACCCTGTCTCGAAACACAAAACACAAAACAAACAAACAAAAGCTAATCAAAAAGATACAAAAACCATCTGAGATCTGAGTGTCTTTATGTGAGGTATCTAGAACAAACAAATCTATGAAGACAGCGACCAGAATGGAGGTTAGTGGACAAAGGATGCTGGAAGAGTGGGTCATTGCTCAGTAAGTATAAAGCGTTAATGTTGACACAGGAAAGGGTTTCTCAAGATAAGCTGTACAACAGTGTGGATGCATTCCACACTACTGAATTGCGTGTTTACAAATGATCATGATGGCTAAGTTCATTATGCATATATTTACCATAATTTAAAAACCATCAGCAATTTCCACGAATAACATAACAATGTATGGGATTTGGTTAAAAAAATCAGAATTAACCTTTATTATGAGTGGGAGATCTAAATTCTCTTTGTGGCTTAGAGTTATTGCTTTTGTTGTTTCTAAGATGGGTCTCCATATGCTGCCCAGGCTGGCCTTAAACTCACAACCTTCCCACCTGAGCTTCCCAAGTTGGTGGGGGGGGGTTGCTTTTATTGTTTATTGACTGGTTGGTTGCTATACTGAGGATCAAACCTAGAGCACTTGGGCAAGAGCTCTACCACTGAAATATACCCCAAAATCTGACTTTGTTTTTGTACTTATAAAGGAGATTGTTATTTGATTGACTTGCACAGTTGGAAGATGGACAGTCCAACAATGGATACCAGCATGCTGAAGACAGACAACTCAGCAGTTTCTTAATCCCAGACACTGACACCATAGAACAAGGAGGACCAGTGATGCGGCCAAGTCCACGCTTGAAGGCCTGGAAACTGTCTGAAGATTCACTGATGTGAGTCCGTGTTGGAAGTCAGAGAACAGCTGGAGTCTAATGTCCACAGTGGGTGGCAACAGCAAAGGGGTGCTCACTCAGAAAGAGTGGACCTTGCTTGAGCTGTCCAGCGTCTTCTTCTTCTTGTCATCTGACTGTGAAGAAAAGAGGTGTCCTTTCCAACTTAGTATAATCTTGCAAAACTGTGTAATATTGACTAGGAAAGTCTTATGGGAGGTGTTTTTCAGAGACCCAGGCTCTGGGCCCTGCTGTGCCATTATCAAATATGTGGCTTTTAGCAAGCCATTTCTTCGATGGCTCTCTAGCTATGAAATGGACACAATAGGTGGCCTCTGGTGACCAGGCCCACTTAGTGTCTCTAGGACTTGATGGGAAGGCAAACCCAGGGTCAGAACATAGGTGTCCCAGGAGCGACTCATCTTAAGGAGGCTGTCTGAGCCCTCACAGGCTTTCCTTGCTAACCTAAGTTAGGTCACACTCTGAAACAAGCTTCAGAGGAATGATGCAAACCGTATCCATAGAGCATGTAATTAGAGACAGTGTTGCTCTTGATTTGGTTATACTTGTTGAATAATGCCCCTTCTGTAAGGTGTCTGTCTAATGACTATTGTTTCTAATATTTATTCTCTAAAAATCCAGTTAATCAAGGTTATTTGAATTTTGTTGCTCATTTTCGTTAATTGTGGGAGAAGGAAAGAGAAGCCTGCATCCCCTAAATTACACCTGGGATGCAACTGGGTCCACTGTATATACATTTTTTTTCTGGAAAATATTTTAAACAAAATGAAAAGAGGGGCCTGTAGAGATGGCTTGGTGGGTAAAAGCACTTGCTTTGCAGGGATGAAGACCTAAGTTTGGCTCCCTCACACCTATATTAAAGGCCAGACATGACTGTAACCCAGTCATGGGGGTGGGGCTTAGGAATTACTGCCTGACCCACCCCAAACATCCCAAACACTGAGCTTGCAGTTAGTTCAGTGAGAGACCCTACTTCAAGACAATAAGGTAGGGCGAGATACAGAAAGACATCTAACTAACCCTGCATGAGTGCATAGATGCACTTATGTGCACCTGTCCACCCCCATAAACAAAATAAAAATAAAATGAAGTAAATATTCCAAACTGTGGAAACAATGCCCTGAAATCTGAAGTGCTTCTGGTCTCAGCATTTCAGATCGTGGATATTTAACCTGTGATGGATAACTGACTTGAGATGTGACTGAATGAGGCTACCTGTAACAGAACAGCAGGACTGAATGTTGCAAGATGGCAAAATGCCCACTATAATGACCACTGGCCACAGGCCCCTTCTGACCTCTTGAACTGTGGCTATTGTGACTGAGAAGCTAACGTTTTACAAAACTTAATTCACACTAAATTAAGTTGTACCTGAAATGGTCAGAGAGATCTAGTAGGTACCAACTTAAATGGCACAAATACAAAGGACACACAGCTAGGACAGCAGCTATGTCCCTTCCTTGCTGGGATGTAACCAGATGGCTTTGGCATGGTCGCTTTAATCAGCTTCCACTTTGTTTTTTTTTAATTTTTAATTTTTTTTATTTTTCCATTCAAAAATTGACACTTCCTCCCCTTCTCTCATTCCCCCCCACTAACCTTTCTTCCCCTTCCATCCTTAAGAGAGGGCAAGGTACCCTGCCTTGTGGGAACTCCAAGGCCCTCCCCCCTCCATCCCGGCCTAGGAAGGTGTGCATCCAAGTAAACTAGGGTCCCAAAAAGCCAATACATGCAGAATAGACAGGTCCCAGTGCCATTATTGATGGCTTCTCAGTCCGCTCCTATTGGCAGCCACATTTAGAGAGTCCGGTTTGATCACATGCTCATTCAGTCCTGGTTCAGTTGGATTTGGTGAGGTTCCATTAGATCAGGCACACTGTCTCAGTGGGTGGACCAATCCCTCGCGGTCCTTGCTCATCTTCTACCTCCTTCTGCTCTTCAACTGGACCTTGGGAGCTCAGTCCATTGCTCTGATGTGGATGTGGGTCTCTGTCTCTATCTCCATCCATTGGAAGAAATTTCCCTCCGGATGGATCTGCTGGTACTGGCTCTGGGCCACTTACTGGCCAAGGACCACTTTGTCCCCAGAACCTCAGCTCCGAAGCAGGCTGAGTTGGGAGATCCCCTCTGGATGAATCTGCTGGTACTGGATCAGGGCCACTTGCTGGCCAAGGACCTCGCAGATAAAAGGGTGGGCTTGGTATATGCCAGCTCCATGGAACAAAGAAACCTCTGTAGCCTTGCACTCACCACTTTGTCCTCAGAGCCCCAGCCCTGAAGCAGGCTGAGTTGGGAGATCCTAGGACACCGCAGATGGAAAGGGGTGCTTGGGGGTAAGCTGGGGTGGGATAAGTAGGAAAGCCAGTAGCCAGGGAGAAGCCCCACTGAATGGCCAGAAAGTTTAGGGGATTGGAGGGCTCCTGTACTCCCTTCCCGGAGCGTCTGGGCGGCCGGGCAGGGACACACTTACCCCTCTGGATGGATCCAAAGTCTGACTTTGTATTCAAGGAAGTATGACTTGCCTCAGGTGCTTTTGAAGAAGGGCGCTTAAAATAACTTTCTTTAAAGCTCAGAATTTAGTATAAAAGAGGGTTATTTATTTAGGGGTATACTCACAGATCACAACCCTCTGCTGGAACGGAGAACAGCAACCACATTCTGCAGCCGGAAAAGAGGCCAGACACATGCTTTATATCAGCATATATAGTATAAGAGGCCACACCCAAGTGGGCAGGTAACTTAAAGGCTACTGGCAGTAGGAATTTCTACAGCACCTCCCCCTTTTGTTTAAGTAAAGTTCTAAGCCTAATACAAAGTTATATACAATAAAAACAAATATCAGGTATAAAAATTAGAATTACAATCAGCATAAACAATATCAAGCAAGAAACATGTAATAAATGTTTCAGTAATTATCCTATCCTAATGAGTTTAAGTCATGTATAATAAATAACTTGGGCAAGTCATGAAAGGAAAGTAACTACAACTATCTAGTCTTCAACCCCAAAGAAAACCTGAGAAGGGAAAGAATATTACTTGAGTAAACAGGAAGTATAATCAAGCAACTTCCAAAATGTGCAACAAATAACAGAGACAATTGGCTACCTGGGCAATCACCCAAAGTCTCATTTGCAACGTTGGAGCAACCAACTTTGGCTAAGTCCTAGAGTAACTGACAGACCATTTTCAGAGGCAGGAAAATTTTCAAAACTGTCTTACCCTGTCTTGGCAAGTTTTGACAGTCTTTTTTCTTGTATCCTGCTTGTCCTGTCTGGACATCATGCATTTTGTCAGTGGTCAATGCATGGGCAGTTCCTTGCCCAAAGGCCAGTTTTGCCAAGAAGAAAGCAAGCTCCAAGTGGAGTGTCTTCAGTGCTCAATATTGTCTTGGGAATAGATCAGTGCTGCCAGGAGCAATCATGTCTCACTTCAACAGAACCCTAAGTTATTTAAATGCCATATTCTACAGCTCTTTGAAGTGGTTGAAGATTACCTATGTATGTAGAATACAATCTATATGCATCTCAAGAACCTGATTAGTCTAACTATAAGTATGACAAACATGGATGACTATTGACCTATGAATCTTAATGCCTATATAACTTAAAGACTAAGACTTCATATTAGAATATTAAACAATCTTTAAACAACTGTGCAACAAATGAGGACAATGATCTCAAAATGTAAACAATGTATAAGTATCTTGATCAGAGGTAGAAATATATTGCAATATGATAAATATATCCTAAAATTGTATCAATATACAAAATGTCTTAAGCAGAAGTAGAAGCATGCATACACACAATATGAAAAAGTAACTGTCTGGGTATATAAACATTGTAGATGAAAATAGGAAGATATTCAATATAATTTGAGCTTGTATCAATATACAAGAATCTATACCAATGTAAATTGCCTATAAATAATAGCTCACACGTATTCACTCTATTACTCACTATTATTATTGTGTGAGTAAGCTCACACTAATCTATTATCCCATCCAATTTCCCTTTTTTTCCAAATAGATCCCTGATCTTACATAATTTTCCCCCCAAAACCCCAACCCTATACCAATTATAATCAACCCCTAAATGATGTCCCTAACCCTGAGGACAAACTTTGTTGGGAGAGGGGACGTCGGTTCTAGAATTACTTCCAGCTGTCATGGGGGTGATGTTCTTTCTATGGGATCCTGTGAAAGTAAAATGATGGTTTAGTTCCAAGATTACTGTCTGGTATAATTGCAAATAGTCTCTGAGTATTCGATAGAGTTTTTCTGAGGTTCCTGTTTGGAGTTCTGGCCAGAACATTGTAAAAAAAAGTGTACCATTACAGCTAACCAAGTTGCAACCATCTTGAGCAGCTGGTACCCAAAACAGGTCTTATAGTAGCACTATCAGCATCATGACATCATAACAACCAGGTGAAACTATTGTTGTGAGGGCCCACAAACTTTGAAGTTTGGAAACTTCAAAGATTACTGCAGGAAAACTCATTGTTCATTGTGGAAAACTTGAACATTATTTATATAGACATATACAGACATATATATTCAATGAAAGGTACGATAGAGACAAAAATAGGTATGAAGAAAGGTAAATTTTTAAAAAATTCTTTCTTCTTTCTTTCCCATACCAGACAGCTCTTGACATGAGACAGAAACTCTGAATTTTTCTTTTAACAACATGATCAAATTTAGAGAAGGACAGAGTCGTTGTCCAAATCCAAAGCCAGCTCTATATATTCTCATATATATTTTGATCACCTGTCCTTACAGGTCATATTTCTTTTTCTTGATTATCCTTATTGGATAGTTATTTTTTCCTTCTATCAGCATCCAAACATCCAGGGTCTCTTGAATTTTTGAAGATGTGTATTTTCCTGTAAAGACAAGAGCAGAACCCTGCCCCAACCCTGCATGGTTTCCTTACCACCTATATGCTTGTCACAGTTGTGGATGAGCTGTCATTTCTCTTTCTCAAGAGATTTCTCTTTTTCAAACCGAATCTAGAGAAATCTAGACTCAATGTAAAGAAGAACGAGATAAGGAGAAAACAAGGGACATTCCCCAGTCCAGAAGCCAAGCAGCCATTATCCAGTCAGACATAGAGATAGCAAGAATATGGGGCCAACTTAGTTGTTGCCTCATCTTTCAAAAGACAAGGAACTTATTACTGGGAGATGACCCCATGCTCTCTTCCCCAATTTATTCTAGATGGGAAAGTGCCATGTAGGAGCAGGCCAAGATGGCAGGGGCTGCTGGATGAAGTAACTGTGTCCATATCTGCCTGGAAGAATGCTCTACTTCCTCTTAACAGGAACACGTCTCCGAGATAAGGATTTCAATGCAAGTAACTTACTGAACGTGGTCTCTGGAAGCATCCATAGAAGCATGAAGTTGTGAAACAGTCACGATGAAGCAGTTAAGAAGGAGACTTTTTTTTAGGAACTGCAGCTCGTTCCCCTTGCGGAGTACTGGGGAGTGGTGCAGACAGAGTTCTCTGTCTCTCCAAGTTCTCTCTGTCAGAGCAGCAATGGGTCTGGGGTGTCCATCAGCCACTTCCTGCCTGTGAGTGATTGTCTTAATTCCCTCCAGCATTTCCTGCCTTGTTTTGGTTAGTTGGGTGGGGGAAGGGGCACAGCAAGGTTAGAAATCAACCCAGAGTCCTGCACATGCGCATTAAGCACTTTATCATGCAGCTATATGCCTAGTCTTCCCCATAGACTTCTGATTATGACTCACACGGGCCAAACAGGCTGCAGGGATCAGGACAGTATCCAGCGGGCACTGGGGTGCTGACTCTAGAAGCCAGGCTGCCTGGGAAGACCGAGGGTTGCAGCAAGGCCCTCCCTGAAAGGGTCTGCTCCAATGCTGATCTGTTTGAATGCAGACTCTGCCTGATAATGTAGCAAGTTTCTGTTGGTTGCCTCAAGAGTCCAGAATATTCCCCGTAGTTGCCTTTGTTTTGATATATCAATGTTCTTATTTCTAAGTATCTAAGCACTTAACCCTCCTCTCACCTCTTACTTTCTAAGCCCTTACTTTGTTTGCTTTGTTTTGGATATTGATGGTAACAGTGATTGAACCAGTCCCTTGCAAATGCTAGGCAGGTGCTGTACCACTGAGCTACATTCCCAGGCCTCTTTAGCTTTCATTTTGAGATAGAGTCACTGAGTTTTCCAGAATGGCTTTAACTCACTCTGCAGCTCAGCCTGGATTTGAGCTTGCAGTCCTGCTAAGCAGTTGAGATTACAATAGGTCCAACTAAGTTTCTAGTTTTATAACTTACCCAGTTAATCCTCTAGACCACAGCTTAGCCATGTTGGGATGGCACCTCCCTGAACAACAATCAAGATTTTTTTTAATATTGTAGGAGGCTAAAACATTCTTGAAGATCGCCTTTAGTTTTATCTGCACAGAGGCAGGAGAAATAGCTTAGTGGTTCAGAGTGCTTGCTGCTCATACAGAAGACTAGAGTTTATTTCCCAGAGCTCGTGCTGGCCACCTGGAACTCCAACTCTCAGTGATCCGATATCCTCTTCTGGACGCTAGAGGGGCCTTTTTCCCAAGCACACATGCGGACACACGCGCACATATTATCTGTACAAAGTCTCTGTATTTAGACTTGTATCTTCTTGCTATTGGATAGGATAATCTTGCGAGTGCACTGTTCCCTATGTCCCCAAATCCACACTTTCACATTTCTTCCACCCCAGATCGAGTCACACAAGGTCCCATTGTCCAGACTCGTGCTTTTAACCCCATCTTCACTGGCCAGCTCATGCCCGCTGTCATCTTTGTTTCACTTACTCAGTCAGCATGGATTCACTGAGCATCTGCTATGTGTACAAGGCGCTGGTGCGAGAGATCTAGGAGTCACAGGGGAGAAATGCCATTGTGGGAATAATGGGTCCAAAGTATAGGTACTAGAGTCAGATGGGTGTGAGCACAAGGCTCATCCCTTCCTTTTGCAAGTCACTTCATCTATATTGTAATTATAACACAGATTTTATGATGTTATTGTGAACATTAAAGATATAATGCAAATATAACAGTTCAGATGCTGACACACATCTACTGATTAATATATGTGGAATTATTTTGTTCTATTATTACTACAGAAATAAACTAAAGAAGAATCACTCAGTTAAAGTTGCTCTATGTGAATAGTACAGAGGAAAGGGACTCACTCCCTGGTTCATTGGGCAGATGTTAAACACTGAAATCTATGGTATCACCATTAGTGTTAATGATAACTTCTCTAAATTCTTATGATCAATACTTCTTGTGATGCTCAGTTCCTATCAATAAGTAAAGACCCTGGGGGAAAGGCAATTTGACACACCATTTGGCAACTGTTATATTCCTTTTGCTGTCCAAACAGCCTTTAGCAGAAGGGTAGTCAGTCTAACAGTCCATTGAACTACCCCGAGGCCAGCATTGGCCATTTTTAATACTGAAGATGCCTAGAAGACACTACATGATGATCACAGATGCTTGTTCTGTCTCTAAAAGCTAAAGTCCTAGATGGAACTTACTTCAAACCTGTATGATCTCTGAGTGACTCAACAAGCATCTCCACTTAAGGGACCAGTGTGAGAGTACTTCCCCTGCTGGCCTTGTAAGGTAGCTTCTATGACTGTGCAAAATGGACAACGCCATGATTGGTCAAAATATAAACCTCATTTACAGGGGACATTTGCTATAGTTAGGGCAAACATGCCTTCTCTGGATTTTTATTCAAGCTGTTCTGCTCACCAGGTGAGTTTGGCTTGCTTGGGAGACAACCTGTTTGCCACTAGTAGGCCCAATAAATGAGTCCTTTGGTGTGGCATTTTCTTGTCTGCCTCTAGGTAAGACAGTAACGGATAACCTGGAGAAAGTAGCAACAGGGGTGAGTGGGTATCCCTGATGGCAGAGGCAGCAGAAAGGTGGCGGCAGCAGTAGTTGAGCAGGTGGCAGGCCATGCTGCAAGTGCAGCAGTGTGATTGGATGCTCTGAGAGCTGCCCAAGAAGCAGAGCCACAAGACTTGAGAGCAACAGCAGTGATGACTATTGCACTAGCCTTAGCAAGAGTCCGTGGAGCAGTTCAAGGGACATCCAGGGCACAAATTAGAGGATGGTGAGGTAGAGATAGTGTGGAGAGCTGAGACTGAAGATGGATTGGGAGCCACAAAGAGCCAGAGAAGAAAAACTGAAGTTCCTAGTCACTGGAAGAGAGCTCCAGAGACTTGTCAAATCTGTGGGGCCAAGAGACTCAGACATCTCAGGCCTAGGAGCTCCAACACTGGTCACTGTCATGGGCCTCGGCATATGCTGTTACATGTGTAAAGCTAAGATCTGCTATGTGATACCTTCAGTGGGACTTCACACCTGCCTGTTGCTACTGTTTGCTGCTTCCAAATGCCAAGGGATATGAAAGTTGCTGTCTCTATCTATATTATCTACATCTATATCTACTCTATACTATCTATGTCACCTATCCATCCATATCTATCTATCTATCTATCTATCTATCTATCTATCTATCTATCTATCATCTATCTATATCTATAGGTATAGATATGGAAGATATATATACACACAGAATATGTGTGTGTGTGCGCGCATGTGCTAAATGCCCAAAAGAATGAAAGAGTATTCTGTGAGAGTCAGAAGGACCAGAGGCAGACCACTAGCCTATCATGTTGCAAGGCTCTGTGTTAAATCCTCAGCACTGAAAAAAAAAGAGAGAAAGAAAGAAAGGAAGGAAGGAAGGAAGGAAGGAAGGAAGGAAGGAAGGAAGAAAGGAAGGAAGGAAGGAAGAAAGAAAGAAATGAAAGAATGGAGAAAGCATCATGGGAATCAGAAGAAGGACTTGGGGGAAGGATGGTGAGACTGAAAGGGATTTGATTGAACAGACAACACTTGCCTGAGAAGACAGGATTTGAGGATGCAAACTAAACAGCTAGGATATTATTTTACTTACATATTTAATTATGCAGTTATATAGTCACATAGCATGAGCACGTATCTCTTCTTGACTAACTTGCAGCAATATCCAGTCACTATGCGTTCAAACAACAGCTATCAACGCACTTCAGGAAGATACGTGTTCTACATGTTAGGGAGACAGCAAAGAACTAATCAAGTCTCTACATTCGTCAAACTCAAATTCTAGAGGCTGCTTTTTGTAATTGTCAAGAACCAGAACACAAAGACTCCCAATAGTGTGTGTAGTGTGAACCTATTTATAACGTGTGAATATATAAGCATGCACATTATTAAAATGAGACTGTGTGTGCATAGTTCTATGCAAGGGAAAAGTGAGAGAACTACCCAAGAATTTTGGGAAAGTATAGTGTCAGCAGTGATTGGATGGCGGCAGTGGAATAAGCTTTCCTTTGTCATCTGTATTTTCTTACCACAGGGGACCATAAACTTGAGCTTATTGTAGCATTTAAAAGTCGTGTATTCAGCCAAGCTACGAGCACCAAAAGCACAAAGCACCCTCACCTGTTTTCTCTATTCCCATCTCCTAAAATGGTTGTCGCGTTTCTAACTCAAAGCCTCCTCCTATGTCTTCTATCTTCAATCCTGAGGGAGTGCTTTTCCTACAGAACTCTGTGCTGGTAATCCGAGCCTTGGGGCTTGGAGAAGGCACAATATGTTGGAGTTGCAAATGCTCACTGTCTGTTCGCTGGGTAGGCTGCTAAGAGTGTAGAAAACGTTCAAATAAAAGCCGGTTACAAAGTAGCTCATTGATTTTAGAATGGCAACAATAGAACCTCCGAGTTCAGAATCCCTTCCTGTGATGATCTTCACTACAAGGTTGAGGCTTCAGTGTTGTGTCTTTCCTGGGCCCTAGAGTACACTAGCTACTGGCCATGGTTTCTCAGTATTCAGCTGGGAGGTTTGGCCGCTTGGTGCATTAGCAGAGCTACATTCTAGGCGGTGTTCAAGGAAAAATTTGTTTGCCATGGCATCGTTTCTGGCAAACACAGATGTTTCTTTTCCACCAAGGCCCCAGTTTGCCGCAGGACCTGCCTTACCTGCAGTGGTTGACTTTCCAGAGCTGTGCCTGCTGTCAAAAGCCAGGGTGTGGCAATTTTAACAGATTCGAGGTTTTGAATCTGATATTCTTTCAATGACATTCACTTATTTGCCTTCCTATTTACTAGTCTAACCATTCCTGCTTTTTGCTCAATATGAATTGTGAACATTTTAATGGAAATTTTTCAATGTAGGCATTTAATTGACAAATCCCTCTCCTGTTTTTGTGCCCCAATGGGTAACTTGCAATTATGGATCCTGCTGTCATTTTGAGTTAAAAGTTAAGCAATTTGCTTGTACCATTTTTTTAAGATGAAGGTTCAGTAGACATAGATATAACTTGAGAAATGATTTTAAAAATTGTGGACAAATGATAATAAGTAATTTAAATATTAAAATGAAAGCACATACTTAAAATTATGGCAATGGGAGAACCCTAAATATTTGAATAAAAACCGATTCCTCATCAATGACCCACTTACGTGATTGTTTTGTTTGTGACTTAGAATTCCTTGAAGTTTTCTGTTGCTCTTAGCACCGAGTTCAAGCACATGGGGTTAGCCTATCTCCATCCAGCATATCTCCTCTTCCACAGTCCCAACCCCTCCATTCTAATTGCAGTATAACCAGTTCTCTTCATTTCCTCCCATCCCTCGGATGTCTTTTCGGGATTCTGCCCATTCCCCTCCAGCTGTATAACTTTCACCTGTTTGTCAGGCTGCAGCTCCTAAGAGGCTTTCTCTGAGGAGCCTTCCCAAATCTTAGTCTAGGCCAAGAGCCTCTGTGTTGCATCATCATAAGAGAGTATTGCCTGTTGTGTTTTTATTTCCCCTGTTAGCCTGTCAAATTGCTCAAGAGGAGAGACAGTGTCTGTTATCATTTCATCCTATGGACCTAGCACAGAAACTGGGTGATACTTTGTGCACAATAAATATTTCTTCTTTTTCGGGGTGAATTTTTTAAAAAAAAATTGTTGGGGGGGGTGAGGGGGGTGTTCACATCTGAGTACAGGTACCTCCAGAGGCCAGAAGAGGGTGTAAGATTTCTTGGAGCTGGAATTAGAGGTGGTTGTGGGCACCCAATGTCGGTGCCTTGAACCTTGAGTCCTCTATAAGAGCAATATGCACGCTTAACCATGAACCATCTTTGTAGCACTCAAGAGATATTTCTTAACTGACTGGATTCATGGGAACATTTGTTGAGACAAAGGAATCACAGGTAGAGTTAATTTTAAGGTTCCATGTCGTCAGTAGGCTGAGTACCTAGGTTATCCAATCAATGCAGGTGGGCAAATGTTAAATACCAGAATGTGTCCATACCACTGCACCTGATCTTCTCATACACTGTTTCATAACTGGGGGCCCTGGGGCTCAGTGAGCATGAACAACACTTACAGAACTCTGAGCTACAGAGGTCTCACCCATCACTCCCATTATACAGCAGGGCGCAATGCCTTCAGAACTTTGATGTCATCACAACCATCTGCTAGACTCTTCTGTTGGAACAGATGCGCCCTTACATTGCCTCCATAAAAGGGGAATCAGAGGCAGACACTGAAGTGTGTTCCTGAAAGGAGAGGAGAGGAGAGCAGGAAGAAAACACCAGTCTAAGAATCTAGATGTCCGGGTTTCGGTCTCCCTCTTGTTACTACCTGGCTATTTTCATCCAGTACAAGTCATCTGGACTCCAAGAACTGTGACTTTCTCAGCTGTGCGCTGAGTGAAGATGACTGGATAATTTCTTATAGGGGTTCAGCTTTCACTTCTACCATGACAATCTTAGTCAGTGTACGGTTTTACAAAGCGTAGCGATTCCTGCTCTGAGGCTCAGAAGGCTCATATGCGACAGCTCACCTCTCAGGGGCTCACCTGAAACTGCATATTGAATGAAGACAGAAAACATGATTTCATACCACCACTTATTGATGTTTTTGTGTGTATGTGCAGGTAACTAAATAAGAGCTATGAGTTGGGGAGGATTAAATAAGAAGAATGGCATATAGGGAACACGCCACCTCCCCATGACATGAGCCCAAGTGAATGTCCCCTCTCTTGCACACCCTTCTCTAGTCATCCCGCGCACTTTCTAATGGACGCTTACTTTTGGAAGGTTGTTTGTAGTTCTGCCTCTCCTGAAATTACTTCGTGTAGTTAAGCAATTAGCAATCAGATCTCACGTCTTATTGCTGCACATGCAAATCTGAAATATAAAAATGCAAATTGTGGGAAATTAAAATAGATTTGAGATTGTTTGCACATAACTTGATCTTCATGAACAATTAAAATGTAGCAGATTGTAATGATCTTTGAAGGAACTAAAGTAGATAAAATAATTATATTACCTATGTGTGAGTTTAGTGAAGGAACAGGAAAACTGTCGTTCTGAAGTTTCAAAAGATAATCAAGTTTAACTTCGATGTGACTAACGGCAAGAACACTACTGGGTAATTTAAATATGCATAACTTTCAATCCTTGGCATTCTCACAGGGTTTATATTAGTGACTGCTTGAAGATTCCCTTAGAACCCCACATTGTGAATGGAGAAGCAGAAAAGGATTTAAAATGAACAGTCTGAACTTAAGAATTTGTTCAGGGTTAAAACGGTAGGCATTGTCAAATGGTGGAAAGTGATGTAGAAAATGAGAATATTTATTTTTATCCTGTTTACTTTCTGTGTGTGTGTGTTCTTGAAACGGCATTACTAGTTAAGAAAGTCATTTCTTTTCTTAAGTCTTAAGTCTGCCTTAGCGGATTTAGGTAAGTCACTTTCAGCTCCTCCGGGAGAATCATTGATGTATGCAGAATTATTTTATAAAAGGGTGAAACTTTAGAAAAGCGATGAACACACGCCATCGGGGATGGCGCTGTAACTTATGGCCTTATCACAAATTAAACAGATTCTGGAAGTAGATGCCCGCATTTTAGGGAAAACAAATGATTTTGTTTCTTTCCAAATTGGATCAGTTTCCTGTATTGAGAGGAATATCTGTCCTGGAAGGCGCTGATCACTGGCCCTGAGCTGTCGGGACCAGTTCAGCAAAGTGTAGAACAGCCCATTCTAAGGGCTGAGTCAAAGCTGCCAGCATATGGGGGTACCTCCTGGACATCACCTCATTTGTCTTCTTCTCGGAATGAGGTACGGCTGTTACAGTTTAGAGTTCTAAGCACCTTTCTCCAGAGAACTTAATTATAAGTGAGCAACTGTAATTTCTCTGCCATAAAACCATGTGCTTGATTTGTCTCAATGACAATGTAAAAGTACGTGTCACCTGCAGACTAGAGTGCTATGTCATCTGTGAATCTCAGATTGTTGCAAGGAATGAGGGAGTTTCCATGTTAATTATAGAGAGAACTATGGCGTGGGTTTGACAGCATCACTACCACAGGTTAGGAAGCAGGCCTCGTTTTGAGACTGAGCTCTGCTTGTGCTCTGAATGACCAATGAGTGTGTTGAACTCCTAATCCCCAAAATGACATCCTAGAAGAGACAGGGCTCTTAAAGAGTTACTAATTCATGGAGGTGTCATCTTTAGGAATGACAAAAGCATACTAACAAAGGAGGGCACATAGCAAGCTTGTCCCTCTTACCATGTGTTGGGGGCTGCAGACCCCTGGCCCCTTGACTTTCTTGGTCTGCCTCAGACCCCTTGCCTATTGGAGTGAATGGAGTAAACAACTTGTTTTCCTGTGCCTGCAGCTGCTCTGAGCATGAGACCCTCATGAGTTTCTGATGGCAGGGGAGTGGTTCCTGGTGGATTTTACAGCTGAAAATCCCAGAAGCTTGGGTGTGATTGTCAGTTAAAGATCCCTATATAAGCTTCCCTGGAGCACAGTTAAGTTGGCATTCTTGTATCAAGGATGACCCATGTCCCCGTGTCTCTGTGCGTATGGTGTATGTGTTTAAATCTCCAGCTAGTTCCCAGCTCACGTACTGTCCCGTAGTGCAGGCACTACAACCATGTGCCTAGCAGGAAGGCCCTCCCTTTCCACTAAATCTACAGGTTCTCTGCTTCCCAACTTGCCATCCTCCAGAACCAAGAGAGAGAAGAATGTTTGTTCGTTTTGTATATTAAAAACCTGCCCAGCCTTTGGTGTTCTTTTATCACAGCAGCCAGAGCTGGCTAATGGAAACTAAGAGCAGATGGTCAAAAGTGAATTCTCTGGAATTCAGGCTGAGCTGGAGGGACCAGCTGAAGCCTGCTGAGGAGGGAGAAATAAATACTCCCGAACAAGAGGGGTTTGTTAGGTGCCGGAAGGGTGGCCCTGAGGGCTGATCAAAAGGCCACAAGAGAAGGAGTGTGTACAGGGAGTTGTGAGTAGTAGGAAGGTTACTGTGGTCACAAATGTGAGGGCAGACAGAATTCAGGCTGGCGACTATTACTGAGTATGTTTGCCTGGCTACCGAAAACGCATTCCTGAAAGGCTGTGTGAAGATTGACTCGTCCCCAACAACAAGCATGCTTAGCAGTTATTCCAAAGGGAACGGATGTCTGTCAGGGAAAGGGCACTTGGGTAACTCAAATACCAGTTCTCTGAATTAGTTCTTTTGCAATTCAAGATTTATGTTTAAGCCAATTTTCTTAGGGCCCTGGACAACTGAATGAAACAGTTGGAAGAAAAACACCCAATTGTTCTAGTTTTGGGTGTGGCAACAGTGAAGGACAAATTGTTCCCAACTGAAAGAGGCTCTTGCCTTCACCTAACCCAACTCCTCACTCTCCAGATGGGCAAAACAAAGAGTACGCAGCATCCTGTCTGTTAACCGAAGGGCAGCCAGAGGTGGGGCCCACAGTCCTCCCTCCTACTCGAGGCTCTCTCTCTGTGTGGACTTTGCGGTGACCGGTGTGTTGTGTGCAGAGAGGCACACACCTCCACACCGCTCTCATTCTTCTCAGGAGCCTTCCAGCTCCAGATGTCAGCATCAGTCCTGTGAGTCCTGCTTCCCAAGACTGGCCTAAAAGAATTCATTTTAAGACTCTGAGGCAGGAAAAAAAATTGTTATTTGCTCCCCAATGGCCAGGGATTGTAGTAATATATCTTACAGAAGGAGACAGATAAAGCTAAGAGAAAAAAAAGTAGCTCCCTGAAAGCAATAAACCTTTAAAGGTGACTATAGGAAAAAACACCACAGCACAGTTTCTCTGCAGTTCTTCCTGAGTTTGTCAAGAATGAGACCTTAAACTGGTCCATGTTTCATAGACACCAGGAAACCACAAGTATGATGTGTTTGAAGATGCTGTAGTCTCTAACAACATGTCACTTTGCTGTGGCTTTCTCCTCTCTGCACACCATCTAGCTTTGCTTCTTGTTATTTCTCCTCAGAGATCCACAGGAGTCTCTGGTGTTCCAGAAATGAGCCCTCGTGTGTAACTGCAAAGAGGGAGGGGTGGAGAGTGTGGATAATGCTCAAGCACATCTTTATTCTCTATTAACACCATAATGCCCATCCATAAGTTATGGCTCAGATTTTAATATCAGAGTTTGAAAACGATTTTATCTTTAAATAGTAACCTTGTACCACTTATTTCTTCTTTTTAAATATAATATTTTTTTTATTCTTTGGATGTCTCATTTTGGCATACAATATATTTTGATAGTTTCCACCCCAATTCCCATCAACTCTGCTCATCCTCCTACCACATCCTCCTCCCAACTTTGTGTCCTCTCTTTGAAAAAATAAAATACACCCTATCCAATTAGTACTGCCCCATGTACACATGGGTATAAGGTATCCACAGTGCATGAACAACTTACTAAGACCTATAGCACCCTTCTGTGACTCCTCCACAGAAGACATCAGCTGCCAATAGCTCTGCAGCTAGGGGTAGGGCCTCATGAGGCCCTCCCTCCTCCTTACTGGAATGTTGGCTGGCCGGTTTGATCTTGTTCAGCCCTTGTGCAGACAACCCCAGCCGCTGTGAATGCAGGAGCACAATTGTGCATCGTATCCAGGAGACACCGTTTCAAGGCAGTTGTTCTTGACCTTAGGCTTTTATTGGTTTCTCTGCCCCTTCTTCCATGATGTTCCTTTGTAGCAGGAGACTGCTCCTTCATTTCCTGGTCACCCAGACCTGAATAATCACACAGAAACTATATTAATCACAACACTGTTTGGCTGACGACTTGGGCATATTTCTAGCTAGCTCTTACATCTTAAATTAGCCCATTTCTATTAATCTGTGTATCTCCATGAGGCTATGGCTTACTGGTAAAGGTTCTGGGCATCTACATGGCTGTTGTCCATCTACTCCTGGGCATGTGGCCTACCCCAAAGAGTTGCTTGCTTCCCCCAGTGAGATTCCCTTGGAGAAAACTAATTATTCCATTTGCAAATGATTATCATCTGGAGATAGATTCTGGGTTAAGGAAGGGGGAATGTGTCTACTTCTTTCAGTTCTAAATCTCATCTGGTGCAGCCATGCAGGCCCTGGACAAGCTGCCTCTGTCTCTATGAGTTCATATGTGTGTGAGTCCTGGTGATTTTAAAGGTCCTTATTTCCTTGGTGTTATCCATCCCTTCTGGCTCTTGTCCTCTTTCTGCCTCCTCTTCCATAGGGTTCCCTAAGCCCTAAGGGGAAGGATTTGATGGAGACGTCCTATTTCGGGCTGAATGTCCCGGTATCTCTCATTCTCAACGTATTTTCTGGCTGTAGATATCTATTTGTTCCATCTGCTGCAAAGCTAAACTTCTTTGATGACGTCTGAGCAAGGCACTGGTCTATGAGTATAGCAGAATGTCATTAGCAGTCTTTTTATTACCATGTCCCTTTACCAGAACAATAGCATTTGGTTTTCTCTGGGTCACTGGCCTATCTAGTCTCAGGTGCCCAGCCACCAAAGCAGTGTGAGGTATGAGTTTCATCTCATGGAGTGGCCTTAAATCATATGGAGTTTGAGACCCCTGGGAAAGGCTACCAGACTCAGTTGTAATTAGTCAAATTTATTAAAACTGCAAGTGGGGCTGCAATCTTCAGTTCATATCAGAGATTGCTGCACAGAAACAGGTAAGGGCAGGACTTTTAAAGGTGAACAAGGGCTGTTCTGCTCCACCAAAATTAGATAGACTTTAAAATAGTCCTTGACTGTTGGCATAAACAAGTTGCAGAAACAAAGAAAAACAGCAGTTAGTCATTTCATAACGAAACAGGTAGTCATGGACACACATTTCTGGGGCCAAGGAGTCAGAGTTCTGGAAAACTTATCTTCCAGGAACTTGAGTCAGAGACAAACAACTATTAGATACCAAAATGGATGCCTAGTGATGTGGGATGTCCTTCTGTATATGTGTCTCTCTTATTGGTTAATGAATAAAGCTGCTTTGGCCTATGGCAGGGCAGAATATAGCCAGGCTGGAAGAGATATGGAGAGAAAGTAGGTGGAGTCAAGCAGATGCCATGTAGCTGCTGAAGAAGGAAGACACCAGAACCTTACCAGGTAAGCCACAACCACAGGGCAATACACACTTTAATAGAAATGACTTAATTCAAGATGTAAGAGCTAGTTAGAAATACACCTGAGTCATTGGCCAAGCAGTGTTGTAATTAATATAGTTTTGTGTGATTATTTGGGTCTGGGTAGCCGGGAACGAAAGAACAGTCTCTGCTTACAGCCTAGCACAAAATGGAGTTTCTTTAGCCATTACAAATCCAATCAGATACTGGTTGGTTACCACCATAAGCTTTGTGCCACTATTGCACCAGTATTTCTTGCAAGCAAGTCACCAATGTAGATCAAAGGGTTTGTAGCTGGGTTGGTTACCTTTCTCCTTTACTACTGAAAAAGCCATATTTAGTTGCTTTTTTTCCTGCCAAGTTCTTCTATTTGTTTGTTTGTTTGTATTTGTGTGCATACATGCTTGTGTGCCACAACAGAGCGCATTGAGTAGGTTCTCTCCAACATGTGGGTTCCAGGGATCATACTCAGGTGTCAGCCTTGGCAGCAGGCATCTTTACCTTGCTTCTCAGACCAACCTTTCCTATTTTCCTGTCTTTATTGCATTAAATTGAATCTCACTATTCATCTCAAACTGGGCTCAAATGTAGCAATCCCCCTGCCTCAGCCTCCAGAGTGCTGGGATTATAGGAGTACACTACAATACTTGGTTTTGTTTTTCCTAAAAAATTGTTAAGAACTAGTTCATTTTGAATAATGGTCTTCATCCTTCTAAGGCTTAAAGATCTGTTTGGAGTAAGCTTTCTCACAACTAATTTGTCTTTTCCTTAAGCAGTGGCATTTCTGAGGTTCCAATGGATGACCTAAGCACTTATCTGTCTTGGCTGATTGTTATAGCAGCATCTCTAGACTGTTTGAGCTATAGAAATTGTCCAGTTTGCCCCTCAGTCATTCTTTGCTTGACATAAAGAAATTTCACCTTGTTGTAACAGTACAAGACCTAGGTCTGCTTGCTGTGCAATAGAAGGCAATTTGTTGAAAGGCAAGGTTCTGACTGCAAGGTGGTGGATCACAGGGCCATTCTGTGGGGATGCTGACTTAGGACTGAGTTACTAGAAGACGGTTGATTGTACCCTGCTGAGAGCCTTCTTGAAGGTAGAGATTTGTATTCAAAAGGTGCACATTTGATCTTGACCCCTTAGTCACAAGATGTGGTTTCTAGTTTTGCAAATCTTAAGGAGGAGGGTCACTATTTCCTCTGTCTATTCTTGTCCTTGTTTACTTTGCCCATGTGCAGTTCCTGACGTATTGCACAATGAATAGGCTAGAGTGGGTAGCTGTCCAGAGGACCTGTTGCTGATCAACAAACTTGCGTAAGGAAGGCAAACAGATCACACCTCTTTATTGTGAAAGACGAGGGTCTGTGAAATTCATTCAGAAACGGGGCAGAAGATGATCTTTTAACCCGTTTTGTACTATTCATGAGTTTTCTCATGTTTCAAGAGCCATTTGTTAAGGGCCACTCACAAGTTTTCTTGTGTTTTGTACACTGAGATACACTTAAAGAATTATCTATTAGGAAAATGCAAATCAAAATGACTCTGAGATACCATCTTACACCTGTCAGAATGGCTAAGATCAAAAATACTAATGACAGCTTATATGGACGGGTTGTAGAGTAAGGGGAACATGCCTCCACTGCTGGTGGGAATGTAAACTTGTACAGCCACTTTGGAAATTGGTATGGCAATTTCTTAAAAATTGGGAATTAATCTACCTTAAGACACAGCTATACCAATTTTGGGCATATATCCAAATGATGTGCAATTATCACAAGGACACTTGCTCAACTATGTTCATAGCAGTAGGTATTCATAATAGCCAGAGCAGGAAACAACCTAGATGCTCCTCAACCGAAGGGTAAAGGATAAAGAAAATGTGGTACAATGGAGTACTATTCAGTTGTAGAAAAACAATGACATCATGAAATTTTAAGGCAAATGAATGTATTAGAAAAAAATCATCCTGAGTGAGGTAACTCAGACTCAAAAAGACAAACATGGCATGTACTCACTCATAAGTGGCTATTAGGTGTAAAGGGTAACAACATTACAATCCACAGCCCCAGAAAGACTAAGTAAAAAGAAAGATCCAAAGAGGGATGCATGGATTTCCCTGGGAGGGGGAAATAGAAGATATCTCCTGAGAAAACTGGGAGCTGGGAGCATGAGGATGGGGGGAGATGGGAACATGAGGGATTGGCTTGGAAGGAGTTGGGGTAGGACAGAGAAAGAGAGTAATGAAAGAGATGTCTTGATGGAGGGGGTCCATTTTGGGGTCAGGGAGAAACCTGGTACCAGGGAAACTCCGAGGAACCTACAAGCATGACTCCAACTGTATCTGCAGTATGGAGATCTGCACTGCTGAAGGAGAGAAGTTGTGAGAAACTATTCAGTAGTCCATGGACCCCTTTCTGGCATACAGCACCATATTTACCAGGATAATTATTACAATGCTACATGTACTGCTGAATTGCTGCTACAGAACAAAATGAGCCTGTGGGACTATTAGAGAGAGTGGAGGTTTACTGCCAAATTTGAAAATGCAAACATCAAGAGTGAAGAAAGGGGACTTATTATTTTCCAGAAAAGGTGAGATTCTCCTAGCATGGAAAGACAAGCAGCTTGTCTGAATATCAACGATCCATGACACTTCTGTCTCGACCACAGGAAAAACGGGAGAGAATATTATCAAACCTACCTGCATCAAGGAACACAGTGCCCACATGAAAAGCATTGACCGTGCGGATCAATTCCTTTACGCGTTGTTCCATTCTAAGGAAAACCATGAAATGTACAAAAAAGAAAATAGTGCTGTACCTTGTAAACTGTGGACTTTCCAATTCCTTTAGAGTGTACAACATCCTCAATCCATAAGCCAAAATGAAGTCTAAACAGTTTCTGCTAGCAGTGGTGAGAGACTGGATACAGGTGACAATGATGAAGGCTCTCCAGAACCAGAGACCAATCTGTCCAGCCCTTCCCCTGGGGGTGCAGGCAAAGCACCTCATAAAGATCCGCCCAAAGGGTTGTCAGGTGGTCCGAAGCAGCGTGAACCTATGTGTACTCCAGCGAGTGGAAAGAAAACATTTCCTACGAGAGCCTGCAGAGTTGGTGCCACCCATGCAAAAAGGAGCGAGTCTAGATCCTTATGTAAACTTTATTTGGTTCCTGCTCATAGAGGACAATGTACCATATCTTGAAAATGTACTAGGAACTTTAATTGTTTGTTTAATTCGTAGTTTGATTGTTTTTGGAAATGAAAATGTTATACTTCTTGAAAAACAGCACCTAGAGTGCATTATGATTTGTAAGTATGCTGATTTAGATAGTGTGCAGTTTGCCCAAAATCGTATGGTTCTGGGCATATGTCCTAGAGAGTTCTGCATGGTGAGAAATGTATTAACCCTCAGTTTCGCTATGAGTTCCAGAACTTAGGACTGGCTGTGGACTCAAGATGAACTCTTAACTGGTATCTGGAGTTCTGTCTCAGCCCTATGGATCCCAGATATCTTTGTCCCCATGAATTTTGCACTCTGTCCCTTTAGCTCAGTAATTGTCCTGTAGTCTTCCCATGAGTCTCCTCCCTACAGCGCTTTCTGTGGATGAACGCCACAGCTAGAGCCAAAGCCGCCCTAGGACCCAACTCCCTCATCTCCTTTGTATCTAATGGTGGTCCTGCTGCCCAGGGTTTAGGATGAGGTACTGAGCACATCCTCCCCAACAGCCCATGAGCCCCTCTCTAAGACAGATCACAGTCTAGACCCCAGAGCAAGTCTTAGCAAATACGAAACAACTGAAGTGATTTCTTAGCTCTTATCAGATCACAGTCGAATAAAACTGTAAATCAACAATAAGAGAAATCACAAAGCCACGCGGACACTGGGAGTCTGAACAGTATGCTTCTGAATGGCTGGTAGCACATCAGCGAAGACCTCGGGGAGGGAATTACAAAATTACAAATAAGCACAAACGCACAGCTTACCAGGAGCTGCCTGTGGTACGGCAGGTCTGAGAGGAAGGTGTGTAACCATGAGTGTTTGTGTTACAATGTTAGCAATATATCAAATAAATAGCCTACTGTGCACCTCAAGGTCTAGAAAAAAAAACAGAAGAAGACAAACCCCAAAGCAGTTGATAGAAAGAAATAACAAAGATCAGACCGAGTCACCATAGAACCACAGAAATCAGTGAAATGGAATCTAGAAGAACAATAAATAGATCAATCTGAGCCTTTCTTTGAAAAAGTAAACAAGCATTGTAAGCCCCTGACCAATATGAACAAAAGAGACAAAGGCCAATTTGTAAAGTTTGATATAAAAGGGAGATGTCACAACAGGTTCTCACAAAATTCAGAGGGTCACTAAGGAATATGTTAAAAGCTCATACTTTAAAAACCTGGAAAATAAAGATGAAATTCCAAGACTCTTAAAATTTCTTTAAGATTTCATCTTACCCCAGTCACAATGACCATCATTAAGAAAACAAATACTGGCCCAAAGGTGAGGAAAGAGATGTACACACTGTCACCAGGCTGTCAACTAGCCTATCCTCTCTAGACATCAGTCTGGAGGTCCTCCAAAGGCTAGAAACAGGGATGACCTATGACCCAGCTACACCACGCCCAGATTCCAAGCCAGCATCCCACAGGGGCACTTACATATCCGTGCGCGCATGCGCACGTGTGTGTGTGCATGCGTGTGTGTGTGTGTGTGTGTGTGTGTGTGTGTGTGTGTAGGATAAAGATAGAAAAGGGATTATGGAAAAGGAAGAAGAGTAAAGGGGGAGGGGCAGGGGAACCGAAGCAGAGGGTGGAACAGGAAAGCAGAAGGTGGGACTATGGGAGGGGGGCATAAGGGGACCAGGAAGACAAGAGAGGTGAATGGGAGAGGCAGTAACAAGAATACAACATAGTAATTTGTGCATGAAAATGTGACAGTGTAACATGTCATTGCATGCTGACCAAAAACTAAAATGAAATGAAAATAAACCAGGTATTCAGAATATTTTTGTCAAGTTACAAGTCATGGTGAAAATATATGTTTATTGTTATAACAGCCCAATTACTTATCGCAGCAGGCAGCAGAATTTCCAACATTAGATGTTTTACAATTGTGCAATCTTTCCCCAGTTGTGGTTGAGAGCTTATTTTAGCTACGAGCCACAGCCACGGATCTCTGCTGAGAAGTGTGGGCAAGCGAGGCCCTGTCTGGGTCCCTCGCTGTAGAGCAACAGAGCGTGCAAACACGTGAATTTATTGGGAGCACATGGGCAGCGGTGCCTCTTGGCTGAGAGCTGATGCTCAGCACTGACTCAGCAGGACCCATAACAGAAACACAGGCTTGTGACTTCCACCGTCCGAGCTCCAGCCGGTGCTTCTTTCTACCTCTTGTCTTGTGGTCCTGAGTCAGAATGCTGCAAACTGTCTTCGTCTATATGCTGGAAGACTTTGGGTGATGATTGCAGACAGATACTGCTTTGAAGTGTTGGGAGTATTTGAACACTAGAAGTAGTGAGAAAATGCAAGGCAAATTAATTAGCTTGCCAAATTCTTCCTGTCGAGGAACTGGAATATAATAAACATTTACTGATCATTAATCATTTATTAATAGTGTCAAAAATTATTTCTTTTTTAATTTAGCTTTTTATGTGTTTGCATGTTTTACCTGTATTTATGTATTATGTGTCTGTGTGTATATGTATGTATGGTAAGGAGAAGGCATTGAGTCCCCTGGAACTGTAGTTACAGATGGTTGTGAGTCACCCTGTGTGTGCTGGGAACTGAACATGGGTCCTCTGCAAGAGCAGCAAGTGATCTTAATTCTTAGCCCATCTCTCTAGCCCCCAAATGTTTACTTTCTTGCTTCTCTTGTTTCAATTTGTTTTCCCTAAGCTGCCTATAAAATTACAATAGTGTTTGTAATAGTTCAACATAGCAGCTGAAGAATGCTTGGGAATATTTTAATAATTCCCATTGTGTTTGTATGCATGCAAAAGTAGTCATAACATGAATATAATGTCGTGCACCCTTTACCTCATCAATGAGATAGATGATGAGTCCTAGAATTATGAGTAGGTTAGGGTTAAGAATATTTGTATATTTATTAGGACAATGAATTTATATAAAGGCAAATTGTTACAATTCCGGAATCATTTCAACACTTTAATATTTTATATTGATAAATTATATGTATACTGACTTAGTCTTAATAATTTTAATATCTCTGAAAAATAAATTTCAGAAACATGAAAAATACTTCAATTTTAAAATTTAATTTTAATAATTAATGATATATATCCAGATCTGTATACATTGAATGTTGTGTTAATATTTTTAAATCATTTATTATGGGTACAGATTGAGACCATGTAAAATACAGAAATTAAGAAAATGTAGTCTGTGTGTGTATGTGTGTGTACACGTTTATGTATGTGTATCTTTGTGTGTGTGTGTGTGTGTGTGTGTCTGGGGGCTGAGCCCAGGACCTCCCACATACTGATCTGCATCTCCAACCATCATTTTACTGTTTCTTTTTGAGACAAGGTCACAGCAAGTTACCCAGCCGACCTTTAAACTCACTGTGTAATAAGCTGGCCTTGAACCTTTGATCCACCTGCTTTGACCTCCTGAATAACTGAAATTACAGCCCTGCATCGCCAGGCCTGGCAGCATTTCAGTTTCAAGGAGCTGAAGGGGAAAACGTGAATGTCATTATGAAGATGCAAATCTGTCAAGGCAGGAGTATTTGTCAAGGAGAATTGCCCTGATTTGTGACTGACTCTGACAGAAACAATTTCAAAGAAAGGACTTGATTTGGGTTCACGGTTTCAGAGGCATCCATCTTTGGCCAGCTCAGCCATTGCTAGTGCCATGCTGAAGCAGACTGTTATAACATGGTAGAGCTGCATGCTGGGGAGAAGAGGGAGGGGCAAGGAAGGAGGGATAGAGGGACCGAGAGAAAGAGAGAAGACAAGGTATGTTTTTCCTAGGCACATCCCACTGTCTGGTTATGCACCTCCTCAGCCAGGTGCCACCCCCCAAGAATACTATGACGTTACATCATGCTATGAACCCACCAAGGGATTGATCTATTGTTCAGGTCAGAGTCCTCAGGAACAAACCAGGTCTCAGTGATTGGATTTACCAGATAGGGACCAAGCTGCTAACATATAAGCCTTTGGGGGATGTACTTTATACACAAACCATAACTGTTTCCATCTAACTGTGTGTGTTCTCAGATTGGGCAGACAAAGTGGGGACTATAGGAAGACTGATTTGAGAATGTTTATTTCCTGGACTGCTAATTATCCCTCTGCAAGAAGGATTCCTGTGACAGAGGCTGAAGGCGAGGAGGCTTGGCTTTGAGATAAGACTCTAGCTAACAAATGACTTAGGCCCAAGTAGGGTCACCAAGGCAGACATCAGTCACGAGGTGGATGCCAGAGTCTGTAATGGGGCCGGTTGGATTATGTGTGTGTGTGTGTGGGGTATGATTCACCTGTCTTATTTTCTGCCCGAAGGCCTCAGGACTACATCCATAACAAGCTTGCACACTGACTCCGCAGAGCTGCTTGTAGCCACTCCTAGCATATCTCCTACACAAGGCAGAACTGACTCAGGCTGAGCTAGTGGGAAACATCATTGACTCCTGCTCAACAGGGTAGGAGACAAAAAATAATCAAGATATTTTTATCTGTCCTATGTGATTAAGAGTAGTCTTCGCAGTGCTGTTTCATAAACAGTTTAGTCATAAGCACCTCGCTAGGCATGTCTTCCAGGGCAAAATTTATGGTCTGCCTGTGATCGGTTTTGTTGGTTACTTTGGCTGAATCAAGATTTATGTGGTGTTGTCTTCATGCCAATTGCCGAACTAGGCACTGGGCGACTTTAGGAGGGAGACACTGGCTATGAGTTTTTAATGGACTGCTTCAGCTGTGTGAGGAAATTGTGTCTGTGATAAACAGCTACAGAAACAAATCAGAGAAGCCGAAAAGAAACCGGGCTCATTCATTTAGCTAGAAGAGAGTGCGTCTCTCTTACCTAAGCCATCATCCCAGTGAACCTCAAGTTGATTACTGCCTGTTCCACAGTGAAATGTGGCTGCTGGTTACAAATGAGCCAAGGACCCAGGACTGTAGGAAGGATGAACTGTGCTGCATGCTGCATTCTTGCTCCCTCCCCCATCCTCTAGGCGAGTGATTGCAACCTCGGCTGCCCAGTACCAACACTAGGACAGCTCTTAACAATATTGTTGCCCGAATCCACTCAAGCCCTGTAAGTGACACTGTCTTGGACATGGAACGCTGGCACATTCCAGTTGTTAAGGCTTCCCAGATGATTGCAATGCGTCGCCAGGGCTGGCATTTGCTAAGCTGGCTAGCAAGAAATTGGTTGCATGGTAATTGCTCAGCAAACAGCCAATAAACTGAACGTGGAGCGAGTAATTTTTGCAGGTGCCATTCTGAGAGAAAAGCAATGAGGAGAGGGCTGCGCCCTTAAAATTGTTGAGCCGCAGATAGAACCCTTTGCCTAGCTGCGCAGCTGCATTGCTGTGAAATGGTGTGTGTTTGGAGCAGGGTAGTGGGCGGTTTTCATCTCTCTTGGGAAGCAGTGGGGCAGCACTGTGGCTAAGGATTCCTTTTCCAGTTTCAGGTCCAGGGTTGTGATGAAATCACTAGTGTTTTAAAGTTGTACCGCATTATTGCCTTTTGCAGAACAAATAGCCTCTGTTCAGATTCTCCCATTTGTCTAAGAGAGATGCAGCTTCCTTTGGTACCCAGGGGGAGAGCTTGGCTGGTAGGCTCTGGCAAAGGAATAAGGTCAGCTGTTCTCAGTAGACTAAATGCACTCTAGATCACTCAGTTCTTAAACTTTACATCTTTGCCAAAATATGGGTCTGGAGTAAAGGTTAAAATATAAACAAGTTGCTGGACGGTGGTGGCATACGCCTTTAATCCAAGCACTCAGGAGACAGAGGCATGGGGATCTTTGTGAGTTTGGGGCCAGCCTGGTCTACAAAGTGGTCCAGGATAGCCAGGGATACACAGAGAAACCCTGTCTTGGAAAACTAATGTGTGTGTGTGTGTGTGTGTGTGTGTGTGTGTGTATGTGTGTGTAAATATACACAGGTTAGATAAGCTGCCTTATCAAAATATTTACAATGAATAAAAAAGGTGGATAGATAGGTAAATGACCAAATAATAAGTTAAACCCCTGTGGCTGTGGCAGTTCGTAATAACGAACTGATACAAGGTGAAGCCTAGCACATGAGTGACAGGGTCTGAGGCGAACACCAAAGTTCCAGGGAAAGGCGAGAAGACCAAACAGTGAGGGGAAGAGCTGGAGTCAATGAAAAGAGGCCCCAAGGGACCGATATGTAAACTGGTGATGGTGAACCCTAAGTTTCCATAGAGACCCTGGGATGTCACCGATGCCAGGAATGTGCACTGAGGAAAACTGCAGACCACGAGTGGAACTGACCCTAGAGAAAGGCCCCATGCGACACAAATGGCTGACCTATAGGGGCAGGGTTACACAAATCGCGTAGAGCCACATGATGCCACTGTGTTTCCCAGATGCTGGATGAGGAGCTAGAAGGTTTGGTGTTCATCTTGCCAAGTTTCAGTCTTGCTTTGGCGCAGTGTTTCCTTTCTATTTTTCTCTTCCTTTGGGAGTGGGAGTGTTGACGTCACTATGTACTGGAAGTATGTAACTTAAAAGGTTTTCATGGGGGCTCACAGTGAAGAGATCGCGTTAAAAGTTTGGTCTCTTGAACAATGTTGTGACTGTTAAGAATTGGGAACTGAGTGTATTTTCCTTATGAGGAAGCCATGAGACTATGAAGGCTGGAAGGTAGAGTGCTATGGCTTGAGTGTGAAGTGTCTCCCATGGGCTCCCGTGTTTGAATACTTGGTTCCCAGATGATGACCCTGTTTGTAGAGGTTATGAAACCTTTTGAACATGATGCTCTGTTGATAGATGGTGATGACTAGTAGTGGGCCTTGGGGATTATAGCCATGCTCACTTCTGGCTAAGGACTCTACTTCCTGATCAGTGCAATGTGAGAAGCCACCACTGCAAGCTCCCTCCATGCAAGCTCCCACCACTGCAAGCCCCCACCACTGCAAGCCCCCACCACTGCAAGCTCCCTCTATGCAAGCTCCCACCACTGCAAGGCCCCACCACTGCAAGCCCCCACCACTGCAAGCCTCCACCACTGCAAGCTCCCTCCATGCATGCTCCCACCTTGCAAACTCTCTCCACTATAAGCTCCCACTACTGCAAGCTCCTACAACCTCAACGCCACCCAGTCTAGTTGCCATGCAGTTCCAGGCATAATTGTGTGAACCCTCTGAAATTATAAGTCAAAGTAAATCCTAGTTGTTGAAGAGATTTGGGAGGCTTGGATGTGTGGGAGTAAGAAGTCAGGGAGAGGGACAGTGACTGTCTTTGTTAGGCATAAGATTCCCCATAGCTGTTGATATTATTCCCTAAAGTTCTGGTCACCATCAGGATTTCTATAGGGCTTGGGCTCCAGGCCACTTGGAATTAACTGAGATCTGAGTTTACAGTAGGTAGCTCCACTTTATGGATCACAGAACCAGCTCAGGATGCCTGAAATCTTTAAATTTTTGATATAAAATAATCGTGGTACTAATGAATTCTTCAAGAGTGTCTCCTATACTGGGGTAAAGAAGCTTCGTGGCTTCCTCCATCCCCTACCCCTGCTCTGAAATGTTGAAATCACTGGGCCGACAACAGGGAAGTCCTCGAGCCACCTGTTTGCTCCCCTGGTATAGTAACTGTAGGTTCTGTTAGCATGACCTAAGCAAGGATTCCTTCCTGTTCACCACTTAATTCAGTAAAGCATCCACCATTCTGTAAAGCCAATGAAGACTGTAGTGGGCCAGAGACTGAACATGTATTGAGTGGGTTCACGTAGGATATAAGAATAGGGTGTTAGCAGTTGGCTTGGGAAAGCAGCTGGCACGTTTGAATTAACCATATTAGGAGAAGAGCATCAGGAACGTGATGCAACATAGAGAGGAAGAAAATTATAAAAGAGCAGCACATTGTATTAAGAAAACGTAACAGGGCTGTGAAGGAAAAATGAGGCTGTAATGGTCTGTCCTGTTCCTTTAAGAGACAAGCCCCACCCACACCCCCCTCTACCAAGGCAGGCAGATCTTCCTTCTACTTCTGGCATGAGCTCCTTCCCTTTCATCTCTCTCTGAAGAGGCAGCTTCTGCCTCTCTCCCTTCTCCACACTTCTCCCCTTCCCCCCATTTCTCTTTCTCTCTCTCTGCTCTTCTCCCTTCTCCCCTTCCCTCCTTTCCCTTTTTCCTCCATAACCCACTAAATAAATACCCACTTTCTCTGCATGGTGTGCTTATCCATCTGTCTCTCATCCGCCATGGCTGTGGCTTCTCGTGGGATTGGCTGCCCCACCAAGGTCTCTCACCAGCTGTGTGGCTCCCTGCCTGGGACTTGCTGCTCCTCGTGGCCCACTACCCACTGCTGCCACTCGGAAAATGGCACCGTTTTATTTTTACCATAATATTTGGTGCTTGTGACTCGGCCAGGCTCTCTACGTTCCCTTCTGCCCACAGGCAGGTCAGCTGAGGAAACGTGGAACCAGATTTCTTTACAACGGCTTTGCATTGTATCTGCCTTAACGCCAAGCTCAACACACACCAGCAGCTTTGGTGGTAAGTTTTCCCCTTCCAGCCCCCAACCACAGCCTTCACTGCTACAGTTGAGCCCTTCACTGACATTCATCTCTGGTTGCCTTCCATTGCTTAAAACATGACTGGACTACTGAGGGTTAGTCCTCCAGTGCTAGCACTGCACACACTGCGCAGTGCATTTGATTTGGGGCCCAGGGTCTCTCGGATTTTTCTTTTTCCTTTTCTTTTGGACCACCCGTAAGTGGTCCCCACCATGAGAGACCACTCGGTACGGCTGCTAGCCTCTCTAGCTTCCAAGTCACAAGGACCAGAGCCGGTTAGGCTTCAACACCCCGCCTGTAGAGAAGAGACGTCTTCCTATAGGCTTTGTGGTGTCACCGCCATTTCACACCCTGCCTATAGAGAGGAGACATCCCCCCCATGGGCCCTGTGGTGCTTTCGCAGGTTTTCACATTTTCAGCTATGGTATAAACCCTCAAACTATCAGTCACCCACCTGTAAATGCTCCACTGGTGTCCCGCTGGCTCTGCTTTTTCTCACACTGTCCCTGCCACTGCTACTGCCAAGATTGGTTGGATCCACGAGGCTGTTTTCAATTCTAGCCTTTGTTCCCCGTTGCACTTGTGGCATGGTGGCTCAGTGACAGGGCAGATCATGCCTGCCTCTAGGTCTCTCTTGTTATGTTTAAAACTCCTGTGGCTCAAAAAAAGGTGGCTTTTCCATACAATATGTGACCACCTCCATTTTGACTAAGATCAGGTGACCTTACCACCATCTTAACAGAGATCAGGTGACTTCACCTCCATCTTAACTGAGAGTCAGGTCAGGCGACCAAGTCCCATCATATTTACTGAGGTATACCCTGCCTGATCCCCCCGTTTAGTTATGTTTTTGTCTCTAAATTCCCCTTGCTGACTCTATTAAGTATGTTTTTTTTGTGTAATGGCATGTCTTTGGTAGGGCCCGCCAAAAGTATCCACTTTGCCCAATTTCTGTTCACTATGTGTATCTGCATACATGTAACTTAAATGCACCTATGTTTAACTGTTAAATGTTATAATTGTTTGTTTATTGTCTCTCATTCCAAACTACAAAGCAATAAGCCTCATGTTTTAAATTGGTAAGCACCTTTAAGTCTCTTAATCCAATTCTGCTTTAAAATATATTAAGCTGTTCTATACTATTGTCAGTTCTGCCACTAACCTTCTATTGCAAGCAGTTTTTTCTTCTGTCTTTTTACGAGTGTAAATCTTACCTGTTAAGTTGAGAGCCAGTACAGTCCAGCTCAGACCCAGCTCTCCAGGCAGATTCTATACTGTAGTTATACCTGATAAATAGCCCTCAACTTCTCAGAGATCTGGGGAATATGGCATTTAAATATTTAATTATTAAAAGACTTTTCATAACTAAAAGAAACAGGTTGGCTCCTAGCCGCAGCACTCTGTTTCTTCCAAAGAAGACAGAAGACAAATGGGCACAAAACAATGTCCATCCACAATTCGTTCCAACTGCTAAGCGCTGACCTCTGGGCAAAACTGCCTTTCATCTAAACTAAAGATCTCCAGACAGTAGACAGAATCACTGGAATCGACAGGCTAGCTGCTCAGGTCAAAGTAGGCTTGTCTTCCTACAGATTTCTTAGCTCACAGGATCTTCTGGAGCCTGGCAGGCCCTGAGCTAAATAGCAAAAGAAAAGAACAGCCCTCAGTGACCATGGAGGACCCTAAAGAGTAGCTCTAGGTGCCAACCAAGTAAGTTCTCTGTCATTTTTTAATCAATAACTCAAGTAAAATTTTATTCTTCTCAAAGATCTCTGATGCAGTTAGACAGCTGAGAGGTTTTGTCATTTAAAAGGACAGCCTCGCCAAACAAATTTCAAAAAGTACAAGTTAACAAAATTCTCTCTCACACTGCCTTTCATAGTCTTAAAGACACTTTTCATTATGCAAAAATATCTGTCACAGTCATTCTGATATAAATATGCTGCTGTTTAAAACTTATGTTTTTATAAACCCAAAAAATAATTGTGAGTTCCAGGGAGCCAAATTAAAGGATCCACCTTAAATAGGTCAGATACACCCCTCTTAATTCCCTGGTCCTAAGTTTTTTTTACTTAACTTGTCCTCTGTTCTGTCAATACCTTAAACAGGTATAAGAGACACCAGACATTTCTATACCACAAATACCGAACAGAAGCAAAGAGACCAGCTAAGCCAGGAAGTGACCAGCACCCAGCTTTCTGAAGTGTCCCCCCCCCAAGACAATGCCCACAAATAAGCAGGAAGCAATCTTGAGAATCCACCGTCTGAATTCCTTTAACCTGTTGTGCCCAACCTCCCACCTTTTTATTATAAAAAAGAGATGGGAATGTAATGGTCTGTCCTGTCCTTTAAGAGATAAGCCCCGCCCACTCCCTCTGCTGTCCACTGAGGCAAACAGGTCTTCCTTCTGCTTCTGGCCTGAGCTCCTTCCCTTTCGTCTCTCTCCCCAAGAGGCAGCTTCTGCCTCTCTCCCTTCTTCCCCCTTCACCCCTTCCCCCTCCTCTCCTTCTCTCTCTCTCTGCTCTTCTCCCTTCTCCTCTTCTCCCCTTCCCCCTTTCCCTTTCCCCTCCATAACCCATTAAATAAATAGCCATTTTCTCTGCATGGCATGCCTAATAGGTTTCTGTCTCTCACCTGCTGTGGCTGCGGCTCCTCGTGGGACTGGCTGCCCTGCTGAGGTCTCTCACATGCCATGCGCCTCCCTACCTGGGACTCGCTGCTCCTTGTGGCCTGCTGCAGCCACTCATGGAACGGGAGCTGTTTTGTTTAAACCGTAACAGAGGCTTCCCTTCAAAGCCGGAAAAGGGGCTTCATGTAAAGGGACGGTTCATGGAGTGAAAGAGCTGTGGGACGAGGTGGGGAGCACAGAACTCCTTAACTCTCTGTCCTGCGGTGGGAGGCAGAGGTGGAGGGGCAGACAATGGCTTGATTTCTCCAAGCTGTTAAATCCGACCTCTTCGACCAACAATGTTGTAAAGGGACAGGCCCATCATTTATCCATTTGAATTTAGTGTCTTGGTCTGCTGTTTTTGAAGATCAGTTTGATTTCGAGAATTTCCCATTGGACAGAGTGCCATTTCTTAAACTGTGTGTTCCTTGGCAAAGCCATCAACTGGTCTTAGCCTAGCAAGAACTAATCCGATTTTTTTTTCTGCCTCCCTCTTAGTTTAGGGGAGGAAAGAAGCCAGAGGGCGGAAGACAGCAGCAAACTGTGCTTATTTCATGGCTGTATTTAAAGCTACTGCCAGCCGGATTCCACTGAGAAGGAAACAGGTTCGCTGACAGCTACAGACGACTCGTGAGCAAATTTGATAGAAATTTTTGAAACAAACTGAAACCTCTATTCTGTTACTTTATCTGAAAACCTTTACCTCCTACAATCTCCTCTCCCTCTGTGGCCCATCATACCAGACAGGAACGAAACGCCTCATCCATTATTTAGCCAGGTAGCTTCAGTTACATCCCGTCATTTTCATGGCACATCGTTTCAGTCACCATCAGGGCTTCAGTCGACACACCCAGGGCATGACCTTGCTCATGGGAAACCGGAAGCGGAAGTACTCTGTTTCTGACGTGGGGAAAATTCCTTTCCCAGACTTCCAGGCTGAGTCTCCATGTACCTTCAGCCGGACGAAATGTGTGACACACTGGCAGCCAGGAGCCCTGGGGAAGGCAAAAACCTGAAGCCGTGGAGCAAAGCCACGAACCACTTGGGACTGAGAAGATACAGGGCAAAGGATTCTCAGCCCCAGATGACCCTAAATCCCAGCTCTACTCGTTCCTGGCTGGTGTTCTTGGGAAAGTCTCTCCCCTCCCCAGCTTCCCCGTCTCCGCCAGCTGCTGTGAATCTCGGTTAGAAGTGTTGGCTTCTGTATTCTGGCAATTCTGGCATACTTCTGCATCCACAGGTATATTTTTCTGGAACTGTGGCCCTGTGAGTGGTTAGACACCATTATCGTGTGCCCTCCTGAGATGATAAAATCACAGCCTTAGCCAGAGGCTGGCTGTGGCCTGAAGCCAACTTCACTTTCTGAGTCATCAGGAAGGCCAGCTATTACGTTGTGCTGTGGGCTGGGGAACCAGCGATTTAAAGGTGACAAGTGAGGAAGATGGCAACTTCAGATCTCAGAGTCCAAGAGGATGCTGTTTGTGTGGCTGGTGGCAGAGAGCTTGGCAGGATGCTTCCCTGAGCTTCCTGTGGAAGCGAACTAGGTTATGGTGTCTCCTTCCTGGGGCGCTAACGAGAATAAAGACAAACTGTTTCCATGAAGCTCTGGGTATAGTAGTGGTATTTTAGATAAACTGTTTCCATGAAGCTCTGGGTATAGTAGTGGTATTTTAGATAAACTGTTTCCATGAAGCTCTGGGTACAGTAGTGGTATTTTAGATAAACTGTTTCCATGAAGCTCTGGGTACAGTAGTGGTATTTTAGATAAACTGTTTCCGTGAAGCTCTGGGTACAGTAGTGGTATTGTAGCTGCACATAGGTGGGCCATTACTGATGTCAGGACCCTGATTTTGAGGCAGGGTAAAAAGACAGGGAACATTACAGGGACATGGAAGGCACTTTGGGGCATGTCTGGGGAATGAAAATGGCCCGTCGTTTCTGGGCCTAGCTTGCCTGCCCAACTGATGGTGTCAGGAAACTGATAAACCTTGTCTACTGAGGAGCCCATGTTCATCTGCAGACATCTCCAGGAGCAACACTGACTTCGGCAAGTAAACTGTTGTCTGAGGACTTCCCTCTCTTTGCTAAACCTAAAGTGGCCTTCATAAATCCACTTTACGACTTTATTTATTAAAGAAAATTCTTTAACTTTCAACTATTATAAACTACACTTTGAGGGCAGTGTCAAAATGAAAGAGAGGCTTCTTAGCAGACTTTACAGGTGTAACTTGAGCTCACCAAACTCCTGTCTGCATCCTTTTTAAAGAAGCCTTCCTGCGACTCTCCCTTGAGAAGCCCACCCCACGCTTGGGTGTGTCTCTTAATTCCTTCCCGGGGTGTCACTGTATGTATTAAATATATCCATCGATAAGCTAGCATGTTTTCTGTTTTTATGTACTGAGTTATTTTCAATAAGAAAAAGGAGAGATAGAAACATACAATAAAGGTGGTATCATAAATTCTTCTCTAACGCGTAAAAGCTAAATTGTTTTTGCAACTTTATCAAAACATTATTCCATTTGCTTATTGTTTGCTCTTTCAAATAATTCTTATACTCCTAAAGTCTGATAAAAAGCAAAAATCCATTGATGTTTTAGTTATATTAAACATTGTATTTATAATCAGTTTTCCACTCTTGTCTTTTTCATTCATGATTCCTATATCAGCTCTTGGGATCTTTTGTTTTTGTCTTAAACAAGCAAATGAATGAACTCAACAACTCCATCCTCTTCTTGAGTTCTCAGGAGCTGCAGCGACCAGAAGCCACAAATAGACTCCAGCCTTAACCAAGATGGACACCCAGGGTAGTTTCCTTTGTCTCAAGCTGTGACCTTTCCTTCCCCAACCCTCCCTTTGACAGCAGCCTGGTTGTTCAGGCTGCAAAAGGTGATGTAGTATGATGTAGTAGCACAAGGTCCTTTTTGTCCTGTTCTGACGACCAAATCAGTCACCTGACAGCCCTGACTCTAGAGACACAGACTAATCTCCTCTTGGTGAGGGAGGAGCCTTGGCAAGTAAGAAAGTCTGTTTTGTTTCTCTGTCTCTCTGTGTCTCTGTCTCTCTGTGTCTCTGTCTCTGTCTCTGTCTGTGTGTGTGTGTCCCCGAATTTTCAAGTTCTTTTCATGGCTACAGTTTGCCTCCCAGAGCCTGGGGCTGCCGGCTTGTGTCTGTGGTTGGGTTGGTTGGTGAGTTGGCTCCAGTCATGCTTCAGAGTTTCCATCGGCCTCTAACGGCCAAGTTCTTTCAGTGTGTCCTCAGCTGCTTCAGTCCCAGCCAGGCTGTGTGCCGAGCAAAGGCCTCTCAGTGATTTCTTTTTTGCGAAAAGTTTTAATAGTGTGATTTTTTTCCCCCCTTCAAAAACCAATCCCATGATGTTTGGCAGTCGGGAGCACCAGACTGGCTCTAGGGTAAAGACATTTCCTAAAAGTAAATACAGCCCTTGGGGAGAGGAGACTGCTAACGCTGAATGTACTGCTGTGCCGCTCGGCCATGCCTCAAGAGTTCAAGAAGCATAAGAGTTTTCTTTAGTTCTAAAAAGGTTTGAATTTATTTTTTTAAATGCATGCCATACAAACCCAATAAATCTTCAGGCATAGGTAAGAGCACAGACAAGAGGGAAAGGCGGCACATATAGCACATGGATACATCGTCAGAGAGCCCGAGTTTAAAAATCTACTGCGCGCGCGTGCGTGCGTGCGTGCGTGCGTGCGTGCGTGCGTGTGTGTGTGTGTGTGTGTG
Organism: Ondatra zibethicus; assembly: GCA_004026605.1. Lineage (NCBI taxonomy): Eukaryota > Metazoa > Chordata > Mammalia > Rodentia > Cricetidae > Ondatra > Ondatra zibethicus. The sequence continues at coordinate 99,090 of PVIU01002063.1, read as the reverse complement.
TGTGTGTGTGTGTGTGTGCATGTTCCTGTGTACACAGTCACCACAGGTCAATGGCAGTGTCTTCCTCTACTGTTTTCTACATTGACAGGGTCTCTCCCTGAATCGGAGTTCAGGAATTGGCTGCACTGACTGCCCAGCAAGCTCAGAGCATGGCTTGTCTCTACCCTCCACCCCACTGCTAGCACTGGATAACAGACGCACATTTCCACTCCCTGCCTCTTTTTATTCTTATGTGGCTTCTGGGGATCTGAACTCAGGTCTCATGCTTGTGCAGCAAGCACTTTACCCACTGAGTCATGTCTCTAGCACTGCCAGTGATTTAAAAGAAAAAGTCTATGAGCATATATCATTTTCATGACATCATTGTGACATTTCTGCACAAGAACTGCAATCATAGTCGCTCGTCTTTTAACTGTTTTTGCCTCCCTCCCTGTCCCCACATGCCCATGTGCCAACAATTGTACAACCTTTCAATTCCATGTATTTTTAAAAAATTGATACTGCATATGATAGGAAACATGTTTTGTTTCTCTGAATCTGATTTGTTTTACTTAATATGAGGCGCTTTAGGTCTGTCTCTATTCTTGCAAATGACGTAATTTCATTCTTGTGTGCGGTTGCATTATACTCTGCGGTGTATATATGCCACATTTTCTTTTTAAAAATGTTTGTTACTGTTAGGAGTGGTAGTATTAATAGTACAAATAATATATTTGTGGTGAGTGTGAGAGTGTGTGTGAACACACATCCATGTGGACCCAAGTGCATGCCATACACTGCATGTGGGAACCAGAGGACAACTTTGGGGAGCTCTCATCTTCTACCATGAGTTTCAGGGGTGGAACTCAGATCACCAGACTCAGCAAGTGTCCTTAGTTACTGCACCACCTCGTTGAGGCTGGACCTGACACCTTAATCCACAGGAATGACCGCAGGACAACTCTGGAACTGGGTTAAGTGAATAGCACAGCAATGAACACCAGTGGGCAGGTACAATAGTTCAGCTTCATGTTTTCAAGGTCCCTTCCCACTCATTTCCAGGGCTATCTCATCGTAATCGATACCCAAACTAACATCATTTCCTCCCTCATGCCAAGTGGGAACTCTGTTTCTTCTGTAAGGAGAACCATGATCATAAGTCTCAAGGAACTAGCTTGACCTGAACTGATGGATGCCTCAGGACCTTGTGTCAGCTGCCTTAGACCTGATGAAAACAGTGCTACGGTGTTGATTTTCACGTGAACAGAGTAAAGCCATAATCTCCCTTCCCTGTACACAAGCATGGTTTGAGCAGCCCCCACTGTGCCTTAACAACCACAGAGAATGTGGTAGAACCAAAGCCATGCTGACCACTGAGTCGTGTAATATCAGCTCTTGTGGGAAGATTTGTACTCTCCAAGGGGCTGTTGAGGTGCCTGTATCCTCTGAGTCCCTGAGAAATTCTGGAACCCAAATTGGAAGTCCTCACAGATTTTAATTATGCATTATATCAGTTTGCCTTCCTGTCACCAACTAGGACATGCAGTCTCCCACGAAGGCTGCCTCACCCTCCCGTGAACACATCTGCAGCAGATGCTGAGCACTAACAGTGAGGGTAGTATGAAGACCAAATTCGGAGGGCCGTTGTGATTTTTCTCATGTAGTCCTTCAGTGGTGCTAAGAGTTAAAGTTACTTTATCTCCATGTTACAGAGAAAGAAACAGTGATTCAAAGATTTGCCTCTTGAATGGAACTCAGAGGTAGAGAGACTTCAAGTCCATTCTCTAGAGCAGTGGTTCTCACTTTAATACAGTTCCTCATGTTGTGGTGACCCCCAGCCATAAAACTGTTTTTGCTGCTACTTCATAGCTGCCATTCTGCTACTGCGATGAATCTCAATGTCAGTATCTGATATGCAGGATGTCTATTATGTGACCCCTGTGGAAGGGTCATTGAACCCCCAAAGGCTTCATGACCCCCAGCTTGAGAACTGCTGCTCTAATAGTTATACTAAGATAAATGTTTTAAAGGGCTAGACTGGGAGTTGGGAAACACTAAGTATGTCAAGAGTTCTATGACAATAAGGTAAAATACTGTCTTTGCTGCAGTGCTTTGGTCTGACTTCATTATCATTGTTCATAGCCTAGGACTGAAGCCTCTGTGGGTTAAACTGGACAAACCAGCTGTGGTGCCTCCTGGGAGCAAGCATGTCTGGTAATGTCTTTATTTCTCTAGATCAGATGTCATCTGAAGAGTAAGTAACACCTCAAGCCAGAGTATGGATGGAACTGTATTAATTTATTGGGACCCTCCAGATAGGAAACCAGAAGCAATTATCTTTGCTTCTAATTTCTTCTAAATGTTTATTCTTTCTCAAGGCAAAGGACAGTACACGACTTTGTGCTAATTTACTCTAAATCAGCAGATTCTCAAGTGGCTTGACATCTTCTCTACTCCTGTAGGGGGAATAATGAAACCATTACACTCATCTAATGTTCGTCTTTTTTGCAACCTTTTGATAAATAAGGCCCTGCTCTAAAAGAGCTACGTTCTTTTGATAGTTTTCACTTATTTCTTTTCCAAGCGTGTCCCAAATAGGTTGGCTACAAATGTTCCTGCTAATGAGATGGCCTGGAAATAGCACCATTGTGGTTCTAGGCAATAGTCAATTTCATTGTGTTGTTTGAGTCCCACGTTTGCTGAGATAGTAAATCTCATAACAGCCTTGGGTGGAAAATATATGGGGAAGTTTTTAAGCATAATTAACATATTTGAATGTATCCGCTAGCTATCTTAACATTGTAATTCTAACTTAGTCCTAGGCTGCCTTAAGTACACAAACTAATTTCAAACCATTATAGGAACTCTCTTGACCTTAGAGTACTAATAAACTAAAAGAAGCGACAGTCTCTCTAGTTTGAAGAAGACATGACCATGACAGTCTGAGTAAATCCTCCCTTTCCATAATTTGGTTACAACTTAACTTGAATGCGCAGTGCCTAGAATGAGCACTCATACTGTACTAACGAATGATTTCATGAAATCAAATTCATACTGATTTGTTCCTAATGACATTATTTTTTTCATTGTTTCTTGAATGATTCATGCTGAATTATTCAACTCCTGGTTTGTTCATAAATTTTACTTATGTTGGCTTTGGCAGTGGGCAGGTTGGTTTCTATGACAGGGATATGCTTACATTCAAAATAGCATATACAATTAGACTAAATGCACGAGAAGTTGGTTTGGAAGAAATAGACCTTGCAGATTGTTTGGTATTCTCAATTTATCCAACTGTACCTTCCTGATAGACTCTAACTTGCTTCTCTACCATCCACACGTCCTAAAGCTAACTCCAGGGCTGAAATGTTAAATCTCACTAACATTGAGTATGTATGTTACCCATTGTCAGTTATGCTGTGAGACTTACCTACAAAAGAGACATATACCTTCAAATAGAGGACTGGCCATTGCACAACCAGGCATTATGAGCAGAGGGAGCATGTGACATGAGTGACCTGACATGCACCCATGCAATGTGGCATGAAGGTTGCAGCATCCTCTAGGGACTACTGCAGCATTATACTTGTTTTGAGCATATGGAGGGAGACACTCTAGCACTCCTTGGTTCATGCCAGGCAGACTCTCACTTCTTTAAATCCTTCAGGATATTCCAATCAAGGGAACCCTGGGAAGCATTCAGATCAAGGTTTTCAGCCATTATATCTATTTCCAATTTCCTTCTCTTATGTTATTGCTATAGCTAAGACTTCAAGCACTGTGTTTAATATTCCTGAACTTAATGGAACTGCTTTGAGATTTTCTCTATTTTGATATAATGTTGACTAAAGGTTTGTCGTATATAGCCTTTGGCATTGAGATATGATCCTTCTCTTCCTAGTCTCTTTGGGGTTTTACCATAAAGAGATACTGAATTTTGTCCAAGACCTTTGCAATGTCTACCTAGATGATCCTGTGGTTTCTAGCCTTAACTTTATTTATGTGACTGTGCCACCTTTACTGATTTTCGTGTGTTTAACCAGTCAGTCCCACATTTTTTGGAACAAAGTTAATTGGATCATAGTTAATTATCTTTTTGATATGATCTTCAATTTCATTTTAATGTGCTATAGTGAGACCTTTTGTGTCTATGTTCATTAGGGAGATATTATATGACTTTCTTGGTTATCTGTCTGATTTTTGATATCCTGGTGATACTGCTTCATAAAAGTTTGATGTTTTTTCATTTCCTATTTTATGGAATGATGCTCAAAGGATTAGTGTCAGGTGTTTAAAGCTCTGGAAGAAGTCTGCAGTGAATTCATCTGAACATGGATTTTCTTAGTTAAAAGATTGTTTTTATTATTATTCTTTCAATTTCACTGCTTTTTATAGACCTGTTGAAGCTATTTCTTTCATCTTGGTTTGATCTCAATGTGTTGTTTGCATCTATTCATATTTATTAGGTTTTCTAATTTAGTGGAATATAACATTTTAAGGTGTGCTCTTGTGATTTCTAAATTTCATTAGTTGTATGGCTCTCCTTTCATCTATAGTTTTAATCTTCTCTCTTTCTATTGGTTAGTTTGACTAGGAGCTTCTTGATCTTGTTTAGCTTTTCAAAGAATCAACTCTTTGCTTCATTGATTTTTTTAAAAAAAAATTATTTGTATCTCATTACTTTCTACTCTGTTTTTTTTTAAAAGTTTTTATGTGTGCATGTGTTAGTGATTATCTGCTATGTCTGTGTGCTTGTGCCACACAGATCGATCCCCTGGAACTGGAGTTACAGACAGTGTGAGCTGCCATGTGGGTCCTCGGGAGGAAGCCTGGATTCAGTAGAGCAGCCAGTTCTCTATGCCACTGAGCCATCTCTTCAGCCCCACTTGCCCTGTTCTTAACTGATCCCTTTCGTCTACTGCTTTGGGGTTTGGTTTGCTTTTGTTTTCCCAAAGCTTCAAGTATTTATTTGTGATCTCTCTGATTTTTGTTTTAATGTAGAAACTTATTGTAAACTTCCCTATAGGACAATTCCATTGTTTCCCACAGGCATGGCTATGTTGTATTTAATTTTCACTTAAATCTAGGAATTTTCTTACTGATTTTGTCAATGAATCGCTCGTCATTCGATACATTGTTGTTTGATCTCTATGAGTTTGTGTAGTTTCTATTATTTTTATTTTATTATGATCAGGTAGGATACAAGAAGTTATTTCAATATATTTGTTAAGATTTGCCGTGTGACCTGACATATAATCTATTTTGGGAAAAACTCCATGGGCTGATAAGAAGAATGTATATTCTGCACCACGTAAATAGAATGTTTTGTAGTTGTCTATTAGGTCCTTTTGATCTATGGTATCATCTAACCCCAATGTTTCTCTGTTTATTTTCGTCATGTTGGTCTCTATTTGTGACAGTGGGATTTAAAGTCACTCACTATTATTGTAGTGGCATCAATCTGTGACTTTGTATCTGGTAGCATTCGTTTTACGTAACTGGTTGAGCCTGTGCTCAGTGCACATATGTTTGGAATTTAATGTCTTCTTGATGGAGAGTTCCCTTAATCAATATGACGTGCTCTCTATCTTTTTCAACTAATTTAGCAATACTTTCTGCCTGTGTTCTCCTCAGTGTGTTTTTTTTTTCACTCTCTAGTATCCTCTGCAAATCTGATATAATGCTCATAAATCCCTTAACCCTGCTTTTGTCATGGAAAGTTTTCTTTCTCTTTTGTGATTGCAGATAGTTTTGCTGCACATTGGTCTAAGTAGTATTTCTGATCATGAGTTATGTCTTTCCAGACCCTCCTGGGGTTTTTGTTTCTACTGAGAAACTGTTATCCTCATGCTCCTACCTTTATATGTGACTTGTTTGCTGCACCTTTCAACACGTTTTCTTTGTCCTGCATAGTTGGTGTTTTAATTACACTATGTTGTAGGAAATTTCTTCTCTGACCCTGTCTGTTTAGTAGTGTGTCTAGATAAGCATCTCTTTTTCTATATTTGGAGAAAACTCTGTTATGGCTGTGTCAACACTGTTTTCTATGACTTTGGTATGGAGTTCTCCCTTGTCTGTGGCCATAATTTGTAGATTTGGTCTTTTTATGGTGTATCTCATGTTGCTTTCCATATATTTTAAATAATTTATCTCGGTCATTTACTGAGTGTTCTGATTCTTCCACTGTAGACAGAGGCTGCACTTTTGTTTCCCAGCCACCCAGACCTAAATAATCACACAAAACTATATTATTTACAACACTGTTTGGTCAATGGTTCAGGCATATTCATACCTAGCTTTTACATCTTAAATTAACCCATTTCTATTATTTTATATGTTACCACAAGGCTTGTGGTTTGTTACCTCACATCTTGCTTCTTGGGAGGCTCCATGGCATCTCCTTGACTCTGCCTACTTTCTATATCTCTGTTCGGATTTCCTGCCTGGCTTTACTCTGCTAAACCATTGGCCAAAATAGCTTCATTCATCAACCAATAAAAGCAACACATATATAGAAGGACATCCCATATCATTCCACCTTATCTTCGAGCCCCAATACTCCATCCTCTCTATGCTCCATTCTATTAGTCAGTGTCCACTGAGCATTTGACTTATTTAGGTTTTGTTTATAGCATTTTAATTTGTTTCATATTTCTATGTCTTTATTTAATTCCATTTTCTTATTTTATAGAGACATTTTTATTTAGCCAAAGAGTCTGTATGTGCCTTTTGGGAATCCACTCTAAAGTTTATTTGTATCTTCTTTGAGTTTTTTTTACATATTTGTAATCATCTTTTGGTCTTTGTGTGGAGTTTCATCTAAGTTACCTTCTTTAGGAGACATTGTGAGGTTGTCATAATTTGAGGAGACTTTATTGTCTTGGCTTTTCATGTTATTTGTGTGTTTTCACTGGAATTTAAATATCTGAACTTACACGTTTATTTTATTTTTTAAGTTACCTTTCTTCTTTCAGTAGGAGTACTTGTGATGTTCAGGAGTAACTAGATCATAGCAGGCTTGAAATAGTATTTACCTCTATTAAACCAGTGTTTCAGACACCAGGCTTCATCCCCAGTCCTATCCTGTGAGTTGAGCTCTCTGGGCAACAACAATCACTATTCATGAGTAGACCACTGTCAAAACAGTAACCGTCAACTACAAAACAGTCACTTCTGTTTGAGCTTCTTTTCCTATTGCCAGAGTAAAACACCCCGACAAAAGCAGCTGGGGGTGGGAAGGATTTATTGCAGCTCACAGCTCCAGATCACAGTCCATCATAGTGGGTAACCCAAGGCAACAGGAGCTTCAAAAACTTGTCACATTGTATGCATTCTCAGGAATAGAAAGCAATGAATGCCTAGGGAATGGTGCCACCGAGACGGGGCGTGTATTCCCACTTCAGTTATTGTAATCAAGGTAATCCTCCACAGACATTCTCAAATGCTCTTATTCCTGATTCTAGGATTTGCCAAATTGTTAATTATCACTAACCTGCACAACTCTGCCTCCTGTCAACTCGATGCTCAGTCAGTCACTTCTAGTTACCTTCTCCACTGTAAGCTCATGCTTCCTCATAATATAAAATACAAGCCAACTCTAAAAGTCCTGAGAGCCTTTACAGTTCCCATACTTTAAAAGTCCAAAGTTTTTCATTGTTTTAATTTATTTTATTTTATGTGTATGAAAATTTTGCCTACATGTATGTATGTGTGTCATGTATGTGGCTAGTGCCTGCAAACGTCAGAAGAAGGTCCCAGATCCCCTGGAACTGGAGTTGCAGGTGGTTGTGAGCTGCCCACTGTGAACACTGGGAACAGAAATCAGGTCCTTTGGAAATGCAGTGTATCAGTTTGCTTTCTATAACTGTGACAAAACACAATGACTAAAAACAACTTAGAGTAGAAAAGACTTATTTGGGTTGCTCATCCTGATCACAGCTCATCACTGAGGGAAGCCTGTTCAGGAACTGAAGGCAGAAACCTATAGGCAGGAACTGAAGCTAAGGCTGCTTTCCTACTCGTTTGCTCTCTGACTTTCCCAGCCTGCTTTCAACCCAAAACCATCTGCCCAGGAGTGGCACCACCCACCGTGTGTTGGGCCCTCTCACGTGAATCATTAATCAAGAAAATGGCTCACACACTTGTCTACAGGCCAATTAGATGGAGGCATTTTCTTGATTGATGTTTTCTTTCCCAGATGACTCTGAGTTATGTCAAGCTGACCAACGCAGCACAAGCAGAATTAAATCGTAGGAGTATTTAGATTGAGGATAGAGATTGTCACACTGATCTGTACAGAGCACACACACACATTTGACTGTTACCATGTGCAGGAAGGCCCCACATCCTCACGACATAAGGTGTTCTCGGGTGTTCTGGGTTTTGCTAATACCACTGCACTTTTAGTTCTGTCTGGCTTTCGGGTTTGTTGTTTGTGTAAATGTGAGCCTGGATTCTGCTTCCTGTGTTTAAGGGCAGTTGTCTAAATCCCTAGAAGGCATTTAAGCATCTTATTAATGTAAGACAAATGTTTGAGATGAGTGAAAAGGTGAAGCACTCCACATTTTTAGAAACCTAAAGATTTTCAATGTCCAAATGGCTCCTCTCCTCGAGTCCTGATGGAGTAAGCTATGAGTTTCCTGACCATCAGTGGTTGTTGGCGTTCTGATGATTCCCAGACCCATCCAGAGATTGTCGGGTAGGAAAAGCACCCTGACATGTTATGATTTTGTAAATTCTGATGATGACATCTACCCTTTGCCAAGGAACCTCTACTTAAGAAAAATATCCCTCATTTAAGGTTGTCATCATTTCTGCAGCTCTCTCTGGCACCAGGTCTGATGTGAATGATTTTCCTTTGGGTTTGGGGTATATTTTGCAGCCCTTCTCTTCCACTCTGCTTTTACTGTTTATTTTATCCCCCCCCCACACACACACAAGCTAATATTTTGGTTTATAGATTCCTGGGATACACCGCAGTCTATTCTTTTATCGTGGCACAGTATAACAAACAACAGAGCATGGCAGCGAAACTCTGAAGGGGAGATGAAGTAAACTGGCATGATGGCAGAGGCCCTTGTCCTCAAACCAGAGAACCTGCCAGGCGTGGAGTCTGGCCGTGAGCTTGTGTGATAGTCAGTGTTCGGAGAATGAGTGTCTGCATCTGAAACCAAACTGGCCTAAAGGTAGAGAGAAACCACGGGCTCAATGCACATTTTACAGATAAAGTCACGCCCCCAGGTGTTGGGGCGAGTTAAGAATCATGCAAATGTGGGAAAGCTGTTCAGTCCCTCCAGCGAACAAGCTAAGAATTGGATGCAGGTTCTTTCCCATTTCAAATCCAATGTACTTTGGACTCCCCTGTGCTCTCTCTAACACCACTTCACTGGTATTAAGGACCATATCCTGGTTTCTGCTTACTTGAGGTTCGTATTATTCTCCAGGCTTGTACTTTCTGCCAAGGAACAGCCTACTGAATCACTGAATTCTAGTAAATTCTCCCTTTGCAGACAGAGCCAGCCTAACTTACTTCTTTCTTCCTTTCTTTCTCTGTCTTCCTTCCTTCTTTCCTCCCTCCCTCCCTCCCGCCCTCCTTTTTTTGAGATAGCGTTTCTCTGTGTAACAGTCCTAGCTTTCCTGGAACTAGCTCTTGTAGACCAGGCTAGCCTCAACCTCTGCCTCCTGAGTGCTGGAATTAAAGGCATGCACCACCACTGCCCAACTCCATCAGCTATATAGTTGGAATTCATTGAATCATCAAAGCTTATGGCTAATATTTAGTGCTTACTACTTAACACATGTTAGGCTGGTACTAATCACTTCCCATGAAGTATCTTGCTTCATTCTAGGAGAGTGTGGCTGTTGGCATTTCTTGTTTACAAAGAAAAGCGAGTGGCCGGTGAATTTGTTTCAAGTCTCAGAACTGATGATTTTTGTATCACTGAGGTTTGAACCCATGCAGTTTGACACGTAGTGTGATGCTTTTGAAGCTGAAGTTAGTGACAGTCCCCTGCACTGATGGCACTGAGTCAGCACTCTTCCACCAAGCAAGGCTGGTCTGGAATCAGTAAGACTTAACAAACAAAAACTTGTTAATCATGGAATTAACCCCGAGTTTCTAATAAACCCTGAGTTTCATTTTTGGAGAAACTGTTGAAAGATATTGAGGACTGTTGAAGGCAAGTATTTAGAACTTGAGATCAGACTTTAGGAAAAAGTCAAATCAGGAGACTTCCTTTCTGTCGCTACCCCCTGTTCTGAAGTTTCCTTGTGCATTCGGTGCTCAGAATGGTTCCTTTGAATTTGTCAGCACATTATAATGCACATTTGCTCTTAAAAATGCACATTTTTAGTCTCCCACTACAATGACAAAATTTGCTTTGGCTATTCATCAATGTAAAACTAATTCCCTTCAATGGGGTAACGTAATAAAGGTTCATGAACTCCAAGGGAGGATTTAGTGAAGCTCAGTCAGCCCCATAATTCTTCCTCTCTGATTTTCAGCTGAAAGAAGAATGATAAATCATTAATACGACCCCTAAATTCTAAGCAAAACCTACTGCTTTAGAATACATTAATCTATTTTTAATGTTCATGTACATTTTAGAAGAATGGCTTAGTAACAGTATTTTAACTACTTAAAATGATAACCAGCAGTCTGCCCACCCGTCATCTGCAGTTAAATGTGAAACTAAACTGCAATTGCTCATTGCAGTCTCTCCTGTAATGAAATTCATTAATGATGGCATAGTTATAGCTTATATGGAAAAGGTCATCTTCTTTTGTTTATTGTCTTCCTTTAATTAAGTTGGGGGTCTTGGAAAGCAATTTAATCCCGAAAGTCTTGATGGATTTATCATTTTTCTAGTAAAGTAAAACAAATGCCACTTGTATGTAAAGGATCAAGCTAGCTGCTTCAGTGCCAGCGAGGGCTTTGAAAACCATGCATTGGAGAGGTTCTTGGGAAAGCATGCCCGAATTCAGTCTTGCAGCTTAATTGCATGAGGATGAACAAGATTAGGAAACAAAAATGAGGGTTCTGGCAAGAAGGGAAGATTGGCCCTCTTGCTCATTTGCTGAGTTACTTCCCCTCCTCTGTATCCAATGCCAACAGGCCACCAAGACAACAGGAGGCAGGATGCATTGGGTGGAGCTGCATTTGCAACTGGGAACCAGTGTGGTTAGGCCTTTGAAAACCGTAACAGGGGCAATGCTAACAGTAATACATAAAGTTTCATTTCATTATTTGTACTAATGTTTGTATACAAAAGTGAACATTTGATGATTCCTGCTATGTTATTTTACAGACTCTATACATTTGAAAGGAATAACTGTCTACTTTTCACTTTCAGCTGCAGCAGACAGTCCACAAGAGTGAATCCAATGAACTTCTCAGTCAGGTTACAACGCTATTTTCACTGTGGAGCTAGGGAAACCAAATAATAACAAAATAAAGTGATTTGTTCAAGGTCAATGGGAGATGAAGGAATTGGGGGTATCGAAATAGCCTATGCTAATTATCATTTGGCTATTCTCTTCTTCATTTGCATTTTCTTTGACAGTGTGCTTTTTCTCTGAAGTAGAAGACAATGATCCTGAAAACCTTTTTCCAAATAAAGCAAGCTTCTGGTATTTTTGCTGTCAATAAGTCTATTCCACTATTCTTTATGCCAGGTAAGCTAAATTGCTAGGGGTTCAAGTCCAAATGCTCCTATTGCCACTACTGAGTCTCACGCAGACCACCAGTGACAGCCAATGCACAGGATGCTCCCGTAAACTCTTATGTAATTTGGGGATGGGAGGGAAAGTGAGTCAGTGATGAGATGATGGGGAGCTGTATAGACTCCTTCGTGCTGCTTCTGGAGCTCCCGGAGGAATGGCAAGGTCTGAATTGGTTTCAGTTCTCTTTCGAATCTACAGCATTTCATAACTTCAAGTCTCTGAGCATGCTTTTTGTAGGAAAAGACTCATTACTCATGGTGAATCTGAATGCTATCCAAAGGCTCCTCTGCTGTCTCCATCAATTTAACCTCGTGGATAGAAATCTTCATCCATGGCTGTATGCAACTGCACTCCTATACAATATGTGGAAGAGAGAGAGAGAGAGAGAGAGAGAGAGAGAGAGAGAGAGAGCAGGTTCATTTGCATGCGTGCACACACATAGATGAGACCACATTATATTTTGAGACACGGTCTCTCATTGAACCTGGAACTCATTCTGTCTTTGCCCCCTGTACTGGAGCCAGAGGTACGCGCTGTTACATCTGGGGGTGGGGGTGGGAGGGGCTTGAACTCCGTTCCTCATGCTCACGTGGCACGCACTTTACTGACAGTGTCATTTTCCCAGCCCCACTACAGGGATTCTTGAAAGGTCCCAAACCTTAGCAAGGCCAATTAGAACTTCACCATGACTATTGGAAATTGAGGGAAACTACAGAAAGCCAATGACACCAGTAAGTCTTTAAGAAGGTTGGAAACAAGCTTATAGGGAATCTATAGGGACGTTTCCAGAGAAGCTGAACCCGCAGTGTTCATGACACAATTCCATAGGCTAGGGACTGAATTAAAAAGCCATCAGTGTTCAACTCTGTTTCTTGACTACAGGCACAATATGACCAAGCCACACCTCTCTGCCATGATAGACCATTTCTCATCTTAAGCCTTGAGCTCAAAGAAACCCTTCCTTTTTAAGTTGCTGCAGTTGGGTATTTTGACAAAACAGAAAGGAGAATAACTGGTAGGGAGTTCCCTCCTTTTGCCCCAACTATGTATACATATACTTCTCAGACTCTCGTATTTTAACAGTCATAGCGTAGTTTTATTTAGCTCAATCATCAATGTTCACATCATTAGAGGTCGGCTTCATTTTGGGGTGTGTATGACTTGAATTTGCCTTTTGAAAGGTTTTGTGATCTTCTTGCTCCCATTTTCCTGGTAGTTCTTAATGTTATGTCTTGGTAGGAGTCTATTTCATGTATTGTTCTATGACTTTTGTGAGCTATTCAGTCTGGAAGCTCACAGAATTTTTCTTAAAACATTAATTTTCTTCTCATTCAGTTTCTTTGTTCTCTTTTTCTGCAGCTCTATGCAGATACTGACCTTCCTAGATTGCTTAATAAAATGCTGTTATTTCAGTTTATTTTGAGAAAAGGTCTCACTATGTAGCTCTGTGTGGCTTGCAACTCATTATGTAGACCAGGCTGGCCTTTAACTCAGAGTCCTGCCTGCCTTTGCTTCCTTATTAATACATTGGTCTATAATATAGTATGATGTTTAATATGTTTCTATATAAAAAGCAAACATAAATATATAGTTATATTATATATAACCATGGGTTCTTTTTTCTTCCTATAGCTTTTTCACTGCTTCCTAGGAGACAGATTCAACACACCTTTCCAAGCTTTCTGTTGAGTTTCAATTCTGCTATGTTTTTAATATCTGAGAGTTCTTTTATGTTCCTTGAATGCGGCTTTTGAAGTAACATTCCAACCTTGTTTCTGGGATTTCATATCACTGGTCACCTATTTAAGAACATCAATAATAACTTTATTTTGGAGTTTTCTCTCCCAACATAGTTTATTTTTCCTCAAAACTGCTTTATTTATTTATTTTCTCTGTAGTTTGACTGGTTGATCTCTATCTTTGCATGTCAGAGTCCCTCCTCATCTGTCTTGGGTGTCTGATCCTGACTAGTTGTGGGAGAGTTTAAAAGTTGTTGGGGAGTTCTGAGTAAGCACCAGGGCAAGTGATCTGACCAAGGCATGCGCTTTAGGAAACTTCGGTACCAGCATGGTTATGCCTTTCTTCGTGGACCTCTCAGAGTCCTCAGAGATGGCTTTTCTATCTTTCCAGTTGTTTTACCTCTGAAAATATATAGTCCTGCTCTTTAAATAGTTTTTTATTTCTCTCCTGTGAATAATACTATTACTTGATTTTGCTGATGATGGAAAAACGAAGCTGTTGTGTTCTTAGTCACTGTTGTATTGTTGTGAAGAGACACGAGGTGACTTAGTAAAGAAAGCATTTAATTGTGGGCTTTCTTAGTTTCAGAGGATGAGTCTATGATGTCACCATGGGGATCATGGAAGCAAGCAGGCAGACATGGTGCAGGAGCAGTAGCTGAGAATGTACATCTAATACACAAGCCCAAGGCAAAGAGAGTTAATTGGCAATGGTGTGGAATTTTTGAAAGCTCAAAGCCCACCCCCAATGTCACACCTCCTCCAACAAGGCCATGCTTCCCAAACATTCTTCCCAAATTATTGGGAGCTATAGATCCCTGACCCCTTGACTTTCTTTGCCTGTATCTGCTCTGTGCACGAGACCTTGCTTGCAGCTTCTCTGAGCACGAGACCCTGATGGCAGGCTGATGAGTCTGTAGCTGAAAGATCCCGAGAGCTGAGTGTAGCTAAGGATTTCTATATGAGCTGCCCCTGAGCACAATAAAGTAGCATTTGCTATTCTTGTATCAAGGATGACCCATGTCCACGTCTCTGTCTCCGTCTCTCTGTGTCTCTCTGTGCGTATGTTTTTAAGTCTCCAGCTTAGTTTCCCACTCGCGCAACTGGTCCTGTAGTGACATGGGAGCTACAGGACCATTTCGGGTTTGTATACCAAATAGTTCCACCAACTAGGAACCAAATATCCAAATATATGAGCTGTGGGAGCCCATCATCATTCAAACAACCACAAGTCAAATCAACAGAATTGCATACTACTTGGTTCTCTCCCAGGAATTCTGATTTAATCGACCTGGTGAGAGAGCAACCTTTAAAAATCTTTTTTGTTTATTTATTATTTCTCAGTGTTGAAGCTCAAACACAGGGCCTTTAAAATGCTGGGCAAGCATTCTGCTGCTGAATTACACCTCTGACCATAACATTTGTATTAAAAAAGAAAATCTCCCAGATGGCTGCAGTGTACAGCTAAAGTCATAACTCACTGCCTTGGATCGCTCGGGTGTCTGCAGTTCTGGAGGTTAAGTTTCTTCCAACTGGTGACCTTGGATACTTGGGAAATCTGTTAGAACCAGTGTCATTCAACATTATGAAAATGATATTGGGCTCTTTGCATCGAAGGAGTTGGTATTAGTGATTGTACTGTGGCTTAGCTGCTCAGTGGTGCTGTGCCTGCAACACATACACACACACCACCACCACCACCCTTAGTATTCAGACACCTGTACGGCCTGCCCTGGGGGTCCTGACAGCTGCAGGACTTCAGCTGCAACCACTAAGGGCACCTCCTGTGCACATGTACGATGTCCCCTTTTAAAAGCTTTGCTCACTTTCTCTCTCTCCCTCTCCCCCTTTCCCTTCTCTCTCTCCCTCTCCTCCCCTCCCCCTCCTCATCTCCCTGTCTCTCCCTCTCTCTTTCTCTCACCCCCTCACCCTCTTCCTTTTTCTTCTCTTCTGCCACTCTTGTCCTCAGGGACCAGTCTCTGCCCTCTCCTCTACCCAGTCTCTTCTCCCTCTTCTTCCAATGAAAACCTCCTACGTGAGCCCTGTTGTATGGCATGACTTCTTCCTGCTGATTTTTAAATAAACTATACCATTGGTGACATGAGACTTGGCAGACCCTTTAGGTACCCTAAGGCACACCGGGACCCTAGAACCTGGTCCACATATGACAACCTGGATTCTCCAACTAATGGATCACTGGGCACCTCCACCCAACATGTATGATTCATGAACCCCTCTTCTCCACTTCTGGCCATTTCCCATGAGTGAGAACTTGTCTCTCTAGTGTGGTTTCTTGCCTTTTGGCCTCATCACATTCTAGTACCAGGCCCACGGCTCTCTCTGGCTCTGGCTCAGAACCATCAGCCCCTGTTCTTTGTGTGATGACACACGGGGCAGCCTGTGCCTACTCAATCCGATCCTCTCTGAATTCCTGGGATTCTAGGAATTGCAGACCCTTGGATCTTATTCCTCTACCTCATTCATGGAAACTAGGTTTACCTTTGCCGTCAGACCTGGTCTCAATACCCCTTAGATATCAATCCAAATGACTGCTTCCTGGCACTCTATATCACAATATTTTATGGGACCTTTGCAACATTCTGTCAGCAATCCATTAGATGGAAGGAGGTATCAGTCTTTCTGTTTTTCATTCTTCTGCTTTCTGCGTCCCCCAATAAACCTCTTCCATTAACTCTGTTATGTGTGGCATGTTTGCTTAGTGGCAGGACCCACCTAAAGGTAATTACTTCACACGGGGACCCTACCCCCCTGCTCCACCCTCAACAGATCTGCTCTCTTCCACCTCAGCAAATCTGTTTTCTCGTTCACTGGCAGCTTTACCTTCCATTCAATACTGGCAAATGGGTCTCTGGTGGGGCTACCACCTCTGACCATTCCCCTGGATGTGAGGCTTCATTTCTGGAGCATAGTCTTCTCCTCACCTTCTGGTTTTTCTCAAAGTCCTGATGCCAGGTGACTATGTCTCTCTCAGGCTCAGAGCCCTTGGCCCCTATTCTGTGTGACAACACAAGGGATAGACAGCCTGTGTTTCACTAAACTGAACCTCTCTGATTTCCTGGGACTCTAGGAATTGCAGGCCCTTGGATCTCACTTCTCTGCCTAACTCATGGGAGCTGTGTCATTTCTATACCTCCTCACTTCCATTGGGATGTCTTTTGGAGACCCACTGATCAGTCCTTTCAAATCAAATCTGGCCTCAGTATTCCTTGGATCAGGCAGTTGGGAAACTGAGAAAGAATTCTTCACTTTCTTTCTTTTTCTGTCTGCTCCCCCTCTCTAAATGTCCTGTTTGTTTCAATGTGCGGGTCAGATGGAGAAGCCAGCTTCCTCTTGCTCAGCACACACCGGGTCTCCCTTTCTATTTACTCAGCTCCTGTTTTCATTTGTCCTTGGTGATTTTTCTGCTGTCACTTTTCCTTGCCTTCTCAGGAGACAGCCTTACCAGTTTGGTACAAATTTGTTCTGTTTCACATTTTACTGTTGACTGCCCTCAGTAATCAACCACCTGTGTCTCCTGGTAAATCGGCTAGAAAGAGGGTGTCAAGGTAATGCTGTGTTGATGGGAAGGGAAAGGAACAGGTGCTTTATGTTCCTGTGAGCTCCAGGGGGTCGACCTGGATTCACCTCAAACAGCATGTGGCCAGATCGATGGCAGCTGACAGTTCCAGAGCCTGGACAGTGAAGTGAAACAGCCAGCTACCCCGGGACGTGGCCAGCATCCCTGCTTTCTCAGGTACCCCAAAGATTATTGACGCCTCCTGAGTCAGCAGGAAGCAGTCTGGAGAACACAGCATCCTCATTCCTGCCTCACCTGCTACCCCTCCTAACTCCTCACTTTTTTATAGTCAGCAAGCAAAAGGGAGGAACATTAGCATTCAGGCATCTGCACTGGCCTGCCCTTGGGGTCCTGACAGAATGTGTCCTCAACTGCAGCCATTAAGAGCACCTCCTGTGCACATTTGCTAAGTTCCCTTTTAAAAGGTGGGTTTTGCCTGCTTCCTCTCTCTCTCTTTCTCTCTCTCTCTCTCTCTCTCTCTCCCCCCCTCCCTCCCTCTCCCACCATTCTTGTCTTCAGGGACTAGTGTCTGACCCCTTCTCTGTCTCTTTCTCTGTCTCTTCTCTCTCCTCTTCCAATAAACCTCCTATGTGAGCCCTGCTGTAGGGTGTGACTTTCTCTCCCAGTATTTTTTAAACTATAACAACCAATAAGTCAAATTCCAGGGTCCTCCGCTATTTCCTTGACCCTGTGAGGTGGCATACAAGCTTAGCACCCAGTATTTAAGAGCACCTGCTAGGGTGGAAGTGCTTATGAAATACCTCATGATGACAGCACAGCAGCCTTGCTGCCCCTTCCCACAGCAGGCAACCTGAAGTGCCAACAGGGTGGTGATCTGCAACAAAATAGGGCACTGCTCTCCTCTTACCACCACCACAGTGGGCATTGACACAGGCTGAGCTGCCATGGGTCCAGTGTACTGTATGGCTTTCAGGGAAGAGGTTTGTCCAGCTTTTCAATGGCTCAGCCTTTCTCATCAATCCAGATAGGAGTCCCTGGAGCTGATAGGGGACACCCTCAGGCAGCTGGATCCAGGATGCTTCATAATCTGTTACCCTCTAGCACACAAGCCTAGACTTCCGCTGGTCAAGCTCTCCTCTAGCCCTGCCTCCTTCTCCTGCCTCTCATGACTATGAACTTGTAGTCTCTCCCCTCTGGTTTGTGAAATGTTCTGCTCTCATCCCCGAAAGGCCCCTTTATAACCAGTTCAGATTATTGCTTCTCTTTGGATTGGTTCTGTGAACCCAGGGCACACCTGGGAAGCTGACTCATCTCCACACTGTCTCTCTGGGGACCAGAATCTTGGCCCAGTGATGTGGGATTCCCCTCTGTATGCTGTGAATACCATTGGTTAATAAAGAAACTGCCTTGGCCTGATAGAGTGGAACTTAGGTAGGTGGGGAAAACTAAACTGAATGCTGGGAGAAAGGAGGCGGAGTAAGAGAGAAGACAGGTAGCCCTGCGGGAGACAGATGCTGAAACTTTAGACGGTAAGCCACAGCCATGTGGTGATACACAGATTAATAGAAATGGGTTAAATTAATATGTAAGAGTTAGCCAATAAGAAGGTAGAGCTAATGGGCCAAGCAGTGATTTAATTAATACAGTTTCTGTGTGATTATTTCAAGGGTCTAGGTAGCTGGGAAATGAACAAGCAGCCTCCTTCAACAGCTCAGTCCTCTTTCTACTTATCAAGGAATTCATATTTGGCAAACAACCAGATTGGGTATATCAACAAGAATGTGTGATTCCTTAGTCTTTCCCTCAGTATGTGTTTACTGACCACAGAGAGAAAGTGGGCTGGCTTGCTCTTAAAGCCTTAGCTTCTATTGTAAACACCAGAGACGTAGACAAGGTGACTACAGTATGGTGTGCTGTGGTGTGACTGTTTGTGTCACCCCTACCCCCAGTGGCCCAGACATACAGAAGACCCAACCAGGTTCAAATATTAAATTCTCAAGCTAAGGTAATGGTATTGGGAAGTAGAGTCTTTGGGAGATGTGGGAACAGAGCCCTTATGGATGGGACTAAAACCCTTTTAAAAGGTCCTCAGAGAGACCCTTTATCCCTCATGACATGTGAGGACCAAAGGAGAGAATGACTAACCAAAGACCCAAACCCTCACTGGACAGCAGCCCCCAGAGTCATTAGAAGTAAACTTGATCTGCTGTTTGCATAAAGACCTGCCTGTGCTATTTTCTTACAGCAGCCTGAGCTGCCTTAGACATAGGGAGTTAGACGCAGGAACATGAGGGCTGGGTCTTGAGACATGAACCTGAATACTTGCTAGACTGTTAAAAATACTGCAAACTGGGTGACTTAACCACATATTGCCTCTCAGTACTAGAAGCTGGTAGTCTGAGTTGAAGTGTCAGTGGGGTTGATTCCCTGAGGACCATCAGAAAGGATCTGTTGCTCCCAGCTCTGAGGGTGCTGGCAGTCTTCAGCATCCTTTGGCTTATGAAACCATCACCATGGTCTCCACCTTCATCTTCACATTCCTTCTCTCTGTGCGTATTTGTGGACAAATCTCTTTTTGTGTAAAGACAATACGCATATTGGATTGAGGTGTCTACCCTGCTTCATTGCAATTGCGGTGACCCCATTCCCAAATGAGGTTACATTGAGATGCTGGGCGTCAAGTCTTCAACATATGAATTAGGTATGTGGACACAGACACAATTCAACCCACAACCCAATCACAAAAGGGTAGGAATTTGGATTCCAAGTAGAGAGGGATGTGCGAGGACTTGGGAAAGTAGATTGAGAAAGGGCATGTGGCCTATGTGGAAACGTGCGAGTGGACCAGAAGAGCAGGTAGACATGAGCCTAGGAAGTAGGCTCGGATCTGAAAACGCTCGTCATGAACACATCTCTAGGGCAGCGAGAAGCTGGCCTTCCTGGCCTTTGCTAGATGTAATGCTAGAGGAAGGACTGGGGAGCATGAGAAGGTGACGTGTCCAAGTTCATGTCCAAGCCTGTCTGGGCTAAGAGGATGGCTTGGAGGGGGAGGGCTCTGGTGGTAGCTGGTGAGTTCATACCTGGCTTTGTGTCCTTAGACAAGTCACTCAACTCATGGAGTTGAGTTTCTGTCTCTAAAAATTGACCCTGGGGTTTTCTGGTCTACTAGATACCCTGTAGAAATGGTAGCATTTTCACTTTGACCTATTAGCCAGGAGTTTAGATTGAACAAACAAACAAACAAAATGGTTGTTTTCAAGTCACAGTGAAAGATGTTGTCTAGTGCCAAGCTGATGGAGCAAAGATGAGTGACGGGATGGAACATCTGTTAAGGACCAGTTTCCTTCAAATGTTCCCTCTGGGAGAAACGCCTGCTTCATGGGTCTGGGTCATGTGAATGTGGCAGCTTAGACAGGGGGCTATATAGGTTTTGTAGTCGGAAGAGATTTGTAAGAACTGACTGGCCTGGGCTTTGTCCCTTGCAGTGATGATTCAGATCTGTGACGGGCACATGATTGTCCTCGGGGGTGAGAGGCAGCTGGTGCTGGGCAGTAACCAAGAGACACCGTTGGCCCCAGAGCAAGCCCACAGACAGCACCTCCTCCTGGAATGCAACAGAGGTCACTGGCAGGACAACCAGGAGCCTGGAATTGTTTTCAGCTCATTTTCAACCTGACAGTGAGTGGGGGAGGGGGGTTGTTGGGTTCATATGTTTAGAGACACATAAAGACAAGGCAGAGATAAACACTGCAAATGTAGGTTTTTTCTGACTTCTGAAGAAAACTACAAACACTTGTAAAAGCCATATAAAGATAACGTTTTTAAAGTTACTGGTGGGGGAGTGTGCTGGAGAGATGGCTCGGCAGTTAAGAGGTGTAATGTTCTTGCAGGGGTCTCAAGGTCAATTTCCAGCCCCACATCAGACAGCTCACACCTGCCTATAGCTCCAGCTCGAGGATCTCACCTGCTCTGACCTCCTCAGGCACATACACATATACAGATAAACACACACACACATACATGAATAGTAAGAAGAATATTTGTAAAATATAAAAAGTTTCTGGTAAAAATAAAAATGTACGCTAGAGCAAAGTGAATAAATCAATCCTTATACGTCAACATGCACATTTCTTGTGATTTTAATGTGTCCATTTTTTCCTACTGCCATTTATTTTGCTTTTTATTAAAAATGATTTTATACAATATGTTCTGATCATGGTTTCCCCTAGTCCATCTTCTCCCAGATTCTTCCCACCTCCCTATCCATCCAACTCTTTCTTTCTCTTTCTTTAGAAAGCAAACAGGCAAATAAAAACAAATCAGGCCTTAGAAGAAAAAGAAAAGCATGAGAAACACGTATGCACAGAGACACATATGAATACACACACAAAAACATAAAAATACAAAATTGGTAGCTGGGTCCTCTTGAGGGACTCCTATTTTTTTATTTTTTATATTTATTTATTTATTTATTTTGGTTTTTTGAGACAGGGTTTCTCTGTAGCTTTGGAGCCTGTCCTGGAACTAGCTCTTGTAGACCAGGCTGGTCTCGAACTCACAGAGATCCGCCTGCCTCTGCCTCCCGAGTGCTGGGATTAAAGGCATGCGCCACCACCACCCAGCTTCTTGTGGGACTCCTAACAGCAGGAACAACAGCTGTCTCTGAATCTTGTACTGGCTTTTGGGAACCTACTCCTCATACTGGGTCACCTTGCCTAGGCTTAATACATAAGGATTTGCCTTACTGCAACTTGATATGGCACATTTTATTGATATTCATGAGAGACCTGCCTTTTTTGGATGGAGATGGAAGATGAAGGGATTGGGGTGGGGTGGGAGCAGGGGATGGGTGGGGGTGGGAGCAGGGGATGGGTGAGGATGGGGAGGAAGAACTGAGAGGGGAGAATTGTAGGGGGGAGGCTGTGGGTAGGATATAAAATATATTTATATGAATTAAAACAAAACGAAAATGCAAAATTGGAAACCATATTATTCAAACAAAATACCAGTAAGGTACAAACAAACAAAAACAGAAATCCAAAGCAATATGAGAAGAAAATCTCCGAGAATATAATGAGTTCATTTTGTGTTGACTATCTATCTACTGCTAGGGATGGGGCCTACTCATAGGTGTGATTTTTATGGCCAGTGAGACTCTGTTGGAGAGAACTAATTTTTCCTTTGCAAGCACTTATCATCAGAGATAGCTTCTTAGTTTGGGATGGGAGCTAATGTCCACTTCCCTGCTCTAAGTGCTAAGACCCCATCTGGTTCGGACATATGCAGGCTCTGTGCATCCTGCCACAGTCTCTGTGAGTTAACACGGGTGTCAGTCCTGCTGAATCTAAAAGACACGGTTTCCTTGGTGTCCTCCAGCCCCACTGGCTCTTACAATCTTCCACCTCCTTTTCTGCAGGGCTTCTCCCACCACATCTCCTGAGGGGAGGGGTGTGATGAAAGCATCCCATTTAGGAGTGAGTAGCCCGAGGTCTCTCACTTTCTTCACGTTGTCCAGTTGCCAATCTTTGCATTAGTTCCCATCTACTGCCGGAGGAAGCTTCTCTGGGGATGCCTAAGTGAAACACTCATGTATGAGTAGAGCAGAATGGCGTTAGGGGCCATTGGATGGTTGCTCCATTAGCAGAACAATAGGATTTGGTCTTCCCCTGGGCTCATTGCCTGATTATCTAGTCTTGGGTTCTTGACCACCCTTGCTGTCTGTGTCTGTCATAAATTCTCATGGAGTGTGCCTTAAGTCCAACTAGATAGTGGTTGGTTACGCCCACAATTTTTGTGCTACTATTGCACCAGTGTATCATGCATGCAGGTCACCATTGTGGGTTTGTAGCTGGCTTGGAGATTATCTTTCTCCTGTGGTAATAGATCAAGGAGCTTCTAGCTCTGTGAAGAATTTAGCCAGACACTACTAGCTTGACTTCTCTGTGTTCAATGAGATGTGTAAGATGTGTCTTCAACAACAGGGCCTTGCTATCAGTTTCTAGAGTGTAATCAATAGCCTTGGCAATAGCCCAAGTCATGCGGGGATTTCCATGGGGTCCCTATGCCAATAACTTAATTATATTTAACCCATTTCTGACATTGAAAGTTTCACTTGGTGGCAAAACAACGTTAATCAATGAATGTATATGGTGTAGAAATTGACTACATACCAACTCCACAGTATGGTTATGAGTAAGGTTTTTATTGAAGATATAAGGGAGAGAACAGCTGGAGGCATTTGAAAGCGTTCAGAACAGAGAAAGAAAATGGTAAACTGAACATGGCCAGCAAACTGGATCTGGCTATGAGGGAAACAGGAGCAGGGCAGAGAAAGAGAGAGGGGTGGGGAGAGAGAGAAGAGGAGAGGAAGAAGAGAAAGGACTAAGAGAGAGAGAATAGCAGGGTTAGAAGTAGAAATGAGAAGCTGAGACGAGGGAAGCCCATGAGCTGGAGAAGTTTAGGGTAGGGGAGGAAGTGCTAGAAGATAGGATGCTAGAAGAGACTCTGAAATGTATAACAGGACTTGTGATACTGAAGGCCAGCATGTACTTTGGTGTGCTAATAGGCTTATAGCCCTTTGTCCCTTCTGCCAGTGGTGAGGGAAATGGCTCCTTTGGTAGAGGAACACAGCCTCACAAGTCCCTGAGGAAAGCTGGCTTTTGCCTAACCATCAGAATTTGGGGAAATGGAGCTTCCTTTGGACTTGACACTTGCAGGCGGAGCAGGGGAGAAGAAGGAAAAAATGAGAGGTGCGCAGAAACAGGAACAGAGAGAGATCAAACTCGGTCTTAGGGTTTCTATTGCTGTGATGAGACACCATGACCATGGCAACTCTTATAAAGGAAATCTTTTAATTGGGTGGATTGTGTTTTAAGAGGATTAGTCCATTAGCATGGTGCGACGTGGTGGCACGCAGGCAGTCATGGTGCAGGAGACAGAGCATCTTGACCTGTAGGCAACAGGAAGTGGTCTGAGACACTGGGCATGGCTTGAGCATATCGGAGACCTCAAAGCCTGCCTCCACAGTGACATGCTTTCTCCACAGGCCATACCTACTCCAACAAAGCCTAATAGTTCTACTCCCTATGAGATTACGGGGGGCAATTACATTTAAACTACCACTGCCTACTCCCTGGCCCCCAGGAGCTTGTAACAATAGCATAATGCAAAATGTATTTAGTCCAAATTCAAAAGTCCCCATTACATTCAAACCACCACAAACTCTAAACACAATTTTGTAATATATATCAGAGGAGACCTAGGTACTAAGAGAAGAGAAAAAAATAAATCAATGTTTTCCAAAACTATCTAACATGAAAGAATACAATTAAAGCCCAATGACTACAGAGAGTGTGATTGCTGGTACCATTACAAAGTCCTTTCTGCTCATCCAATTGTAGACCAGCTAGCAGGCAACCCGATGGCTTCTTGTCACTTAAAGAAATGTGGTTTGGGGACGTTGTAAGATTCTCGGCTTCAAATTTGTCTTCTATAGAGTGGGGATGGCCACATGTGCTGGCTATACACTCTGGTGGTCATTTCCCGCTCTGTCCCCATGTTCTGTCTTCATACTGCAAACTGCAATGAAGAATGAAATTTTAAACTTCTGACAAGATTTGTTCTGCCTTATGGGAACGTCCATTTCCTTTGTTTTAAGTTATCAAGCAACATTTGAAAACCAGAACCTGTTCACAAAGAACTGAATCTTCTTTTGAATGATGGCTAGAGCAGATACCCTCCCACTAGCCTTGGTCCTGCCAGATCACCACAGTGTTTAACACTCCCATTGCCTCCTGGTATCAGCTCACTGGCCCCTTGTGTGGCAATCTGAATAAGAATGGTCCCCACAGGCCCATATATTTGAATGCTTAGTCATCAGGTAGTGGCATTAGACTGAGAAGAATTAGACTTTATTATGGCATTGTTGGAGGAAGTGTGTTCCTGGGGGTGGGCTTTGAGGTCTCAAAAGCTCATATCAGTCTCATTGTATCTCTTTCTTCTTGTTGCCTGCATATGGGGATGTGGAACTCTCAGCTCCATCTCCAGAACCCTGTCCGCCTGTGTGCCACCAGACTTCCCACCATGAAAATCGGCTAAACCTCTGAAACTTTAAGTGAGTTCCAATTAAACACTTGCCCTTATAAGAGTTGCTATAGTCATGGCTTCTCTTCACAGCAAAACAACAGTGATTAAGACACCTTGACTATTCTGTATGACCTTCTTCTATCTCACCGACATGTTCTCTTCCAATTCTTTCTTATTGACTATTTCTCTACCTCCAAGTCAGTGGCTATGTCTCGTTCACCTGGATTTCTAGCCCCAAGTGTGATATCTGGTTTATAGCAAGTGCTCAGGAAATGTTTGTTGAACTTACATTCCCATGATATTGTACAAGAACGAGAGGAAGGGAGAGTCACCCACAGAAGGAATGTGGGTGCTGCAGGCAGCTTCTGTGCTGGGGCAGCACAGTGCATGTGGTGCAACTGTAAACCTGGTTTGCTGCTTTCTTCCTCCCCCAGGTAATGCTTCCAGAGCACTTTCCAGCTATGGGAGAAGATAGCATTGAGTGACAGCAACTCCTGCAAGGGGCATCAATGTTTCACCTCGCCTACCTCCCTTAAGAAGCCTGAATTTGGAAATCTCCAGGCCAGAAGTAATGCCACAAAAAGCGCAGGATGGTGGGGTTGGCCCAAGTCCAATGAGAGGCCAATCTAGTGTGTGTTCTGACAGAGAGAGCAGGTCATTTCTCCAGCGTGTGCTACAGGAAGCCTCTGTTAAAAGAAGCAGGCTTAGAGGGAGCAGCAGTGCACAGCCACCAGAGTCAGACATCTGGGATCAAATCCTGGTGACTGATTGGCTAAGAGTGCAAACTTTAGCAAGTCAATTGACCACTCTTGACCTGTTTCCGTGTTCATAAAATGAGTATAATAAAAACATCCACTTCACAGAGATATTGCATGAATTGACTGAGATAAGGCATACCAAATGTCTGGCACATATTTATGTCATTCACACAGACATACACAGAGAAAGAGAAACACGTGGGGGGAATGTGTGTGTCATCAGAACAAATGACTAAAATTTTGCAGTGTTAGAGCCAGAAGTTCAAAATCAAGGGATCTGCAAAACTTGCTCCTCCGGGGTCCTGGAAGGGAGGGGGATCTATTTTTTATCCCTTCTAGCTTGCAGACTCCATACATTCCTGGAGTCACATCAGTCCAATTCTTCTCACATCTTTCTGTGATTGGCTGCACATGTCTGACTTCTCTTCTGCCTCTTACAACACTTATTTACCATTGACTCAGGCACATCTGGTAATCCTAGGTGATCTCATCTCAACATCCCTAACTTGATTACTTAAGCATGTAGCCTCTCTTCCCAAATAAGGTCACATTCATGAACTTAGGGATATATATATATCTTTTATATATATATATATATATAGAACTTAGAGAGATGTATATATATAATATATAACTTAGGGATATATATGTATGTATATACATATATGTATATGTATATATGTGTGTATATATATATAAATTGGAGAGGAGACTATTAAACTATCATAATTCATAAATCTGTGTGCTTTTTCCTCAGCCAGATATTTACATGTGTTATTGGTCCTTTGACTAAACTAAGTCTTAGGAGACAGAGTTCTGGGTTCCTGGACCCTCACCTACCTTTTCTAAATGATAAGACAGTACCACAGCCGTGTGGTTTCCACACACAGTTACCAAAGGACAAGGGCTGATGCGCTTAACTGCTAGATTCTCTGAGTCCTTCTTCAACCCTCTGCCTGCCTTCTACAATACTTCTCCCTCCCGTATAAAGGTCTGTGGTGGGTCTGATCCATTGCTCGTACCCTCCGAGAAAGGCTCTGTCATCTCAGCCACTGGGAATGTTGTCATCAGTCTCCAGCTATCCACTTCTCAGCCTCAGCACTAGGAGCCCCCTGGCTCAAGATCACTCTTGTCCCAAGAAAGGCCACACCCAGTGACTGACAGAGGTGGCAGTATAAAGGCCTGGTCATTCCAGGCTATCATGGGTTGATCAGATAGGCTATTTTACCTTGAGTCTCTTTGGGTAGAACAGGGCTTGTGGGGTTTACATCCAGACTTTACTTCTTTCTTAGCCCACTCCTGCTGCCTTCTCCTTCCTTTCATGGGCATTGATCCCAGGGTACCACCCAGTGAACTTCCTGCACACTGAACTACACATCAGATGGCCAGCCTACACCAAGGGCTGAGGGACCATGCAGTTATACACTGAGTGTGGATTTTACTCCTCTGAGTTTGTGCTAGTGTTTAATGATCCTATTTTTCTTAAGTGGTCATAGGTGGTGTGGTTTTTTTTTATTGATTTTTATTGAGCTCTACATTTTTCTCTGCTCCCCTCCCTGCCTCTCCCCTCCCCCCTTCAATCCTTCCCCCAAGGTTCCCATGCTCCCAATTTACTCAGGAGATCTTGTCTTTTTCTACTTCCCATGTAGATTAGATCTATGTAAGTCTCTCTTAGTGTCCTTGTTGTTGTCTAAGTTCTCTGGGATTGTGATTTGTAGGCTGGTTTTCTTTGCTTTATGTTTAAAAACCTAGGTGGTGTGGTCTTAAGGTTTTAAAACGTATTTTAATTATTTTGGTTATTTTCCTAAGATTGTGAAGTTTTTAAACTTCCTTACAACTTAGGACCCACAAATGAATCTAAGGTAATTCTAAGTATTTCAAATATTCCATGGGTACTTGAGAAGAGGCACATCGAGTTGGACAGTGGCTTGTGAAGCTGAAAACAGTGTCCTGAAGCTCAGATGACATATCTGACTCTTAATGTTCACACCAAGCAGAAAGTACCATCTAGGAGCAAGACGCCAATGCGGAACGGAAAGCTACGGAGGCTCCTGTGCTGGCTGGGTTTGCATCTTTCTCTACCACCTGCTGTCACTGGATGTTGTTCCTTAGTTTCCCCATCCATTACATGAGGCTCATTGTTCTAGTCAACTTGCTGTTATTGCGATAAATACCTGAAGTGATCAGCTTATAGAGGGAATATTTCGATAGGCTCACATTTTGGCAGTTTCTGCTCAAACCATGGTAAGGAATGTGTGACAGGGCAAAGCTGTTAACTTTATGGTCAAGATTTTGAAGAGAGAAAGAAGGACAAGCCGGGGTCTCACCACCCCACTAAGGAGCACACCCCAACAACTTGAGGACCTCCCAGAAGGCCCCACTTGTTAATCTTCCATTATCTCCCCATAGCACCGGGTTGGGAACCAAACTTTTAGCACAAGGGTGAAGTTGTTTTATTCTTTGGCTCCTTCTTGTTCTGTGACTGGCTGGCTGACTGACTGTGTGGCTATGTGGTTGTGTGGCTGGGTAGTTGTGTGTGGCTAGGTGGTTGGGTGTCTGGGTAGCTGGGTGTCTGTGTGGCTAGGTGACTGTGTGGATGGGTGGCTGGCCCCTGCTTTTCTTGCTCCTCAATCTTCTTTCTTTTGTACCTCTATCTTTTTGTTGACCAGATATCACCTCCTATTTATTCTATCTGCCTGTCAGCCCTGCCTATCCTTTCTCCTGTCTTGCTATTGGCTGTTCAGCTCTTTATTAGACCGATCAGGTGTTTTAGAGAGGCAAAGTAACGCAGCTTCGCAGAGTTAAACAAATGTAAAATAAAAGACTGCAGCACATCTTTGCATCATTATACAAATGTTTCACAGCATAAATGCAATACATCTTAGATTAATATGTATCTTTCAGGAGCATTCCAGATCTAAACTGTAACAGCAACCATACTAACCTCTTATGAAGGTCAAATGAGATTATTTCTATTACATATTTATAATAGCATATATGTTCCTTCCCCCTCCTCCCTGAGAGAATGCATATAAACACAACAAGTAGCATTAACTGAACAAGTTTCTGATCCTTGGAGTCATAACTTACAGAAAATTCATAAAAATACGTCTCAACGTCACAATAGAATTCCAGACACTTTCCCAGGGTGTCTAAGGAGATGGCCATTATGTTGCCCACTACTAGAGTGACAGCAGCGTCAGACACCAGACTTAACCAGGCAGCAAAGCACCTTTGGGGAAGAGCACTTTGAGCAGTGGGAATGGCTTGTGCAGAGTTCTCAGTGGACACAGCTGGACTGCTTGGAAGGAGAAAGCAAGTCAAGCTGTTGAGGATAAGGAGTAAAGGGATGAGAAGAGGTTTGATACAACTTGGCTGGTCCTTGTGAAGAATTTGGATTTCAGTAGATGATGTGGGAAATTCTTGGGTCTGGAGCAAAAAGTGGCATGGCCCTATTTCTGTATTAAAAGGAGGCCCTAACGCCTCTATTAAGATGGAAATGTGGTAAGCCAGGCAGAAGAAGTGGGAAGATTGGGATCAGGAGGCCACTGTGGTGTCTCAGGCTGACAAAAATGACAACATGGATCAATCAGGGCCTGAGTATGAACATGGAGCAGGTCAGGACCTGGTGTGATGTTCGTTCTGAATAGGCAAGATTTGGCATTGTCTTGGGAGGAAGGGAGCAGTCAGACAAGTTTTTCTGTCCCCTGCAATTGGAAAATAACCCTGTGAACTTAGATGTAGAAGAGGAAGTTAGAGAATGTGAGCTGTTGTCCTTGTGACCTGGTAAGTGCAAGACAACTCACAAGTGATTTTGAACCAGGTGCCTTCAGTGCTGGGCTTCCAGTTTGAGAGCCATGAACCAGTGGTCTTATTTCAACCAGTGGGACTGGGTGAAGCACTGCAGGAGAAGTCAGAAAAGGAAGCCAGAGACTAAGGGAAGGCTTTAGTCAGTCCAGGGTCAGGGAAAGAGGCCATCCAGACTGGAAGAGACAGCTGCTGGCGGAAGATGGGGAAAACAGGCTTGAAGATATCCAAGGGAAGGCAGTGAGCCGAGCTTTAACAGCTGCACCGGAGTGTTTTAGAGCAAGGCGCCGGGTGGTTCTAGACCAGCCACAGCTGGAAATTGATTAGAAATGTAGAGACTCAGGAGTCCCATTCCAGCAGTACTGGACTGACCACTCAAGCACAGACTTCTTCAGGGGATCAAACACAAAAACAAACAAACAAACAAAACCCACACTAGTTACAGAATTGCCTGCCCAAATTTACAAAGAAGATTAAGGAGCATAAAAAACTAATTTTACTGCATTAGTACATTGTTGGAGACTTGCTCAGACTCAAACTTGTAACAAACAGATCTCAAGGAAGTGATCTCCCCTTCCCAGCCTTCTGCTATGATGGCTGTTTGGAGAGGAGGAATGCCCCCCATTTCATTGGACCAGGGAATGCAGAGCACCAAGCATGCCAAACATTCCTCTGGCTAAAAATGGGGGGGGGGTGTGTGCTATTCCAGGGTTAGCAACACTGGCCCATATTAATTCTGAGGCTTCTGAGAATTGAAGCTCATCCCCACCCCACGCCCCCACCATATCCAAAATTTCCTCTAGAAAGCCCTAGCAGAATTCCATCCCCTTCCATTCTGAGGGAAAGTGTTTAAAATTAGGATCAGTCCCGAGAGATTGACAAGTTACATGCGGGGCAGGCTGTCCCCTGAAATAAGCTGTTTCCCACCGCGAATGGGCGGGGCGGGAGCCTCTAGTCGCAACCCAGCAGAGGGACGGCCCCTTCCAAGTGTGTGCAAGAGGTCTGGTCCCCAGCTTTAAAATTCTGAACGCACAGCGTACTGACCTCTTCTCTCCCCCCAGTGGTGGCTAGCCCTTCCCAAGTGTGCAGTTGTCTCCTCCCTGTCCAGTCCGGCCGTCGTCCCGCGCCCAGTTGGGCTACAAGTGGCCGAGTGCTGCAGCCCAGCGCAGCGCGCTCTGCACACAGGCATCTTGGCTTGCGGCTCCGCGGGCTCTAGGAAGTAGAGCAGCTAGCTGTTGCCTGTGGCATCACCCGTGGGTCCCCAGCTCCCTGCCTCGCGCTCTCCCTTCCCTCGGAGCAGCGGGTCCTAGTGAGCCAGCAGCCAGCAGCCCTCCCAGGATCTTCCTGCCTGAAGTGCAACTATGCTGCTAGGCGGAATCCTGCTGGTAGTGCAAGGTAAGAACCGACAGGAATACCCCCGAGGGCGCCCTGGAAACTCTACTACTCGCACTGGCAGGGTGGAGCTCCTGGTGCTGGCTCAGTCATCCAACGGCTCTTCTGGATCATTCGCAGCCACTAAGCTCCCTGCCCTGGTCAAGCCTGGGATGGGGGTGGGCGGCGTGGAGTTGCACAGAGGAGGGTCCCTGGAGCGTCGAGGAAGGTCATGCATCCTTCTCCCCCTCCTTCCCGCGTGCCTCCCCCAACCTTCACCAGGTAGTCCCCAGGGTTGGTGCAATGCTGCCAGGCAGAAACCCCAACTGAAAATCCCTTTGTGCCCGCAGCCTTGCAGTTTGCCAGTGCCTTGGACCTGCCAGCTGGTTCCTGTGCCTTTGAAGAGGGCACTTGTGGCTTTGACTCGGTGTTTGCATTTGTGCCTTGGATTCTAAATGAGGAAGGTAAGGGGGCACAGTGGAAAGGTGCCCGAGGTGAACTTTCTTCATGGCTTGCTCCCCCTGTCCCCCGGAAGTAAAGCTATCTTGGCGTTAGTTCCCTTTGGGAGGAAAACTGTGAGTCATGAAGCCTTTTTCCAACTCTTCCTGCAGCAAGGAGCGGGCCAGGAAAACCATGAGGAAGGGGATGGGGACGGCTGTGTACCTGGCTCTGAGCATGCATGCGCTCCTACCCGCAGCACACCCTATTGAAAGGGACAAAAGGGGGATTCTGCTAGTGATTGTCACCCACTAGCCTTGTGCCCCCTGCAGGCCGTTAGACTTACCGGTCTTCAGTGGGCACGTGCCTGAGCTGAGAAAGTCCATGGGAAGCGTTCTCAGGAAGCTGTGCAGAGATGTTTTCACACTGCCATGAGCATCTTCAGTTCTAAGACCTCCCGGTTAGGCCCACCCCTCAGCCGGTTCGCCTCTGATTTCATCCCTTACCATCCCGTGCTACTGGACAAACGAGTTAACTCCAACACGGAGTATCTGAAGCCACTGGGCTGGGACCAGTTGGTCATAGCTCAGAACTCTGGACTGCTTGGGTTCCTGGGGCAAAATGTAAGTGAAAAGAAGTCTAATGTGTCTTCTTACCCCTTTTTTACCATAAAAACATTTCAATAGCAGGCCCTGGTGTCCCTCCTCCTTTCCGTTCTCTGATCCTGTCACCCTCATTTTGAAGCTTCATACACTTCTAGACCGTTAATTTGGGCTTGGAGTAGACTCCTTTAAAAGACATGCCGCCATAAAGGAAGCCAGCTGAGCTTCCTCCCAGCCCAGTTGTCCAGTCTGGCTCCCTGGAACAGGACCCCTGCTTAGGATGTGGGAGGTGTCACCGGTAGCTCTCCCTGCCTTGCATCTTTGGGAACCTTGCCTACATGAGCTTCCCTGACCCACACAGGTGGCTGATAACAGCCTTGGCATGAGATCTGAGACTTCAAATAGTCACATGGTTGACTGAGTGACCAGCACTAGGGAAAGAAACTGGAAAGTACTAAGTCAGTCATTGTCTTTGTCACCAGCACTTGCCAGGTCTTGAGTGCTGTTCACTTAGGTGTACATGAGAAAAATCAACTTGTTAAGGGGTTGCTGCCTTGCTGGTGACTTTAGGAAAGACTTTAAGTTCATCACCACCATCTTGCTTTGTGCTTTGATTATGTTTGAAAGGTGGCTTTACCTATGTGATAGCAGTGGCTTTGGGAGCATTATTCCCTAGGTTGCGTGGCTTCTCAAAGTTTCTTTAAGAAGGCATCAAGGATGACCTGGTGGGCATGTTCCAAAAGTTTCCTTTCCCTTCTTGAGAGTTTGATTCAGCGGTCTGGATTGAGGCCTGAAAATCTCTCACAAGTTCCAAGGTACTAGGACTGCTGTTTCTACTGATCTGGGAGTATGGACTTTGAAAATCCCTAACTACCACTGTGTATGCACACATACATGCACATATGTGCATGCACGTGCGCGCGTGCGCGCACACACACACACACACACACACACACCTATACCTATGCTGTTAGCCCCAAGTAAGACTGGAATCAAAATGAACAACTCAAATAGACCTGAGAGTCAACAGTTCCCTGAATCCTGTGTCCTGAGCTCACTTCTGTCAGGGTGCTGTAGCCCTAGGAAAAAGAGAAATGGATGTCTTTCTCACAACCAAGAGTCTGAGTCCGTAAGTGTTCTCCACGGTCTCCTGTCAGATCAAAACTGCCTCCCAGCCAGAATCCTGGGTGAGCATGCCCCTGCCTACTGAGCACAGGGCCCTCCTGGCTGGCAGGAAGGGATGCACAGAGTTGGCATCTCTGTACCAATGTGACCCTTAAACAGCCCCCTCCAGGGAAAACAGGACGATGCCTATAGGAAAAGGTGATTACAGTTGAATCACACCATAAAGGCTCTTCCATTTTCTTTCATGCAGCCACTGCTCTCTGGCTGGAGGCTGAGAGCGCTGAGTTGGCTGTATGACATGAATTCATCCTCTTCTGAGGACTTCGGGGCAGATCAGGGAAGTTGGGCTTCCATTCCACAGCTCAAAGTTTCAAAGGCTGGAACTTGGATACAACCACCCACTGCAGACATTGGGGCAGCAAGGCAGATAGATGTGTGGCAGCTGCTGGGCTTGCCTGTAAGAACTGATCGCTGAGAACTCACTTTATACTAGTTTGGAAAATTAAAGTAAATAAAATTGTGCCAGGCTAAAATTTGGGAAGCCTCCACTTTATTGCAGAAACCCTTTGAAAGAGATTCCAGACGCCCCTGTGTGCTGCATCCACCAAGAAAGCTGTGAATGTCACAGACTTTTACCCACAATTCCTTGCAACACAAATAGCACTTCCTATATGTCCTTGGTCAGTGGGTTAACCTATAGTGGAGAGAGCAATACCAATGCCCAGTGAAGGGTTAATTCCAGAAATCAATCTGTAAATTAGAATTTCCTAAAAGAGAGTTGGGTCTTGGAAGAATTGATGAGCACCCCAAGTCACATAGCCCCCATGAAACTATGTAAGGCCATTTCTTTGTTTATTTGATTGTTAGATCACTATGTATTTCTTACTAACTGGTTCGTCATCATATATATGTGTGTGTGTGTGTGTGTGTGTGTGTGTGTGTGTGTGTGTGTGTATTCCTACCTTGTCAAAGTAGATGACATTATGCCAGACTCAAATTGAAACTTTCTCTGAAGTCTTAGGTTTGAATTCAATCTTAGGAGTTAAGAAACACATTTTACACTAGAAAAACTTCCACGTTCATTTATCTTTAACAAAACCACCTTTATTTATTCCTTGTTTATGGAATACTGAATCCCTTTTGAGCAACAATCCTCAGTTAACATTAAGACTGTCCCTTCTACTTCCCTCCTGACAGCTGTAAGAGCAGAAGCCCTTTGACTGAGGATTCTTGGAAACCAGACAGTTGGCCTCACAATTCAGATTAGTAATTGAGTGGGCTTTGCTCTCCGTTTTGGCTTGGTAGCTTAACCTTCACTCTCTAAGAAGCCATTGGTTGAGCGCTGGGAGGAAGAACAAAGCTAAACATAGGTACTATTCTTTTCCTTGGGCGAGGAAGGTAGATGTGGGAGCGATTCTGGCTAGGAGAAAGTAAACAGGGCATCCAAAGCATTTATAAGGAAGATCTGCTTCGTGTTTCCTTGATAGTGTCCAAGGAGGGAGAGATTTCCTAATACAAGAAACAGATGGGTGGCTTTTGCACCTCAGAGCGAATGGCAATATGGGATCTGGGAAAGCAGGGGCAGGGTGGGGGACATGGTAGAGTGTACTAATATCTCATTGCAATGATATGCACGCATATACCTCCCCCACCTCTCTCTCTCTCTCTTTCTCTCTTTCTCTCTCCTACGCCCAGACTCTTTCCTTGTCTTTTAAGGATACTCCCCATTGGCCATGTGAGTTTCAGTTCTGCACACAGTCATGTGCCAATTATTATTAACAGTGATAAATCCTGCCCGAGGCCCAGCTGGACCCTAAGTCTGGCGAGGATCCCAATGGGACTTTGTGGAAGAGGAAGCCATTTTTTCCTTCACTGTAGCATCCCACCCAGACATCCCCAAGCTGTCAAAGAAAACCTTGTCAGCATTGGCCCTGTGTTAGCCCTGCTGGCCATTTCCCAGCTTTCCCAGCAGAAGTTCTGCTCACCCATAACCCTGCTGGATAGAGGCTGGAAGCCAGAACAAGTCTAGAATGTTCCTTAGGTGCCTCTCAAAAAGACACTGACTGCAGAAATCTGGCTAAATTGTTCCGGCTGCATCAGATGCAACTCTTTAGGGTTTCCCTGGTGTTGCTGCTGCCAGATTGAGCATGGACTGTATGTTCTGGGCTTGAGCAGCGTGGGTCCTGCTCAGTGTCTGCATATGGTGTAAGAGTTGGACTTGAGAAGCTGTCCAATGCAGGTTATCTGCTTTTCACACTGCATCTAGACAGGCTAACATTCATAGTTAGCCACAGGGTTCATGGCAACCCTGGGGAAGGACTCTGTCTCATCTGTTCAATACTATTCCCTTCCTCTGCATAGCTGGTGAACAGTGAGCCCTGGCTTCCAAGCCTCACAGTGTTGGTAACTCTACATCAGAGATCCAGTTATATGTTTAACATGTAGAAGAACACAGATTCTCAAATGAAGTGTTTAGGACCTATCACACCCACAAATAACTACATTTTATGTCATAGAAAGATATATTTATTCTCTGCAATTTGTAAGACCTGCACACAGTCTTCAGCATGTAGGAAAAATTTGGGCACATAATTGGGACTTAATAGGTAGTTGAATAAATGAATCCAGCATCTGACCATGAAAACACACTCGTGCCTTTTTTCATGTTCTATTGTTTTTCCTTCACCTTCAAAGTCAGTTCCTTATCACGAGAAGCAGCTTGAACAGTTCCTTAGAAACCAAGATGACCAGCTTGCATTAGAACCAGGCACTGTTCCTTTAAGGGTAGTTGTCTTAGTTATTAGGGTTTCTATTGTTGTCATGAAACACCATGACCAAAAAAAGTTGAGGAGGAAAAGGTTTATTTGGCTTACACTTCCAGATCATAGCCTATCATTGGAGGAAGTCAGAACAGGAGCTCAAGGAGGGCAGGAACCTGGAGGCAGGAGCTGACGCAGAGGCCATAGAGGAGAGCTGCTTACTGGCTTGCTCAACCCACCCTCTTGTAGAACCCAGGACCACCAGTCCAGGGATGGCACCACCCACAATGAACTAGATCCTCACCTATCAATAATTAATTAAGAAAATGTCCTACAGGCT
This sequence comes from Ondatra zibethicus, assembly GCA_004026605.1. Taxonomy (NCBI): domain Eukaryota; kingdom Metazoa; phylum Chordata; class Mammalia; order Rodentia; family Cricetidae; genus Ondatra; species Ondatra zibethicus. The sequence continues at coordinate 62,828 of PVIU01002063.1, read as the reverse complement.
TGCCAGCAGCCTAACCTTACGGAGTCATTTTTTAACTGAGGATCCTTCCTCTCAGATAAGTTTAGTTTTATGTCAACTTAGCATAAAACTATCCAGCACAGTAGTGTTCATTATTTTTCCTCTCTATCCCCAAGAGAAATATAATGGGCCGGAGAGGTGGTTTGATAGTTAAGAGCGCTGGCAGCTTTTCCAGAGTTCCTACGTTCAATTCTCAGCACCCACATGATAGGTCACAACCATCTATAACTGCAATTCCAGGAGCTCAGATGCTCCCTTCTGGCCTCTATGGGCACTGCACACATGTGGTACCCAGACATCCGTGCAGGCAAAACACCCCACATACAATAAAATGTCAAAAGATATGAATACTGGAAATACCTGCCTTTTAAGATTTGTGTGAAGATTATTCACACTGACACACTAACACATAGTGACCGCTGTATGACACACGTAACCCGATTCTCATACTCTCACCAGGTTTGTATCTTAGCAGCATTATACACATTATATATAGACATTCATTCTTCTAACTCAGCCTTCCCATACAGCTTCCGGGTGTGAAAGACATGAAAGACACTGTAGCTGTCTTTTGTTTGTAGCTTTGCCATTTGCTTTTCATTACTGTTGCAGCCAGAGGGTGAATCTTCTTATCATTGTTAAATCCCTGTGAATTTCATCTAACTTGTGTGTGCCTGGAAAACGCGTGTGTGTAAAGAGACGAGACTGCCTCTCACACCTAGTTTGTCATCTTTCAGCAGCTACATCTTTTTTTCTTTAGAATTCATCATCTGCCCCTTACTCTTCCTCACAACCCAAGCTGCTTTCCATTTATCTGTGTCACAAAGCTGGGACCTTCGCCTCAGCTGGTTCTTGTTACTGGTGGTGCCGCTACCTTCACAAGACTCCCGGCATCCTGATATACACTTAGTTTCAGGCAGTCCTCTAACCTCGACATTCCTGTCTGCCAACCTGTTTAGGAGACGTCCTTCCTGACCACTCCTCTTGGAATTTAGCTTGGACAGCATCTGCCTGGCTGGCTGGCTTATGGGATAGACACTCTCTGCATGGTCAGCCTCCCTCTAGGCCAATGTCCAGGCTGAGTTCCTCCTGTCAGATGGGAGGGCTGGGAGCTGTTCTCTGAATCCTGGGCCTCTCCCCCAGAAATGGCTGGGGATTTTTAGGATGTTTTCCTTCTCTTAATTACAGAAGTCAACCAAGGTCACAGAATGCTATCATGGGACTTTATGTTTGCTTTGCCATCTTCAAGTTTCTTAACCTACAATGACCGTGTTTTGTAACTTGTGTGTCAGGATATAATACTCAACAAAAGTTCTGGCCCTTTCTGAGTGTGGTGGCTTATCTCAGCACTCAGGAACTCGGAGAGTGGGAGTTCAAGGCCCGCTTGGGCTACAGTACAAGTTCCAGGAGTATGTATCTCAACAAAAGCAGGAGGGGGTGGAGGGAGGGGAGAAGGAGGAGGTCCTATTTTTTTGTTTTTTAAAAAGATGTATTTATTTTATGTGTTTGGATTTTTGTCTGCATGTTTATCTGTGCATCATGTGGATGCAGATCCCATGGCCAGGAGAGGGGGTCAGATGCCCTGGCCCTGGAGTTACAGGTGGCTGTGAGTCACTGTGTGGGCGCTGGGCATCAAACCTAGGTTCCTGGAAAGAGCAACCAGTGCTCTTAGACCCTGAGCCACCTTTACAACCCCAAAGTCCTGATTCTTAAATCCTTGTCCTGAAAGTATCAGTGTTCCTTTTGTTAGGTTACAAAAAGCCTGGTCCTATTTCTGTCTTATGTAACAAACTTGATGTTCAAGAATTTGAGTGAGATCCAGCTATGTTAATAGAGGTTTGGGCATTTCAGTAAGTAGAGCCAGCTGCTAATGGACTCTTCTTGGGCATTCCCGATGGTTACCCCTGATTTTCACACCTGTCAATCTTTCTAATACTCTTCCTCAATTGTTTTCAAATGCTTACCCAATCAAATATATCCCAAAGATGTGTTCACTCTGCTCCGGAGTCTTAACGTGTTTGACTGTCTATCAACTAGAAGACAGTTCTGTCGCAGACTGAGGAACACATTGCTGGTGATATATAAACAAGTTATTTAAGAGCAAGAAACTTTAGCGTGCCTGAAATTCCTGTCCTGGATGCCTCCCCACCCCATTTCACCTGGACATTCATCCTCAGCACTGGTTGGGCAGCACCTGAACATTTCCTTTCAAGTAGTCATGTTCAGCTCCTACTCCAAAGAATTCTGATTGATTGGGCCAGAAACAGGACCAGATTTCACATTGATAAATGAACTGACTGGCTGGCTGACAGACTGACTGACTGACAGGCTGGCACACATCTGTGGTTGCGAACTAGGCATGGGGGTGACTGCCATTACATAGCCCCTATAGCTACAGTGAAGAAGAGACAGCGTCTCGTTAGAAACCCATGAGTGATTAGCTACCTTCCTAACTTCCGATCTCAACATTCATAGGCTCGTCATTCATGGTATTTGTGATCTGCTTCAGATTGTATTTCTGCCTTTCTTTCCTGTTGATCCTTACTCCACTCATAACACGTCCTTAGTCCCTTGTCGCTGGCTCTGATTGCACTGTTCTCTGCAGTTGCCTTTCTCTTCTCTTGTCCCATTCCTGCCTGTTTTAAATGCTGCTGTGGTTAGAGTATGATTTAATTATTTAATGTAGTTGGACTTTTTTGGACTTCCTTAGGGACTTCTAGCTCCCCAATAATGACAAAGAAACTTATTATTAATTATGAAAGCTTGCTTTTTAGCTTGGGCTTGTGCCCAACTAGCTCTTGTAACTTAAATTAGCTTGTTTCTATTAATCTACAGTCTGCCACGTGGCTTTTTACCTCTTCTTCATAACTAATATCCAGCTTCCTCAGTGTCTTGCTGGTATCTCTTGCAGCTCCAGATTTTCAACCTTAATTCCCCTCTCTGACCATGAGTCTGGCCTAACCTCTCCTGCCTAGCTATGGGTCATTCAGCTTTTTATTTAAACCAATCATAGCAATACATTTTCACAGTGTACAAAAAGATCATCCCCCAACTATTTAATTATGCCAACTCAAGGATCTGTGTGATAAAGGCTTGGTCCCTAGTGTATAGAACAAGGAGAGTGTGTTGGAAAATGAGAAGTCTTTAGGTTCTGGGGCCGTGTCCTCGGAAGGGACCCTAGGACCCTGCTTGTCCTTTCCCTTACTGTGTCAGTTCCAGATAAGATGGTTTTGCTTTTCTGTGCTCTCCCACCGTGATATGTTACCATCAAGAGATCACATGAGTGGCGGGGGGGGGGGCTATCTATTCTTGGTCTTGAAGCTTCAGAACCTGCAAACAGTGTGATTCTTTTTTATTTGCAAAACTAGTTGCTTTATTGTAGTACTGCAAAGCTGACTAATGCAAATGCTGTAGATGCTTTAAAGCCCAGTTGCTCAGAGAACATTGCACAATCATCCCAGATAGATGAGGCATTTCCCTTCCCCCCATCTACACTGAACTCTCCACTTTCCATCCTGTAAAATCTTATTAGTGTCTTCTGTCGGCATCTCCACCCCTCCTCCTCACCAGAAGCTTGATGGAGAGAGTACATGGCTTTAGCAAACACCCTGCACCCAGTCAGTTTCTAATGTCCCTTTGAGAGAAGATAGAAAAATAAAACCCTCGACATTTTTCGTTGCAGTGAAAGAGGGTGTGTTTAGTAGTCCTTCCTACTGGATGAATTCAAAGACTTTAGAGGCTCACCTGGCAATTTACAGATGTAACAGTGGAGCAGCATCTGGCTTATCTCACCCGTGCCTGGTCCGTGACATGTCCGTGGATAAATATCTCTTGGGCTATTCTCCGTTAAGGCTTCTGAATGCCTTGACCCTCCGCCATCATAAACAACCACGGTGCAGGCTTGAGAGCACTCCTGCTGGCTCTGAGAAGCAGTTTTTGGCCAAAGATTATTAGACTTTGAACTAGCCGTTGGGAATGGCGTTTCTAAGGAACTCTGTGAGGTGTCAGTACTGCTCATCTTGATGGGGAGAAGCAGAGATGGATATATGTCTGTCTGCTCCAGGAAGGGAATTTCTTACGCAGGAATGTGGCAGTTGGAAAACCAGAGGATAGAGTGTGTGGTCAGTAAAATCTGCTGGAATGTCTGATTTCCCTACTTTGTCCTTGGGGGAGTCTGAGGCCAAGAATGAAATAATCAACAGTGCAATTCCAGAGACCGTAACATCGTGAATGAATCCTATGTCCTATAGGAAAGAACCGGTCAAGAATATTTATCTCATCATTAAGCAATGGATGCCCATTGGGAACTATGTTAGCAGAGGAGGATGCATTTCATAGGGTACAAGTGTGTGGAGTTGTTCATAGATACAGGCCCTGTCCTTGGTGGCAGTCATAGACCAATGGGACTAAACGAGTATCTATAATTTATAGATGAGATTAGAAGAAACTGTGCATAGTAACAGATTATAACTGCAAGTAACAAAAATGACCACTTAAGTAAAGCAGAAGGGAAGTTGTTTGAAGGGAATCAGCTCCCAATACCAATACGCTCTCTAGAAGGCTACATTTGAGTGGAAATAAAGAGTTGCAAGATCTTACTAGAATAATTTATATGACCTTCCCCCTAGACATTGGTAACTCCCCTGCTGGACCTGTCTGTTCAGTAGCTATGAGGCTACTTCTCCGTGTAGAGAGATGTTAAAATAGGGCCACTTGCTGAGAACTGTTCAGTAGCCTGAGAGGTGGTACGGGGAGCAGGAGAATTGTGTGTGAAGGGGAAGAAGGGGGTAAAAGACTACCAAGTGGATTCAGTTGGCAGCGCTGGGCGAGTCCTTGGATGCCAGCACCAAGTCAAGGAAAGTGACCCTCAGATTCCTAGTTTGGGAGGGTGGTACTAAGATCTGGAACAAATTCAAGAGGAACTTCATATTTAGGATAGGAAAGGACATCATATCTTCTAAGTTGCTCGGGAAAGATCTAAATGGGGTCCTCTGGCAAGTGTTTGATGTCATACTCTATAGTCACTCCTCTCCAGTTAGCATGCAGGGAGTTTCTCCTGAAGTCTGCCTCCTCTCTACCTGGGTCGGGCATAGCTGCTGTGAGGAAAGACAAATCCTTCCTCAGCGCTTGGATACTTGGGAGGTTTTGCCCAATCTTTGAATACTTATTGAGATAATGAGGAGCCAGGCAAAAAGCACAGACTACAGTGCTGAGACAGATTAATAAGGAACTTGGTGATTTGTCCTGAGAGCTTCCAGCACAATTCTACAAGTCCAGGTGGAGATGATATACTCTGTTGGCAAGTCAGAATTATGGGACCTAGTGATAGATAGCCCATATCAAGGTGGTGTACTCTGTTTTATTTTTTTTTCAAGACAGGATTTCTCCGTAACTTTGGAGCCTGTCCTGGAACTAGCTCTTGTAGATCCTCCTGCCTCTGCCTCCCAAGTGCTGGAATTAAAGGCGTGTGCCACCACTGCCCACCTAAAGGTGGTGTATTCTTTTTGACAAGCATGTCATATGATGCTACCCCAAAGTCAGAAGAACCTGCATTGTGGCTGGAATACACTTTAAATCACTGTTCCTTTTTCAATTTTCCTATCCAGCTGCTTCCCTATCAGACCTCATCTTTTTTATTTTATTTTATTTTTGTTTACCTCCTTCCATCCAGCTGCATGCTCATCAGAGAAGATTTAAGTTCTTTGAAAAAATAACTGCTTTAAGGAACTGTGAAATAGTTACCTGAGACCAGTTGCCCAAGATTCAGAATAAAAAACCCAACAAACAAACAAACAAACCTGGAGCATGTGCATTCTCTAGCCAATGTGTTCCCTCTCACTTGGCTGTGGTACTAAACTCATTGCTCTAACATCCTGACGAAAGCACATGCCAGGGAGGAGATGGATGGGTACTCAGCCTTCACATCCAGAGAAGCAGCCGCATTCTAATAGCGTCCGTTCTTGTTTAAGCCCTCCACTGTTGGAGGTTTGAGGTCGCATGATACAACTGGTGGGGCTGGAAGGTTGGTATTGAGCGACGGCATCAGCAGAACACAAAAGATGATGCACTGGATGTGTGTCAATAAAGGAATGACCTGCTCTTGTTCTACAGAGAATAGAAATAGGAAGTCAAACACTTTGTTTTCCAAAATAAGGTCTCAAAACATTTTGTAATTTTCATTTAAATTATTAGGAAGCTTGGAGCTATTAGCTGATCTATGTTCTAATACTGTCTAAAAAACACTGAATAAATGATGCAAGTTGTCAATGAATGAGTGATCAACTAGGAACTCTCCTAGTAATTGATTTACATGGATCTTAAATAAAGTTGCAGAAACCAGTTGAGGGGAGGGGGAAGAATCTGAAAGTCATTGGCAGTCTGGGACAGACAGTGGCTGCAGACTCTCCGAGCACACAATTAATAGCCACAGTCTTGATCACATGACAGAGTCACCTAAGGAGACTGGATTAGAAGATGACAGCAGGATAGCCAAGAATGCTGACGGATGCTGAGGGCACAAGCAGAACGTATTGAATGGAGCCTACTAATGTTTGGTGAAAAAAAAATCTAAGCAAAAAGACTTGAATATTTGAAGAGTGATTCAATTGTTGTGTTTTGTTTCAGGAAGTGGAGACCAGAGCTTGCTTGTAGATTATGGGGAAGGACCTAGCAAAGAAAGAGGACTCAGCAGAAAGAGTTCAAATCCAAAGGATGCCAGAGGATGATTTGGGTCTAGGGAAGTTTAGTGACAGAACAGATCCTAGTTGCCAGTGAGACCTGGCAAGGAAACCTCTTGACACAGTCACACAGTAGTTAGGGTCTGTGACATAGAGCTAGCAGCACTGAATAGCACCTGCCAAACACAGGCATTGCCATTATCTCTGACCAGCATAACAATCTTGGCAGTAATATAACCAATTGGTAATTTTACAGGAATTAAAATAAAGCCAACATAGAGAGTGTTGCCAGCCACAAGCCCTTCTAGCTGCAAAGGCTTGAGCTTCTGTGGGCTCTGGACCATCTCCCCTAGTACCTAGGATGGCGCCTGTATACTTGCAGAGGTCAGCACCAGGGAAGGCAGGCTAGCAGACTTCATACCATTCTAGAGATCGTGGAGAGCCTCTAAAGAAATATAGGTGAGGCTACAAATCTAACTCTCCCTGCAGTTTCTCAGTTACAGCTAATATGTATCCCATGCAGTCAATTACAAGCCCTTGGAAAGGAAGCAACAGCAGGGGCAAGAAAATATACTTTATTTTTTTTCCATAACAGATTAGAGTTTGCTCTTACAGCCATTTGGAGGATTCGCTTCTGAGGCCTCAGTTTAATCTTGAAAGAAAACCCCAGGGAACTTCATGGCTTGACCTACCATCCTTTGGCAGTTTTATGGAATACTCCTGGACTTCAGCTCATCTCATCTTACTGCAGAAGAATAGAGAGTGCACACAGCTCAGCGTGCTTTCAAGCTGGCTGCCCTACCAGATGCACAGGCCTGTGCTTATTCTCTTCCTCACAGAATGGCAAGGCTGCTGTGCAGCGGTATGATCTACAACTTAGCAAGATGCTCAGAGAAATTTCCATGCCTTATTTGAAAGCGTTCTGCCTCGCTGCCAAGGAGAGCTGAAGTGTTGCGTGGGGCTGTGCTTCTGAGATGGCTTTAATATGCTGCACTCCCCCAGAAAGTGCCCCATGTGCTCGCCAGCACCTTAGGACTGAGTCTATCTACTTCACAATTACAACTCAGGGGCTTCCTTTAGCCTCTTTAACCTCTAGGGCATTCTATTTCTGTAACTTTGTAAAGCACACACATACACATGTATATATATATTAGGGTTTTCTAGAGGATTTGCTTTCGCAAATGTGTTTTGATCCTGCAACAAGCAATTTTAAGGCATAAACTTAATTGAAAAAAAATGCTTTGTGTTCTATTACAAATCTTTAAAAGATGGGAGTAAGTGTTGGAAATCCCATCTTTGTTTCTGAAACATTTTCCCTTTCTCACAATTGTTCATAAGAAATGTGTGATTCAAGTGTGTGTGTGAGAGAGAGAGAGAAAGAGAGAGAGAGAACACCGACAGTGTCCTCTTGAACTCGTATTTGCTACACAGAAAAAAAAAACATGAATACATCCTTAGTTCCATAGAGCAGGTCAGCTTTTCATCTTTGTTGTCGACATAAACTATAGTACCTCCCCACAGTCTGTCCTGAATATTGAGTGGCAGAAGAGAAACGATGTTGGAGATGCAGCCACAGAGGCACTGCACTACCATGCAGTATGATTCACTCCAAGCTTGGGCTCATAAACTTGGTCTTATCTGCTTCGTTAGCATGTGCTTTAAAGAGTGTTAAATTGAAAGGGAAATTATGATCGCTTTAAAGCCTAAATCCCAAGCTTTGGCCATTGCCGTTAAAGACCATGTCAATAATTATCAATGACGCCTTAATTTCTGTTGGGCTCAAATGGCCCTCTTATCTGTTGAGTATGCTGTCAAACAGCTTGTAGGTTAAGATGAGGATGATGTATTCATGGAAGAGCTGGAAGTGAATGGCTCAGAATGTTTCCCGTTGCTAACATCTCTCCAGCTTCTTATCTTGCTACTAACACTAAAATGTCATCAAAAGAGCAAACGGGGCAAAATAGTTTACATTTTTAATTAACCCCTTTCATTGTCGTTAAGGTTGTCTGGAAGTTATCTACTTTTGTGAATGTGTTCCTGTCATAAAATAAGTTTGGACACATTTATGAGCCATTTTGTGCTAAGCATAATATTAGCCTGGATTTTGAAGAAAATTTTAAAAAATAGACACTATTCTCCATCACTTCATCTCCAGTGCAGTTAGCTGAAGCCATGCCCAAGACATCCTAAGTTTGAGACTCAGCACAATTTCAGCACCTTTCCTTGGAGGCATTTGATCACTAAGCAATAAAAAAGCAAGGCTGGAGAGTGAGCACTAGGGATTCAGAGGGTCCGTCTCCTTCCGGTCTCTGCTACCAGCCGCCAGATGTGCTGCATGCAGCATGTTTGCCATCAAGATGCCCTGAGGTGCAAGCAGAATATGGCATCTTTTAATCTTGCCCTCATCTCTAATTTCAGAGTTTCTAAACAAACTCTAAAACCAAAGGGGCATTTCCTGAGCATACTGCTATTGATGAAGACCCAATAGGAAGGCAAATGATGACAACCACCTTAGTTCGACACTACACTAAAGCTTTAGCTCACTGAATTCTTGCAGTGACCAAACAAGGAAGATGGTCGTTATAGTTGGAGAAGTGGGAGATGAGAGAGTCACAGAGCAAGGAACTGATGGGTCTTTTTTTTAATCCTAGATCTGTCTCCAAAGATGAGGAATCACCATGCTCATTGTCTCTCAGCCCTGCCTGATGTTTGGTAGGAGCTCCCAACAGGCTTAGTGATGGAAACAGCAGTACTTATGAAAAGAGCCGCCACTTGTGGGTCTGGTTTCTCCTATCTGAGTCTTGGTCGATGTGTTTTATGTTAAGTCATTTGAACTTCTGAGCAGCCCAGAGAGCTGGGTCTTATTTTAGGGTTGTAGAAAATGAAGTATACTGAAACAGGTCACAGAGACCCAACGCAGCATATCTATTTTTCATTATAGATTTTCTGTTCCAATCTGAGTTCTGTGAAGAAAATAATACATTATTATTAGTAGTAGTTCTGGGTACTGACTCCAGGACCCTGAATAAGTTAGCAAGTGTTCTAAATCTAAACTAGACTCCCAGCCCAGGAAATAGGAACTTTAATATTTACTTGTGAGATTGGAAATTTGTCCATGAATTCTAGTACAACTAAGAGAAAAATGAAGTACTTTATTTCGTCTCTATTTTTATGGGCATAGAGCCTCCCCCCCACCAAATAAAGTCTAATTTGAGAAAATTTTATGCCAATCTTTTTTTCTTTTAGAAATATCACGGGGTCTGGAACAACAGAATTTTCTGTTTGGTTCCAAGTTAAATGAGATTAAGCTGAAAACTCGTGTGAGAATCTCCCACACAGAGTCCCCACGACTGCCTTGTGTTCCCTGGACAAAGTCCAAAGTCACTTGTGCTTTTGATAATCTTGGTAGTCTTGTTTGGAAAATAGGTCAGGAATCTTTTATGCAAAAAAGGGTAGAAATATGGTATTTACTTGCCTTAGGGATGTGAGCAGCACACACCGTATAAGCTTAAGGACAACAATGTTTTAATCTCAGTATAAAGGGAAGGGTTGGGTTAGTCTATCTTTCTGTCTTTGCACTCTCTTTGTACTGAGCTTGTCTTTTGATTTATAGATAGTCCCAGAATTTCTCTTTAATCCTTAGAGCTCTTTGCAGAAGATATTCTTTATTAAGAAACTGGGAGTCATACAGAGTTAAATATTTACAAAGTTTTTTCATAAGATATGAAAATATATTTTAGGAAGCAGCAGAATAATAAGGTTGTGTATACTAAAAATGGACAGCCTTAGCCTATTTTTTTTATTTCATTTCATTTCACTGCCTAGGTAGTAAAGTGACAAGACTGGGTAATAAGGATTCCTGCCCTTTAAATACTCAAGGTGCCACAGAGATGTATGTGCATCCATGTTTTCTTCCGTCTTATAAACGATAACCAATAAACAAATAGCTTAGACCCATCAACAGATGAATCAATGAAGAAAATGTGGTGCATACACAAAGTGGGATTTTTTTTCAGACATAAAGAAAACTGAAGTCATGACACTTGGAACATGGATGGACGTAGAAATCATTGTGTTAAATGAAATAAGCCATATTCAGAAAGACATTTCTAGACATCAGAGATGGTGAGACCTTTGGCTTTGTTGGTTTTGCTAGGGTTGTTCTGGTGCTCTAGGGTCTTTGCCTCCATAGGACTCTGTTTTTATGTGTAAGGGGTGTGCTTGCCTGGTGTCAGAAGATGGTGTTACAGATGGTTATGAACCACCATGTGGGTTCTGATCATTGAACACCAGTCCTCTGGATGAGCAGCCCGTGCTCTTAACCACTGAGACACCGCTCTGGCACTCCATATGACTTTTAAGACTTTTTTCTATTTCTGTGAAGAATGGCATTGGAATATTGTTGAGGACTGCAATCAATCTAGACTGCTTTTGGAAGTATAATTTTCTTTTTCTTCTTTTCTTTTCCTTTCTTTTTTTGAGACAGGGTTTCTTTGTAACGTTGGAGCCTATCCTAGAACTAGCTCTTGTAGACCAGGCTGGCCTTGAACTCACAGAGATCTGCCTGCCTCTGCCTCTCAAGGGCTGGGGTTAAAGGTGTGTGCCACCACTGCCCAGAGTGTAACCATTTTCACAATATTGATTCTTCTAGTCTACAAGCATGGGAGTCTATAACCTTGAAACAGCATCCTGATGCCACCCAGCCAGAAGTGACAGAGCCAGGGCAAGGAGGGCTGTTGCGGTAATTCTCCTGCCTCATCAGCTCCAAAGAATTACCATTATTTTTTTTTAACCACTCTTTAAAATGCTTGTCAGCCTGTGAAAGGACAAAGTTATAATTCAGTTCAAAAATGTCTTGGTTTTATCTTACAACCCTAGAATTCAGCCTCACTTCATTTCATAAAATAGAATAAGCATTCCATGAAATGAGAAGAAGAAAGTGCTTTTATAAACATGATGAAAAACAAACAACAACAACAAAACAATCAGAAACTAAGGTTAAAAAAAAAGTGGGTCTGTCATTTAAAAGTCGCTCCCCTCATAACATGGGCAAAGGAGAGACAATAGGAAAACTGAGCAGTTAACTTCAGGTGCCGTTTTCATGGGATTAAGTTGGGGAACTTGGGGCTGGAGAGACAGCTCAGTGCTCATCCACTTCCAAAGGATGGGGGTTTTATCACCAGCGCCCACATGGTGGCTCACAGCCATTTGTGACTCCAGTTCCAGGGGATTCAACTCCCTCTTCTGGTTCCTGTAGGCACCAACCATTCACATGGTATATAGACATACATAAAAGAACACACACACATACACAAATATTTTTTTAAATCAGAAAACTTCATTATTGGGCTGGTGGAAGCTGGCCTTGTTTGGACTTGTGGTTATCCCTCTGTCTGATAGAAAAGGTCAGATGACGTCCTAGTTTGGGTTTAGTTGCACAGAGCACAGGTGACTCCATGTTGAGTTTTAGCCTGGCTTAGCCATCAGATTGTGGTTTCCGAGCCTAGTCCAAACCCTGACGTCCTGTAATTCCTGCTCAGTAAGTCTTATGGACACAGACCCCATCCATGAGGCCGAGATTCTAGAGGTCAGCATCCACATTGCTTCTTTCTCATCCTCTTGGGCATGATGTTCAAAGTGCTATGAAAAAAAAAATCACAATACTCAAAATCAATAGTGCTTTAATCCAATTATTTTAAAAAATTCAAATTTAATGCAAATAAGATTGGCAAGGTCTCCATCTGTTAAGTGAGGACAGATTCTAACCCAACACTTGTTGCACACCCCTGCTGCCCCCTCCTCTCACCCTAGTGCTAACCCTGTGAAGAGGATTTACAATGAACTGAATAAATGGATATAAAATCAGCGTTTGGCTCATGTGCACTGAATGCAGGATTAATGATCCAGTGAAATGTTCTTAGAACTGAGCTCACTGATGAATCCTGTGCACAGTCTTTCCTGCTGTCAGTCTGTCCACAGCTGTTGACTCAGCTGTAACAGTAGTATGGAAGCCTGGAAGAGTGGCCGGCAGCCAGCTTTCCTGTGGACCTGTGCTGCACACTGGGGCTTTTCTCAGCTTGCCTTTGGCTGGTCTACTCTGAAGCTTCTCCACTTGCTTTTCCCTTTTCTTATTGCTTTTCTTCCTTTTTATGCTTTTGTGTTTTTTCCCCTAAGCAATTATAATACAGCTATCCTTTGGCGTTTTCAGGAGTTTTTTCTAGGTCCCCAAGGATACGAAAACCTAGCAACAAAGCATTTTCTTGTAACCTCTGCATGCACTTCTGGGTGCATGTAGCTAGCTCACAGCACTCAACATGGTGTGGCTACTGCCGAGCCGCTGCTGAACTGTACTGTCTAGGGGAGGATGAGAACAGGTTCGGGCATGTTTGGTCCAGTCATAGTTTGGTTCTTGTGTGTGTTTGCAACCCACAGTTGCTTGGATCTGCAGATCTGGAACTGGCAGATGGGAAAACTGGCCATAGTTATTTAGAAACTTGGGACATACATATATGCATCTTCATAGAGTATGCTTTTCTACAGCTCCCTACCACATGCACCCCTCCACCAGGGGCAGTAAGAACAAGTTTAATAAAATGTGGTTGTTAACTGATTGTAGGAAATAGAAGGTAGGGGAAAACATGGTTTAATTTTTATAATTATATGAAATCCAAAGTCACCATTATGCTTACAGTCAACTTTTTATAGGCTTTTCATTTTAGAGTAAAACAGAAAGATGGTGTGCCTACTTTGCTTTCGTGTAAGCTAGGCCCACTTTTGCCTGCTGTTCTCATTGTTAGTGTTCGGTATACTAGAGACTTAGACAAGTGTGGGAACAGAGTTTCAGGTTTGTTCACAGCTACCTGTCATAAAACAAAAATCCAGGGCCCAAGTGTGTATTGGGCAGCTTTACCTCTCGTCAAACAAGCTCAGTTCCAGAGCAGGTCACTGTCACTGAGATCCACTTGGTTCTGCCTCCTGCTAGCTGGGGTTAAAGGTGTGAGTCATCACACTCAGTGTAAAGGTGTAAACAAGCATTTCCATCAGAATGCCTATTTACCTAGACAGGAAATTTTCCAAAAGCAAAATTAGCTGTTTTCAGCATGACCAGATCATTCATTCACTCAGCAAGTATCTACAGAATGTCTGTCTGTGCCTAGCGCCGGAGATTCAACAGGGAAGAAAACAGCCACGTCCTGCTCACGTGGAACAAGGGTCATGAAGGGTGGCAGTTTAAGGTGACAACTCAGCAGAAAGCATGAGGGGAGGACAAGTTAAGTGTGGTCTATTTTAAAACCATTCTCTGGATCCTTTATAGACAAAAAACAAAAAAAAATGTAAGTGAAAAATAAAAGTGAATAAACAGGCTTCCCAGTGAGATAGGAAAGGATGGATGGAGGGAGCAGCAGGTAAAGCTCATAAACCCTGCGGACTGTAAGAGGGATTTAAGATGCAGTCCTAGGGTCAAGTGAGCCAGCAGCATCACTTGCACAGTGTATACGGGAAGCAAGGAAAGTTGAGAATGATTTCTAAGTTTGGTATGATAATACATGCCTGTAATCCCAGCACTCAGAAGGCAGGGACAGGGGGATCACTCCTAGGCCACTGTGTGTTACATAGTAATTTCCAGGCAGTCAGGTATACATTGCAAAACCTTGTCTTAGAAAAACAAAACATACCAGAAAAAGATGGTTTCCAAGTGACTGAGCAACTGGAGAGATGATAGCACCACTAATGGAGATGAATAACAACAGGAAAGGTAGCTGGGGGAAGGTCAAATGGGACCAGAAAACTCAACAGTGCTAGTGTGGATATATACCATTTGACCCCCTAGTTAGAGAGTTAAGTGCAAATATTCAGTACACACTGTATATGGGCTTCTGAAGTTCAGGTAAAGTCCAACAAAAAGACACAAATTGGGGATTATCAGGAGGCAAAGGGTATTAACTGCCCAGGGCTGGATATGATAAACTAGAAAAAAAAAATGGTGCAGACAGGAAAGAGAGAGGGTGGGTGATCAGGCCGACATTCATAACAGAGATGAAGAGGAGATGCCAGCTAGGATCCTGAGAAGTGGTGGCCCTATAGGTAGGCCGAGGGCCACTTGGGAGCAACAAACTGACTTCAAAGGAGAAGAGAGAATTTCCAGATGGAGAGCTGCAGGGATTTAAGATAAACCCAGAGAAAGTCTGGGGTTGGCCGGCACAGAGACTTAAGATGAGCGTGCAGAACAGCTGGGGGATTGGGCAGCACACAGACTTGATGACATTGCCAGGAATGGTGGAGAGCAGCTCTGGGCAGTTGGCCTTTGGCCAAGAACCATGTTGCATAACCCTCCATGAGGTCACTAGTGACTTTTTCTCTCCTGGACACAGAGATGTCCATTTCCTAAACCTTTGAACAGCTACAAATGCTGGAATTCCCTGCAATGAAGTTAACCAAGGTGTCTGATGTCTTTTTGCTTTGTCTAAGGCCAGAGAGTCCAGATTCATTTGTGTCTACTACTTTCAATGTACTGAGAATCATGGAGTTGTCAGACGACCTTGATGATCATGGAGACAATCTATTCACTCTGTTTATGAGAAATGGAATCCTGTAAAAGTAGAGAGTTTTTAAATTTGTTTTCTGTGCTTGAGGATTTGTACACACCAGTATGTGCTCTACCACTGTGCTATACACCCAATTTTGAGAAAAGTAGAATTATAGGAGCAGACAAGAGCCCAGGAATCTCTTGGCTGAATCATGTATTCGAGTTTCATAATACACAGAACTCTTTTCTCTTCCCACAGCATACCAAATTGAATAAGCTTGGAGAGTTTGGTTTTCTGTTTTGTCTTATTTCTAAAGGCATTCTATCTCTCAAGTATTGTAAGATAGATAGATCTATCCATCAGCTGATTGTTTAGGATATAGAAAGTTCTATTGATGAAGAGCAAAGATAATTGACTGAATAGCCAAAATGTTCTTCCTTCCCATCAGAAAGCATTTCTGTCCATGCCCTTGTTTGGTTTTAGGGACAGTGATGGAATTTATTCCAGTGTTAAATTTCACCACCCTAGGTGACATGGTAGAAAACCCTGGTTATAACCAGGTCACACAAGGACCAACAACACAAGTCTTGGCCAAAACAAGTCAAGGCTTGATAAACTTATTTCATTTCTTTTGTTCAAGTTTTACAGTTTCTGTTTACCTGACTCACACAGCACATGTGTCTTGTGACTTACAGGAAATCTAGGTTTGAACTCTGCTTTCATCCTGAAATGGGACACAGTTGAGAATAGAAGAGTATATGGAAACCAAATGTTTGAGTCTGTGTGGTAGGGAACTACAGGACTAAAAAGGATTATAGATGTGGTGGAGTGCTTTGAGCACTGCAACCACTCCTACCTTAGTCAGAGCAGCTGTGGTCACAAGAAAACCTCAGAACTGAGCCCGTTAAATTTACCTCATAGAAGGGGGCAGGTGAGGGATATTAGATGCTCACCTGAGAGTCTGTCTTCTACTGCCCGTGTCTCCATTCTAGCTCTATGTAAATGTACCCCAGCTGCATATGGTCTCTGGGGGTGCCAGGTTAGAGTGGGTAGAAGTTGAACTGATTAGAGGGCTTATCTGTGCAGCTACAGAAAAGTCATCACCATGGTGGGGTGAGACATTTCAGTGATACAGCTGTTTAGGGGTCACCCACACTCCTGTAAGCCAGTGAACTCATGGTTCACCAAACTGACATGAGTGGACTCAGTCCTTTGGTCATCATCAGTACCTCAAGGGAGGTGAAATAGATGCTTCCCCAGGAAGGTTCATACAATGTCAGGCCATACTTAAAGACTAAAAGCAACCAGGACACATGCAAAACTTACGATTTCTCTAAGGAGTATCTGGATCTAGGTCTAGGCTGGGGTCGGGGTGAGAGGTTGTTGTAAGGGAGGCTGCTTATTCGTTCCCAGCTGCTCAGCCCCAGAATAATCACACAGAAACTATATTATTTAAATCACTGCTTGGCCCATTAGATCTGACTTCTTATTGGCTAGCTCTTACATATTAATTTAACCCATCTCCATTAATCTGTGCATCACTACGAGGTCGTGGACTACCAGCAAATTTTCAGCATGTCTATCTGGCAGCAGCTCCTTGAGTTCTCCCTGACTCTGCCTTCTTTCTCCCAGCATTCAGTTTAGTTTTCCCTGCCTAGCTCTGTTCCCCTATAGCTCTGCTATAGGCCCAAAGCAGTTCCTTTATTTTATCAATGGTAATCACAGATACAGAGGGAAATCCCACATCAGGTCTTTGGTGCCACAAATTCCTAGTTTTCTTGGTTAGAAAGCATTGATGGGTGGGTGGCCTCTGACCCTTTAATTTGCCCTATTTCTCTGTCTTGGGGCATGAGCGTGGAATGGCAACACTTTGATGCCTACTGAAGAGCGTTCATCTATAAACTGGTGAAAATAACAAAGCTGATTGAACTTTGTATAGATCCACTGGGAAATTACTTCCCAGGGACTTGCCAAGCTGTAGTTTGCATTCAAATTATTTGTTTCTTCTCTAACTCCTCTCCCACAGATCAGAAAAACCTTAAAAATTAGGTTCATGTTCTTTTTTTCTCTCTGTGTGTAGTATCTTACTCAATACTGTGCACAAAGTATACATTTGAGAAATAGTTATTGTATAAAATGATTTTTAAAAGTACAAGAAAGTTCTAGAATACTATGTTTCAGGATTAAGTATTTAGATAATTATTTCTTTTCACTTTTTTGTTATTTATTTATTTATTTATTTTGAGGCAGGGTCTCTCTGTGTAGCCCTGGCTGTGCTGGAACTTACTATGTGGACCAGGCTGGCCTCAAACCCAAAGATCTACCTGCTTCTGCATCTCAAGTGCTAGGATTAAAGATGTGCACCCCCCCAACCCCTCACTCATCCCACCCCTAGTCCCAGCTAGATATCTGTTTTGAAACTAATGTTACTTTATCAAGACTCTCTTTTAAAAGTGAAAATGAGAAAGTTACAATAATGTGAATAGCTGCTTTTGAAACTTACTTTTGACTAGGCACTTTTTAAAATGATTTCTTGTCTGTCCAACAGATGGATAGATAGATAGATAGATAGATAGATAGATAGATAGATAGATAGATAGATAGATAGATAGATAGATGATAGATAGATAGATAGATAATGCATATTTTATACATATATGTATATAACAATACATATATATGTATTATTATATATTTTAAAAGATTTATCTTACATGTGTGTCTATCTGTCTGACTATGGAATTATGTGCACAAGAGTGGAGGTACCTGAGGCCAGGTGAGGACATCTGACCTCGTGGAGTTGGTGTTCCAGGTAGAGTCATCAGTGTGGGTCCTGGGAACTGAACTATAGCCCTCTACAAGAGTAGCCAAAGCTCTTAACTGTTGAGCTGTTTATCAGATAAGAAAACTGAGGCTCCGGTAATCTGCCTGAACTTCAGGCTTTCAAATATTACATCTGGGATTTGTACCCAGTTGCTTTCATTCCAAAGTCTGTGTTCCTTGCAACATCCCAGTAACTAAATAGAAACCAACAGAGTAATAGGGTTTCATTAAAAATGTCTTTATTGGGTTTTGCTGAGCTATTTAGGAATAAGTATTGTTTATCTCAAAATAAAATCAACTAAGTACAAATAAAATGCACCTCTCACACCATTGTTAAAAACTATTGTTAATAAAAATGACTATGCATATGGTATTTAAAAATATCTTAAGGTTATATACCTTAAATTAAAAGTCTTTTTTCTCCCCTAACCCCTCTTGTAAGCAACCACTACAACTAATTTCTTAAGTGTGTTCTGAAATTGTATTTGCATTTATAAGCAAAAGAAAGTTTTGTACGTATGTGTGCTTGTGTGTCTGATTGGTCTATGTCTGTGTACGATCCATGTTTCAGGAAAGAGCTTTTAACATAATTTTCTCCTTCTTTCCATCCCAGATGTCTTCAACTTCCTAAGCAACAAACATTTCATTACATAATTCCTCTAAATTGAAGAAGCATAAACTGTTTATGTAGGGGCGTCGTGTTTCCAGAGGCCCCCTCCTGGGCAGATCCTTGGATATGACAAATGACTTGTCATAGGGTTAGTAGAGGAAGGCCAGCCTCTATCCAAGAAGAAACTCAGTCTGACACTTTGTCTATACAACCCATGTTTTAAAACAACAAAACAAAGGGCAAGAGAATACCGAGCTGCTATAACAGAACTGAAAACAACTCTTAATGAGTTGTTAAGAATTAATACTGTATGGAAATTAATTAATTAAACTTTATGGGAATTAATACTAAGGTAAATAGCCAACTAGGTTTCTGTCTATGAGAAATGTAATGAGGAAACATTAAGAAAGCTTTTCTCCACCAAGTCGCAGAAAAGACATACCTGAGAAATGACTAACAGTAAACACAAGCAGCTCACGCAAAGCCTGTGTGTATCAGCTTTCCAAATGGACGATGGGTCAGACATAAAATGCAATAGCTGAAAACTCCTCGGTATCCCTGAAAAGGTGAGTCATTGTGAGCACAGTAATGCATTAGCCTTACTCCCATCAATGGGTTTTCTTTTTTTTTTTTTTCTGACCCAGAAGTCCAGGATTGAAAGCAAATGTCTTTCAGCCTAAGAATCCTAACATTTGTGCAAAAGATAAAGACTTTGGATGACCACTATCCATATGTAAATATCTGGGGTTTAAAAGACTGTTGGGATTTGCTTTGCACCACTGGACTTTAAGTAGCTGGCAGTTCTAAAAGCACATCTCTTTTCTGGTCCTTGAAAATCCTAACTGGAAAAGCAATGCAATCTTTATCAAAGAGAACAGATTGAGCCTCATCCAAGCAGCAGTCAGAGACTTTCCTGGTTCATGCTCAGAGGCCCTGCAAATTTAGGAAATATCAGAAAATTACACAGAGTTACGACGTCCCGTTTTGCTAAAAAGCATGAGTTCTTCACTCGGCCCCTTGCCTAGCCAGTGCTCTCAAACACAAAGTGGGGCATGGTGTGTGTGTCTTTACCAGAGTCACATCCCAGCCTGGCAGGACTTTGCAGGACCCAGGATTTGGACAGTACAGAGTTGAGGTAGGAAGCTTGTCTTAGTTAGGGTTTCTATTGCTGCAATGAAACATCGTGACCAAACAGCAAGTTGGAGAGGGAAGGGTTTGTCTGGCTTACACTTCAGCATTGCTGTTCATCACTGAAGGAAGTCAGGACAGAAACTCACACAGGGCAGGATACAGGAGGCAGGAGCTGAGGCTGAGGCCTCTTTTTTTTTGTTTGTTTGTTTGTTTGCTTTGTTTTTTGGTTTTTCAAGACAGGGTTTCTCTGTGTAACAGTCCTAGCTGGAACTAATTCTTGTAGACCAGGCTGGCCACAAACCCACAAAGATCCACCTGCCTCTGCCTCCCCAGTGCACCACCACTGCCTGGCTCAGTGCACCTTCTTATAAAATCCAGGACCAAGAGCCTAGGGATGGTACCACCCACCACGGGCTGGACCTTTCTCCATTGATCACTTAGAAAATGCCTTACAGCTGGATCTCAAGGAGGTGTTTCCTCAGCTGAGACGCTTTCCTTTTTGATGACTCTAGCTTGTGTCAAGTTGACACACAAAACCAACCAGTACAAAGCTCCTCCCCATATCTCCTAACCATCTTATTCCTACATGCTTTCATTGATTTTAGTGGGAGTCAAACTGTTTTGTTTTTCCAAGGAAATCCATGAGATATTCAGGTGGTAACATAGGAACTGGGTGTATAATGGTGAGCAAGACAAAGTCCTACACTCAAGGAACTTACAGCCTAATACAGGGGAGACAAAAAGAAACAAACATTAGTGTATAGGTTGAATATTCTTTCTCCAAAGTGCACTTTGTGGTAGCTAATGCTTGTTGTCGACTTGACTGGGTCTAGAATCACCTAGGAGATGGGTTGCAAGGCATGTTTGGAGGGGTTGCCTTGATTACATTAATTAATATGGGAAGACTTGTCTTAATTGGAGGTGGGACTATTCTTTGGGCAAGGGATTCTGGGCTGCAGAAGAGGATGGAGGGAGCTGAGCGCTAGCTTGCATCATTGTTCTCAGCACCGGTTTATGGATGTGACATGATTGGCTGCTTCAAGCCTTGTTGCCTTGGCTTCCCCCATCATCGTGGCTAATACCTTGACCTGCCTGCAAAAATCAACTTTCTCCTCTAAATTGTCAGAGTGTTTTGTCACAACAGGAAAAGAAACGAAGACATTTGCGAAGAGAAATGTTTCATCTTTGGGATTCTTAAGTATTTGCATATACATAATGAGAAGGCTGGGAGATAGGACCAAAGGCTAAACATGAAATTCATTTATGTTGCATGACACAGCTTATGCATATAGCCTAAAGGTAATGCCATAAGATGTCTTTGGCATGCCTGTGACTATTTTTTAAGACATACCTCTCACTGTAATTGTCCAGACCTCAAAATCATGGATGCATGTGATCCTTTTGCCTCTACTTCCTGAGTAGCTGGGACTGTAGGCATGTATCACCATACCTGACTCATACCTGTGCTTTGACTATTACTTTTCCTGAGGTCAGGTATGGAATTTTCCACTTGTGAATACTCAGAAATTTTGGATTTGGGACCTTATTGGTTTTCATACTAGGGATACTTAACTTGCATAAAGATTCCAAATGCTATGAAAAAATAAGTCACAGTAGGAGAATAGGTAAGGAGCTAGGGAGGGGCAATCTTGGAAGGCCTCTGTCACAGCTGAGCAGAGACCCTGTGAAGTAAGGGATGCTGTGTGTCTCTTTCTGGGGTCTAAGTGCTACAGGCAGAGCATAAAAGAAACTCATAATCACTGAGGGTGGAGTGTGCCTGGGGCACGGAGAACCATATCTAGAAGACCATGAGAAAATGGGATGAAGGTGGCCGGCTCACAGCATTTAAACAATTACAAGGTGGTTCTGAGCAGAGGAAGGGCCTTGCCTGATTGCACCCTTTGAAAGAGTAGGGCAGCCGGCACTGGGGAGAGCACTGCCAGGGCACAGCTAGAGGATGCAATTGTACGAGAGGTCACGGTGGCTTAGGAGGGACCGACTGCATAGCCTTTGCCTTTGATTGTCAAGTTCTTCATGCTCAAGAGCATCTGGCTTTGCTCATCAAGCCCAGCAGTTCCTGGGGAGCTTTCCTACAAGGCCTGTGTCAGTGTCTAAATTTTTTGCCGGTGCTGAAATACTAGCAACAGCTCTGGGGAGCAGCGGAGATGGGAAGGTAATAGTCTACTTGAGGGTATATTTGAAAGATAAAGCCAGGAAATTTTCCTAATAAGGTACTGAAAATTAATAAGTCTGTGCTGTCAAGGTCCCTTGACTTTAGGAGGATTCCTGGGCAGGAAATTCAGAAGAGCATGCTTGAGGGTCCATCCCCAAAGAATGGGTGGAGGAGGAAACAGGACTGGGTAAGGGGACACTAGTCTGAGACGGGACCTCAATGAAAACTACAGCCAACTTCATAGACAATGCAAGGTAACAGCCTAATTCATAGACATTGCGGCACTAGGAGAACCCCTTACCTTGTTCCAAGTTGAGACCAGGAAGTCAAGCCTTTAAACCCCTTCATTTTATACTCCCCCACCCCAGGAAAAGCATGTGGCCTCAGGCGTACCAGCCCCCTACACCAAGGACAGTCTCCATCAAACTATCCAGCTGGGGATAGTTCCCGCAACCATCTGAGCATCTGGCAGGGTGGGTGAGAGTCTCTCCTTCTGAAGGACATGTGGTGATGTCTTCCAACATGTTCCAGAACACACTCCATATGCCTGTCTATAACACACATACATATTATTTTATCCTGCTTATCCAGACACTATCACCTGTGACTTTCTTGTCAGTTGTCAGTGAAATGAAATATAGTCTCCTTACAGGGTTTGCAATAATAATAAAAGTATCCATGGCCTCACCCTCAATAAGTTATCAATGTTCAAGTGCAAAAGCTACACATGCAGAAAAAAAAAGTGCTAGGCTTGGATTGATCTGGCATGGATCTTCCTATCTGTCATTGGCTAGTGCAGTCTTTCCATGAGTTTTACATCTGAGGCTGGGTCTTGCATTCACTGATACAGGTGGAAAAGTAAAGTGGGAGATGTGGCTCTTCAGGATAACTTAAAAACATCACTTCAGACTCCCATTGTTTGACAACAGCACCACAGTATGGTGTTGCCATGGTTACAGTTCCTCATTGGGATGCTAGGTCAGAGAATCCGACTCACACAGCAACTATGTGTGCTCTATCCAGGGCTACATGTGCTGAGTGGCTACTGCTCCATGTGGCACTTGTCCTGTCTAAGGCTGAGTTCCAGTGTCTGTAAAATGAAGATAGCCTCACTCTGTGTACCCCCATGAAGAATGCTGTATGTTGTATGGCTCAACTGAACTGGCGGGAACAAATGCAGGCTATAATATGTAAAGCACAATCTATTTGAGGCTTTTATAAGACTTAACAGAGAGAATCCAGAGCCGAGTTAAGCTTGACAGTTTTGACATCTTAAAAATATGAACAACTATAAAGTAAGAAAAATATTTATTTTACTTTAGTTGTGAACTAGGCAAAGGCTATTTTTATGATTATTCTGTACACACACACACACACACACACACACACACACACACACACACACACACACTACTTATAAGGCAGGATAATGAATAACAACTGTAGATTTAGAGCAGCCTGTGCTTAGAGCCCACAGCCTGGAACTGGCATTGGGCAAAGCAGCTTTTACTAGACATCTTTTCTATAGGGTTATGGTGTATTGTTTGGGCAGCATAATGTGGCAATGGAGGCAGAGTCCTTCCCTTCAAAGATAAAAAGTCAGGACAATACAGGCTGCAGACATGTAAATCCCTGGACCAAGTGTAATGTATATAAAATAGGAAAAATACAGAAGTTCCTTATGGTCTGAAGAATGGAAGATGTCTTCTGGGAGAAGGAGGGCATCAGAAAAGATGTTTTAATGAGATAGAATTGGCATTGTGCACAAATAGGTAGGATTCTACCCATTTTGTGTAAGCAAGCCAGTGAAAGACAGAGGCACAAAGATGGATACAAAACTCACTTCGGTGGAATGGTTTCCTGTAACTAGAACAAACGTTAACAATGGAAGAGTTATTGTAGTTAATTTTAAATACTGACCTAGGAGAAGTAAGAGTATTTATTCGTAGAATAATCATAGCAGGCAGGTGCATTGCATATTCTTGTCCTTGTATGGCTAAGCAATGTGGGGCACAGAAAGGCTGAATAAGTTACCCATTCAGCTAACAAGTGGCTGAGATAAAACCTAAACAAGTGTTACTCAAGAATAGAACTCTAAAGCACTGTGCTGTGCTATACCTCCAGGGCCTCTGAGCAGAAAAGCAGCTGAGTCTTCTCTTTTGAACTTACTGAGGTGTTAGCAGAAAGATGTAAGTGTGTCCTTAATTCATTAGACACCAGAGTTCCTGAAAATTGGTATGCAGGCTAGTGGTAGAACAATAGTTATTTCAGGAAGTACATTTTATTTTATTTTTTGGAGTATAGCAAAAACTTATTTATTTGGGGATAAACTCACATAAAGAGAAGCAATCCATGGTCCTCTGTGTGCACTGGGGACTGGATCCGAATCCAGCAACTACACACTTTTTATCTGCATTTATAGTTCATGAGACCATGCCCAAAGTGGGCTGATATCTTGAAGGCTATTGGTTGAAGGAGTCCCCACATCACCTCCCCCTTTTGTCTAAATAAGAGAGTTCTAAGCCTAAACAAAACTATATACAATAAGAACAAATATCAAGTATTGTCCAGGAAAAAGAAGAGGCAAAAACATACATAAAATTAGAATTACAACCAGCATGAACAACATCAAATAAGAAACATATGCTAAAAGTTTCAGTAGTTATCCTATCCTAAGGAGTCTAAGACATATTAAAAACAACTTGGCTAAGTCATGAGAAAAAAGTAACTATAACTATCTAGTCTTCAACCCCATGAAAGACCTGAGAAGGGTATAATATTACCTGAGTAAACAGGAAGTGCACTGTAAGCAACTCAGGAAATACATTTTAAGATTATATGTTTAGTTTAGCATATATTAGTAAAACTGTATCTAGCAAATCAAAACCTGGATCTTCTGGAAATGATTGCTCAAAATGTTACTGTATTTTTTGAGTGTGTCTATTAAAGTGTTGTATGAAGCGAGTGGGCTGCGTTCCCAGCGCCCGGCTAGCTTAACCCCCAAAATAACCACACAGAAATTGTATTAATTAAATTACTGCCTGGTCCATTATCTCTAGACTCTTATTGGCTAATTCTCACATCTTGACTCAACCCATTTTTAATAATCTGTATGTCACCACGAGGTTGTGGCTTACCAGGAAAGATTCAGCATGTTTGACCTGGCAGCTTCATGGTGGCAGCTCTCTCCCTCTGCCTGCTTTCTCTCTCCCAGCATTCCATTTTGTCTACTCCGCCCACCTTATTTCTGCCCTATCAAAAGGCCAAGGCAGTTTTCTTTATTCACCAATGAAAGCAACACAAATACAGAAAAACCTCCTACACCATTTTCCCTTTTTCTGTTTAAACAAAAAAGAAAGGCTTTCACTTTAACATAGTTAAATTACATATAACAAAACAGTTATCAAGCAAGAACTACAGTTACCATATTTATATCTACTTTATCTTTTATCATAACTAAGGAAAACTATAACTATAACTATCTATCTATTCTTCAACTACATCAAAGACTCCAGAAGGCTATAATATTACCTAAGTAAACAAGAAGTAAGCAACTTCCAAAAGTCTAGAAATGACAGAGACATCTCGCTGCCTGGACAGTCACCCAAAGTTTTTCTGTACCATTGGGGTATCCATCATCAGCCTACAGGCCCATAGTATTCAGCAGACCTTTTCATGAAGCAGGAAATTTCAAAGACAGTTTAGTCACTTTCTTCTGTATCCTGTAGAATGTCTTGCAGACTTTTCCATGAAGCAAGAACCCTGAAGGATCATCTCACCTTTAGGCAAGTTTAGCAGTCCTCTCTCTGTGGGTTCTTCATGTCCAGTTTATGCAACAGTCCAGGCAAGAGCAGTTTCTTGCTCAAATGGCTATCAAACTCCATAAGGAGCCTCTTTGATGCCCATCTTCATCTTGAAGTATCTGTGCTGCCAGGAGCAGACATGTCTCATTGTCATGAAAAACTCTAAGTTATTAAAACATTTCAAAGGCCATATTCTGTAGTCTTTGAGAGATATGAAGAATGTCTATCTAACTGAAATATACCTCTATATATCTAGAAAATCTAACTAACATGACTACAAGCTTGGTTATTATAGATGATTATCTATTAACAACTTATATTTCCTAATTATACATTACATTTTAAAATGAACTACACAATCACAATACCTTAATCAAGATCAGAAATACATATACATATAACAAAATTGACCTTAAATTTATATCAACAAAGCAAATCCATACCAATGCAAATTATTCATATCTATATCATATCCCCCTTTAAATGTAAAAGAACATTTATAAACAATATTTGGGAATATGGGCACAGTTTTTTCTCTCCAAACTTCTTCCTGCTGTATGGGGGCACTGTTAATCAGGTCTTTCATGGTGTATCCTGTGTGCCAGGTTTATCTCAGTTGGCAGTTGAGTGAAGTAATTTTTTGAAGGTGTTCACGGCAACCTTTCAGGAGGGCGTGGTCTATCATACCATATTGGTCTAGAAGGAATCCACAGGGTCTCATCCTCTGTGAAAACAAAAGAAGAACCTCTTTTCCAAAGCATCATATCCTTAGACCCAAATTCTGAAGTCAAGATACCTTTATAATATACATACTGGTTTGGCTTAGCAGCACACACAATGAAATGCCTCTCTGTATTTAGGTCCTTCACAGTCAAAAATTTTAAAGAAAACACAATAAAATACATAATCCAGACATTATGTGAATTTTCCATTTTTACGTGGCTTATTTTTTTTTTAATCTATGACTATCTGTACTCTGTCTCTTTAAAGACTTTACCCTTTTTTTAAGTATCTCTCTATACTCTATTTCTTTTCTCTTTTAAGCCTACTATGTACCTTTATTCAATAGTGTGACCCATTTAGAGGTCTTTTATGTCTGAATCTGTCCTATTGTGAATCTGTAATTCTTTACTATCCAAGAGCACTTCTTAAAATGCTAAGCAGTTCTTAAAAACTTAAGTTGCGCCATGTAGTGGTAATATGGTACCACCTGTTTTCTGCCCAGTCCAAACCTTAACTACGCTGTTATTATGATAATTACAATAGCTCCTGCCTGAGATCAGCACAGTTCAGCATGGCCTAGCCACTCCTGCCTCAGAGCCACTTGGTGCTCCTGAGCTGCACACAGTTCCAGGCACAGAGCAGTCCACATTGCCATCAAGCAAGCCATAGCATTTTAGTCACAAACCCCATCCAAACACCGTCTCCAGCAGGAGCCAGAGATGGTGCTGGCAGCCTAGCCCAGAAAGCCAGAATTTTAAAACTGCTGCGGCTTTTTTACTGTTGCAGCTGCTGAGTGAGGAAAAACTTTGTGTGGCACAGTGCCAGCAAACAGCAAATCTCTGTTAAACTCTGTATTCTTTTTGAAGCTCTCTCAGATTTTACGTGGAGTCAGTCAACCACGTTGAGGCACCAATTTGTTGTAATGAGGCGCAAGCAGGCCTGCCTTTTGTCCTGGCCGCCGGGCTCCTGGCAGCCCAGCTAGCTAAAGTCACTTATGAAAGAAAAAGGAAATTTTAGTACAGTTGGTTCTTAACATAGTAAGCCATGTAGCTAGAGTCATGGGACCTCCAAAGGAGGCATTGACTGCCAATAGATCTGTGAAACCATAATGGATCCATGGAAACACAATGGGGTCATAGAATCACAACAGAATCAGAATCCCAACAGAGCCATGCAATGCTGACAACCGATAGCTTGGTAGAACCATGATGGCTTCAGAATCGGGGAACCCTTGTACAGCCAGTGTATCATGTCAGAGTCATGAAACTCTAATGAGTTCATGGAATCCCAATGGAGCCATGACAGAGCAATGGTGATGCCATAGGAGGAGATACAGTCACAGTGTAGGTGACATCACTTAAAGCAGAAAGGGGCAGGTAAAAGACACCCAAAGTTCTCCTTCCATTCAACTTTCCCAAGTTTTCCCTGGAGTACCTCTCATGGGTCGAATCCTGCCTCTGGAATGCAGTCCTGCAGGACAGGGCAGAAAAGGGGAAGCAAAAACAAAACCAGCACTGGCCTCCAGCACTAATCTACTTGGAAGTAACTACAAGGGAGCCAATTGCATAAGGATATAGAAAGTGCATTGTACAGGCATTTGCAGAGAGGGCAGATAGGATTCCTACTGCCTGAGGGGCAGGACCTGCATGAAGAATTGTGCATGGAATAGGAAGAAACTGAACTGAACCCATGAGAGATAGCTGCAGATTATCTTCTGGGCATTCCGGCTCATATGTGGCCTCCCATTTCCATTGGCTCCCTCCCATGCCATTTCATTTCCAACCATACCAGAAGGTTTTATTCTCCTGGTTTCTGTGTTGCTTGCTTGTAGTTCTTGTTTTATGGGTCCAGTTAAAGAGACACATACTAATGGTGATTACATTTATGGTAACTCTGGGTGTTTTTACTGTTTTTCTAACTGTAGCACAATCTATGTGGCTGCTACCTCTAGATGCTTTCTCTGATAATTTTATAGATGGGATTCATCATTATGAATATTTTGTAGACAATAGGATCATCAGTGAAATGTGATGATACAGTCTTCTATCATCTGGTATTTATTTCAAAGAGGGTGCTTGACAAGCCTTTAAATGAAAAACTATCCTACACCATGTATGGTGGCTCATACCTGTAATCTCAAGCCTCAAGCAAGAAGACTTCTATGGGTTTAAGATTTGCCTGAGCTACATAGAGAGTTTCAGGCCGGCCTGGGCTATAGCCTATCTCCAAACAACAACAACAGCAGCAATAACAAACCACAACTCTATTCCTTGAAAGATAGCACAAGCTAAACAACACTCCAAGGTATTGTTTTAAGGAGAAAATCACAAACATTCCAACTCCTAAAATGTCAAAACAATTAATGTGACACCGAATGTTTAGCCTTGGCCTTGAGTCACCTTGGTGCACCTGGAGAGACAGTGAGTACTCTGATCTGGAACCTCATGACCTTGAGTCACCTTGGTGCACCTGGAGAGACAGTGAGTACTCTGATCTGGAACCTCATGACTTTGAAAAGTTCCAGGGAAATTTGTAAACAAATTCCAGCCAGAAACATTTGTTCTTTTGGTTGTACTCCCTTTGGTTCCTAGGACACCACTTTCATGTCAGCATGATCTTGGCTAAATAAGAATTTATCCTTCTTGACATTTTCCTCCACTCCGAGTTAACTGCCTTAATTGCCTTTTTGCAACCCTGCCCAATTGCTCTGACATCCCTGTCTCAGGAAGAGATGGTTGCAAAAGTTACGAGCTTGACTTTGGAAATCGTGCGGGGTGCATGAGGACTGGTTGGCAGAACACATTTTCATTGTGCATGATTAAAGCCTATCACACAGCATGGGAGATTACCAATAGCTAAATCCTTGCCTGGCCAATAACACCTGGACTTATTGCACTTCCTGAGAAACGTCCACACACAAAACAGGCATAGATGTGGCTGCTTCATGGAAGGAAAAAATAGCAAGGTCCAACCCTATATCCTGGAGGAGTGGACCTGAACATTAACCACCTAGAGAAGATTAAAACAAAAGCAAAGCAACAACAACTTACAGGATTAAAGAATTTGATATAGTTAATACTCAGTAATTGCAACCAAGATAATACTTTTTAGTGGAACATCATTTTTTTTCTTTCTGAGATTGTACTTACATCATTTCTCTCTTCCCTTTTCTCCCTCCAAACCCTCACACATACCCTTCTTTGTTCTCTATCAAACTCATGGCCTCTTTTTTCATTAATTGTCATCACATCCTTATATGTGTATACATATATATTCCTAAATATAAACTGCTCAATATGTGTACTCTTACTTGTATGCATGTTTCCAGGGCAGACCATTTGGTACTGGATAACCAGTTAGTGTGCTCTTCCCTGGGAAAGACTATTTCTCCTGCTCTCAGTAGCCCTTAGTTGAATTTTGGTTTTGTTTTTTGTTGTTGAGGGTTTTTTGTTTGTTTGATTTTTTTTTTTACTTTTATTTGGTACTTCTATACCTAGTTGCCCCCTTCTTAAGTAAATATTCTGCTACTTAAAGGTTTTTTTTTTTAAAAAAATCATCTCAATAAGTAGTGTTGTTATGTGAATTAGTTTCTTAAAAAGTATGACCAATCAAATAACTTAAAATTAATAACCTCTTAATTGTAGTAACCTCCTAATGATACTAAAATTCCAAATCTAGAACTTTATACAGGAAGTTTTTAAAGACTTAATAGAATTGCTCAACCAACAGAGCTTTTCAGACAGACCCAGAGGAGGTTACTGGGATACCTGGAGACACTTACTAGAGTTGGATTTTTAGAACTAGGTTGGGTAATGCCAGGTTATATGTGCTGGCTTTTCAGTAACAGAGACCACTGTGAGATACGGAAGAACTGGGAGGCAGCATTTGATTGAACAACACTGCCATGCTTCCCATTCATGAGCCAGAAAATCCCCTACAGGCACTACCCTACATTCAAAGGGTCCTAGAACAAAGTAACCACTCTATTTTTCCTGTTCAAGTAGAAATGATTAACCAAGCAACAAAACATGAGTTATAAGTCTACACGTTTTTCTTTTTCAAGTCCTTAAATGTCATAACATCAGAATGACTGTTGGGTAACTTCAATGAGTAGAGTAATGTTTACCTCACTATATTATCTCCAAGGATTTTTGTGCAATTAACAAAGACGGTGAAGCTAGAACACATTTTATAAGCTTAGTGGTCCCTATACAAGTGAGTTATAGTTTTTATTGTGACTTACCAATACAATAAGGCCATAGACAGAATTTGTATTATATAGCCTTTAGGTAAATTATTTTTGGTCAGCTCTGGTGAAAAGCATTATTTCCATTCAAGAATTTGTGTATGGGGATGTAGAATCAGCAAATCTAGAAAGAAACCAAAGTGATAATTTAAAAAATAATAAGATGGGGGCCGAGGGAGCGCGCCTTCACTTGGACAGGATCTGTTATCGATAGACAGAGAGGCTGAGGAAAGGAACAGACATGAAATTGACATTTTTCTTTAATTTACCAAAAAGTTCCTTCGAGTGCATTTCAGAGTAAATGTGTGCACTGAAAAGTAGGTACACAGGGCAGCTAATCTTAGAGATACAAATGTCACATGTCCTGAAGAGCCCTTGTTTCAACTGGTTTAGAGGCTACTCAAGATTAAAACTTAAATAGTACATATTGAAGACCAACAAATAGTGCATGTTTCTCTGTATAGTGGAGACCCAGAACCTGAGAGTCTGATGAAAGGAATTGGGGCTTTGCCTGGGTTACTAAGTGAGACCCTTAGTGTCACAGAACAAAAAGCAGGAGAGGAAAATAAAGTGTCTTTTCTTTCAGTCAGGAACTACTGGGCGGAGAGAGGGACGAGAACAATGATGAGGAGAGCAGTGTACACAGAGAATACACGCAAAGACTACCACATACTTGCATGCTCTCAGCCCAGCGTAATTAAATAAAATTAAAATAAAAAGAGAATTTGGTTCTCAGTGATCACAGGTTACATCACAATATTTCTTCTAACTGCACCTAACTTTCCAAGGATCAAGCCAGGTCCTCTTTCTTCAGGATTTATGGTCTTCCTAAATTCTAGTTCCTTACGGAGTTGTCTTTATCTATGATTCTGCTTACACTAAACTAATAGTGGCCACTTCATGCTTCTCGAACAAGTTCTACTAGCAGCTGGGATTCATTTGGTCCTCACTGCAAACGCGTAAACTGTAGCATTGTTAGCTCCACTGCCAGCTGAGATGCTTGAAGGATGAGGGCGTGTGAGGGCCTCACTGTTCTTGTTCTGCTAAGGCTTCCCTGAGTTTGCAACTAGCCAGTGAGGGGTTTCCCCCCAACAGGCCGTGTTGTCTTTCTAATCTCAATGACTGCATTCCTAAAGTCTTGACTCAGCAACAGATGACCACACATTGGTATCCATCCCTCCCATACTAAAATCTAAGCCTAAGGAAGACATAGAGCAAAACGAAAACATGTTTTTATTAGCACCTATTTAAGATGCAACAGAGACTGTGCAAGGAAATGAGAAATGGACTGTCGGTGCGTTAAGCTCTCATTTCCAGGTTAAGTGCTTACAAACATGTGGTTTTAAAGGAGAAGGCTTTGACTACTGACAAGCCAAGTGTGTTTAAATTTGTGGTGCTTGTACATCTTGTACCAGAGAAGCACTGGATATTTGCAATAAAGTGTCGTACAAGATAAAACAGTTAACAAGAAACCCACAAAATAAAACAAAACTCTAGGGGAAGACTCCCTACCTGGGCAAGGTGAGATTTTCTCCAGGATGGACTGTCTCGTCCAGGTGCTGACAGGGTGCTTCACCATCAGTGGGATCTGCACTGCTAGAAACATCTTTTAGGGTGACTGAAGGGGGTTATTGAACTTTAGCCTTTCTCCAAAGACTTTGGAGAGACCAATTGGGAAAACACACACACACACACACACCCCACAACGCTACTCTGCAGTGATTTATAGACTGTATGTTAGCAGCTTTCAAATGATGTGAATTATATGCAGGCTGCTAGCAGCTTTCAAAGACCGACTACCTCATTTTATGGTCCTTTGCTCAAGTGCATTTTACTTTGACATTGTGTTTCTTAAGGTTCCTGGCAGCTTTGTGGCCAGCAAGTCTGTTGATGTTATATTTCCAGAAACTCAGATGAATGCTAGCAGTTTTTTCTTTTTTTTTTTTTTGTTTTTTTGTTTGTTTTTTAAAGCAAGTAAGTTTTTGTTTTTCCTACTCTTCTTTGCCGTGCTGGGGATAGAACTCAGGGCCTTGGGCCTTGCACGTGGCAGAGAAGTATTCTGTCACTGAGCCTCAGCCACAATGCAGTAAATATGTTTTAATAAATTTGTATGGACTTGGTTTTTAGTCAATGCTGTTGTATCCTCGAGAGACTATAACTTTGATAGGCACTAGAAAACAAGAGTCCTACGACTTGTACTGCAGTGCTGTTGTCTCTACGGCAGTCATCTTTGAGGGCACCGTGGTTGCTCTGTGGTGTGCCGGTATGGATGGCGGGGGAGGGGCATTTATGACTCCAGTATGGCTGTGGTTCTCATCTCACCAAGGTGGCTCATCTTCCAATACAGCCCTGCAGTGTGTTGCTCTGTGTCCTGCACTCATCCGCCAATTGTTGTTATCACTTTAGTGTGAATGGACCAAAAGAGCTCTGAGAAGAAAGCTCAGTCATTTTAGCTGTGTTATGATCATGGGTCCTTTGGAGAAGATGATAGAAACAAAACAAACAAACAAAAAAAAAAAACAACAGCCAATCAACAACAGGCAAGCTTTTCTCCCCTGTCAAGTATTCAAATGTTTGTTGTGAACCCTAAATACCTGGGCCTGAGAGTAAGAAGCCCAGGTTTATTACCTCTATTGACATCAGTGATGTCATCTGTGATGGAGACTGCTTCTTGTATAAACGGAGGGCATGGCTGCTCCAAGGTATGGTTTAAGTAGAAGGTTTTTATCATGGGTGTGAGTCAGAGGCATCTAGAAGAGTCTCGAGCGGGGAGAGAAAGTGCTAGAGTGAGCAAGGCCAGCAGACTGGTCTTGGCCATGAGAGGAGAGGTGGGGAGAGCATGAGATGAAGAAAGAGAGCATATGGGCAAGGAGACCAAGAGAAAGGGGCAAAAAGAGAGAGCGTAGAGAGGGGGCTAAAAGAGGAAGAGAAAAGAGAGAGAACATGGTCAACATAGCTGGGTCATAAGAAACTGGGGGAGGAAAGTCCAGAAGCTGGAGAAGCTTAGGGTAAGGGGCAGGCTGAGAAGAGCCAGGACTCTAAAATGTGATACTGAGTGAGCCTGGAGGCCAGCATGTGCTTGGGTATGCTAATAGGTACCACAGAGAGCCATTTGTCCCTTCTGCCAGTGATAAGAGAATTGGCGGCTGTTAGAACTGGCTCCATTAAAATGGGTGCCAGAATTTGGAGAGTAGAATTTTCTTTGAATCTGGTACTTCTAACTCATTTGGCATTTGTGTTAGAACATAATTTTTATGTTATAAAATATGGGTATGTAATAAAATACCCGAGGCTGGATACTTCATCCAGCTAAAAGTTTTAGAAGTTGAAAAATCCAATAGTCTCATCCATACAACTTCAGTAGGGAGCTTCCGGTTACATCATAGCATGGTGGATGGTCTGACGGTAAGAGCACATGTCAGGGAGAGAGTAGCCACATGGTAAGAAGGGAAATATGGGATCGGGGAAGTCAGGTTAACTTTATAACAACCCTACATCGGGACCAATCCAGATCTCAAGAGAGCTATTTCAATGCTGATATGCAAGGCTGGCCCCTGCACACATGGCCCTGCAGTTAAACAGGTCATCTGGAAATTATTAATAATTTTAATATATTTTATAACTAATGTCCAGTGGGTTATGGAACACATTGCCAGAGTATTGCAGTCCTAGCTGCAGCAAGGGTCTGTGTTCTTTCTTTTTTACCTCCCCTAGAACCTGTTCTTCAGTATTAGCCACTGGCCCTCAATCTCATCAATGGACATTACCATTTTCTTCCTCCATCCCTCCCTGAGCACTCAGTCTCTGGAAGGGCCAATACCAGGCAAGCATATCCCATGGCATCTTGGAACAGGGTGTAGTGATCCTGAGATGCCAGCAGCACCAGCAAGTAAGGTAGACAACTTACTAGGATGAGCAGATTTCTCAGCTTCACCGTAGCTGCCTAGCATGTTTCTACTCAGGGATGTTTCCTTAGCCTCAAATGTCACTGGGCTGCAGGGGTTTGGGGAAGCCTGACTGTGCAGTGAGTTGGTGCCTAGGTTGACTTCCTCTCACCACTGAGTCACCATTTGTCAACAAGATGACCCAACTGTCCTGTAGACAGTTGCCATTATCTACACCAACAAAAGGGAACTTTATTTGCCTGATGCACAAGTGTGCATGAGGGATGAGGTGGGGGGTATACAGGGCACAAACAGCGAGGAATCATCATGACAAGTCAAGAGAAAGACCCCAGGAGAAATGCAAGTGCTTTATAATTAGTAATTTGAGAAACATCTTTTTCCGGCTCTTTCAAAAAAAAGGAGCTCTGCATTTTCCTTTGGACTATATCCCTCAAATTAAGCAGCCCTCCTTCTGTGTCTTCTAGGCCAACCACACAAAGTTACAAAGGATGCTAAGAAATAGTCTTTATGTTAGGTACTGATGGTCAGACAAAGGTCAGGACTTCTGTAGCTGTGAAGGATGGAGACAGAGTTGCTGTAGATGGAGACAGTGTTGCCATGGAAGACAGAGAAAGGAGGTTACTGGAGCAGGTAACTAGTAGTTTATTCCTTATAAGAAAACATTTGTAACATAATTGCCACAAACCAGGCATTATTGACAATGTTTATAATTTGTCAGTTAATTCTAAAATCAACAGTCTTGCTATCTCCACTTGCCCAGAAGGCTGAGGCCTGAGAATTAACAGTTTCAATGTGTGACTAGGCTGCTGCGTGAATTCAAAGTCAACTTAGGGAGACCCTGTTTCAAAAATAAATGTAAAAGGATGGGTGCTGGAGGTGTATCATTCACTAACAGAGCACCTGCCCAGCACAGGTGAGATCTTGGTTCAACTCCTAGCACCACCACCACCACCACATGAGAAAAGAAAAAACAAAACAAAACAACAACAACAACAACAACAACAAAAAAGAAAACACCAACACGTCTAGATGACAAAGATGGATTAAATTACACAAGAACACAACCAGCAAGGGATGGAGCCAAGTGCAATTTGAACTTCATCTCCACCACTCTAAGCCTGCAGAAACCAGCATCTGTGGCTCAGCAGGATGTCCTAGCTCTCAAAATAACTTAGACAAACATTGGTCATTTGGATCACCTGGACCAGAGATGCTGCAGGATTTGTTTAAAGTGGAACTTCCCAACTCTAAGCCAAACTCTGAACTGAAATGTCTGAGGACAGAACACCAGTCATAGGAATTCTCATTTGAGACAACCCCTCAAGGTGATTTTTATAAACTTTAGGAAATATTGCTGTAGAGTTTTAGAATATAATAAACTTCCTGGGATGTTTTTTGTATTTAAAGCTGTGAAGCAAACTTTCCTACGAATGCTTTGGAGTTGGAAAGACAGTAACACATGTTCATAACATCTTTGAGGCTAACACTGCAAAAAGAAAGGTAATAAAAGAAAAAAGAACATATGAATAATTAATGACAGGAAAGCCAAAGGTTACACCACAGTGGTGGAAAATTTAACAGTTTCCACCACAATGTGAAGTGTGTTGGCCATATGGCCACCTAGGGTCAACATGCTGCCCAAGACATCCCATGACTTGGGACTGGATGGCAGCTGTGGGCAGCATAGGCAGCTCTGGCCCCACTTTGTAAACCTTGTGCTAGGGTAGGCTGTGATCCCGTTCACCATTTCCATATTTCCCTGACCTGCAAGGCTTAGGGATTGACCTTTCTGGGAAAACAAGGGATAAAGAAACAATAGACCTGGGGGAAAAAACAAAAACAAACAAACAAACAAAAACAAATAAAACAACCTAGGAGCAGGTGAGCAGTGAACTCTGATGGAGATGCCCCATCAGATGGGCCTGGAGATTCAGCCTACTTATTATATACAGCTGGAATGGAAGGCCAGCTAGCTGATCATGGTAGGAGGTCTCTGTAGAGAAGCCATCTCAGGCTGCAGCCGTCTAGGAGCAGGAAGCTGTGGTTGGTACTCTCTGCACACACTGTGAACATCTGGACTCAGAGCAGAGGAAGGCTTTGCTACTACCCCCATGAATCTGAGGCATCGGGGTTCTTGTCATGTCAGCAGCACACATCCACTCAGGACTTCATCCTCTCCACACATGATGGCGAAAGGACACACCTCCACATGACACTTTGGAATGTGATGTGTTTCTGAGATTGCGCGAGCTTTCTCATCCTTCCTGACGAGAAAAGCTCTGTCTGAGTCCTGGACAGGAGACGGGCTTTCCATCATCTCATGCCTCTTCCCGATCTGTATGACATTCCCATCCTCTGGAATTCAAGTGTCTCACACCTGGCATGCTCCTCCTGACAGGGTATTTTCTGTGCTTGGAAGATTGCTGACTTACGCCGTTGAGTGGGCACATGCCAGAATCTCAATAACAGATTGCTCTCTTAAAATAGGCCTCCTGGCCTTTCCTGTTAAGTCAGGTCTCAAGGCTCGGAGTCCGTTGCTAAAGCAGAATGAGCACTTTCCATTGCAGACTGTTATATATAGCCATGAAGCCCCAGGAGGGCAGACCTCAACAGTCACCAGCTAGGGAGTGGAACCCAGAGATTAGGTCAAGTTTTCTTTACTTAAAAAGCAAGAATTAAGAGTAAACGGTCTGTTAGCATAATAATAAATAAATAAAAAGTCATCCTGTTTGGGAGACCTGGGTTAATTCTAGGTTTCCTGTCTACAGTGGCTCCTGAATAAGAACTTGGAAGGCCTTGAAGCTGTATTTTCATAGCCCCCTCACAGGAGCAAAGAAATATAAATTGGCTGTGTCAACAAAGTGAAGGCGTAGAGCTGGGGAAGCTGCTCATTTACTAGAGCACTTCCTTCGCATGTACAAAGTCCTGGGTTGGAACCCCAGCATCGCGTACCTGACGGCCCACATCCAATCCTAGCCTCAGTGTGTGGAAGCGGGACGGCCACAGTCTTGAGGCTGGCATGGTTTACACTTGACTCTGTAAACAAAGCAAATTAAAAACAACAACAAAACCTCACAGATGTGGTACTAATGTGTGATACATTAAACACAGGCCGATGCGGTGGTGCATGCCTGTCATCCCAGCGCTCATGAGGATGAAGCTGCAGGATCAGAAGATCAAGATCTTCATTTGCTGCTCAGGGTTATATAAGACTCTGTCTCAGGGGGGAAAAAAGCTAATGGATAATGGACTGTAGCATTTAAAGCCTCCTTCTGCATTCCCCAGGCCCCACACTGGTACTTTTTTCTGACTTCGCAAAGGCCCAAGGTTATGTCTAAGATTTATGTACATCAGAGAACTCTTCTGCCAGGGTGGAAAGGTAGATATGCTTGGTTGACTAATACAGTAACCACTGACTAGGACATCTACACCACTGAAACATGGCTAACATGGCTGGGAAATGGCATGTTTAACCATATGTTGTTTCAAACCGTTTGAGTAGCCACATATAGATGGCCAGTGGCTACCATTCAGACTGTATAGCTCCCTGGTGCTTAGAATTCCTGGCACCAGGAATTACAATTTCTGAATTCTGTCTTCCTGTCCAATTAAGATGTTAGTGAGGTGTGCACTATATGACTATATTTTATTATTTATAATAAAAGACTGTCTGTCATTCTGTTTGGGGGACCAGGGTAAATTCTCCATGTCCTTTGTCCATAGCGGCTCCAGAATGACAGCTAGGGTGGCCTTGAAGCTGTATATTTAGTATGACCGGCCTCTCATATGACCGACCTTCATTCCCCTTTGGACACCCTGAGAAGTGTGGGTCATTTAGACCCCCTTGCTCCTTACTGGACTCCATGAAACAGAGATGTGACTGTCAAGTGTTCCTGGTCTGCACTGATTTTTTTTTCTTTTTTGTCAAAAAGCAAGTGTTGGTGAAAAAAAACAACAAAAACAACAACAATAACCACAGCTCTCACCTTAAAGGGAACAAGAGATGGCTTATTCTGAAGCTGTTTTGAGTGACTATGGCCTGGGAACACAGACGCGGGATACCCAAATTCCATGTTCTAGCATGGAAGTAATGATGTGGGATTCCCCTCTGTATGCTGTGAATACCATTGGTTAATAAAGAAGTTATCTTAGGTCTGTGATAGGGTAGAGTAGAGCTAGGTGGGGAAAACTAAGCTGAATGCTGGAAGAAGGGAGGCGGAGTCAGGAAGAAGCCATGAAGCCACTGCCAGTAGGCCACGAGCCTCATAGTAAAATATAAAATAATGGAAATGGGTTAAATTAAGATGTAAAAGCTAGCCAATAAGAAGTTAGAGCTAATAGGCCAACCAGTGATTTAATTAATAGTTTCCGTGTGGTTATTTCGGGGGTCTGGGCGGTCGTAAAACAAACAAGCAGCCCCCTACAACAAAGTAAGAGGTTTCCTAGTTTTACAGAGTGAAGAAAATCATACATCAAGGCAAGTTTAAAACACATTGATGGGTGCATCGGAGTGGTGGTTCCAGCAAGATGGGGCAGCTTTTCTCTAGGCTGTTACCTGGTGACAGTTTTTAGCTTTTGGGTTGGTGGATCCTAGGAGTAGATTCCAGAAGGTTTTTGTTTGTTTGTTTGTTTTATCTATAGTTTCATTCTATTAGTTCTGAGTCAGTGGAGGGCAGGGAATGGCTGTTCAGGTGGGCTAACCCTAGCCTGAGATAAGGTAGTTACCTTCTGGACCTGCAGCATCCCAATCCCTCCACAGTACTGCAATTTTAATCAATCAGTCAATCTCTACAGTCCCTGAGTTCTCCGGAAAGCAGTCCTAGAGGAGGAGGCTGGCATGAGAGTAGAGGTACACAAACCACAACCCACCCCAAAGCTCTACCCCACAGGGGAGAAAACTTCATTTGCCTGGGTATCCTCCTGGAAGCTGAGACTCAAGTTCTTTAATTTGACTCTAATTCTACTCATTCCTCCTTCGAATTTCCATCTGAACATAGGAAGACATTTACTGCTGCAGTGCAGTTTGTGAGAGTGTGGTATCACTGTAAAAGAAAAACAAAAATAAAAACACAGTCTTATTACAGAACAGAGTAGTACAGATAGCCATGGCAGTGTCTTAAGACCAAATGCTAGTTCATATGGAGTCCTTGGTAGCCCTAAATTAGACTGCTAACTCTCTTCTGCATTCAGTTTCTTCTCTTGGAAATATTCTCCTCTACATTAGTTGTAAAGGCCCTGTGTATTTTCTTAAACTGCTGATTAATAGATAATGGGTAGTTGGAGTCTCTTCTTCTGGGTCCTACCATGTCAACAAAAGTCTCCATTCTTAGGCCTTAGGTCTCATCTCTCTAGACCCCCTCCAGAAACCTTCTTTTGTTAGGATCTCTACTTTGGGAGAAGGGTGGAAGTAAGTTGAATGGCAAACCCACCCTGCCTCAGGCACAGTATCCTCCGCTTCTAAAATTGTCCATCACCTTCAGAGTTGACACCCACGTCGCCATCTTCCAGAATTAGGCTTTGCTGCATCTTCTCACTTAGCTGGCATGTTTTGTGGTCACAGCACAGAATGGATCACCACCCCCTTGTTTCTGACATCCACCCATGGGTAATAAAACCATGCCTTATTTCACTGCCCCCAAAGCAGAAGGCTCAAGATGCCACAGACAGGTGCCCATTGGCCCACTCACCCTCCCTAACAAGTAGAGCTACTGAAAACACAAATCCTGCTGGCACACACAGTCACTCAGGCCACATGGATGTGATGTGGAGACACAGAAACACTCCAAGGCTTCATTCAAAGAACAAACTCATAACACATTCCAAGCAGCTATAAGGACATTAAGTATTCCTCTCTCCCCCTGAGTGAGCACCCAGCAGAGTACCATGAATATAAACAGCCCTCGAGTTGCCGATCTTATTGTGTCGTTGATGAGCACACATGGTTCTTGAGCACACAGCGTGGGTGGTCTGCTGGGGGCTTATGGATCAAAGCCATGGGGTTTTCTGCTTTGCTCAGCCTCAGCCAGCTATTTCTGAGCACTTGACTAATTGCTGGTGAACTGCATGGTTAAGGGCCCCTTCTGAGTTTTTGACAAGAAAATGGCTACTTGTTTACTCTCGGATGTCATAATAAATCTGCCCTTTACAAACCAGAGAGCCAGCATGGCCACATGGATGAGTGAGTTTCAGACAACTCCCTTGGAAGCTCACAGCCCGCTGTATAACCTTGAGGGAGTCATGAGGCAGGTGTGTCTCCAGCCTTTTCCCGCCACCAGCTCAGTGCACCTGCTCTTGATCTGGGCGAGCAGGCCAGATCTGTACAGCTGCAGAAGATTAAAACGGAAGCAAACTTTGTCTACAAACAGAGCTCCTTCGTGCCTTGTGTTTTGTAATTTTGAAACTTGTTGCTCAACATCACTCCTCTTCACTTTGTATATGCAGAAACATCTTAAATTTGACATTCATTCTGCAAAGAAGGGTGTACTTCCTCAGTTTCCTGTTTGGGGTTTGAATATCCTGTAGTGTTTTGGGGTTTTCTGTTTGTTTGGGTTTTGGTGTCTTTTTTTCTTTTTTCTTGCAGGGATGAGAATCAGATTGAGGGCCTCACACATACTAGGTCAGTAATGCACCATAAATAAGTTAGACTTTTAGCAGCCTCACTATTTATTATAGTACTTAATTTCAGGAGAGAGAGAGAATGAATGTGGGGGTGGGGGTTACCAGAGATTAAAGGCTGGTTATTTTAAATGACCAAACTTGTTTTTTCATAAAAATTCAAATAGTGTAAGGAAGGCATAAATGATGACTTGATAACCTTCTTTGTCCGGTTTTCACTCCCTTGAAAGGACCAGTGTTTTCCATATTTGCGCAATGTGCATAGATGCATTGACTCTTATTTTTATAATTTGTAAACACATGGCTATCTTCCTTATATGCTGTAGTGATAAATACCCATCCATACTCGTGGATATGACATATTTCTAAGTTCTATATATGATTACATCATTCTTTTTAGTAGTTTCCCAAGAATCTTCAATATAATCAGAATCTATTTAATAACGTCCCTATTGCTAGGGT
The DNA here is from genome assembly GCA_004026605.1 of Ondatra zibethicus. Lineage (NCBI taxonomy): Eukaryota > Metazoa > Chordata > Mammalia > Rodentia > Cricetidae > Ondatra > Ondatra zibethicus. The sequence goes on along the minus strand of PVIU01002063.1, from coordinate 21,114 downwards.
CCCTTTCTCCACTTCTCCTCACAACCTCTATCCCTTCCTCTTTCTTGCTTCTCTTATTTTATTAAGGAAAAAGTTTCCTCCTCTATAGCAGTGGAGCTAGTGAGTTGCATGAGCTTTTGGGAAGATTGTTTGTTTACACGGTTCGTTCCCTGGGTTTCCATGTATCACTGCCAATCTGTGACTTGGCGGCCAAAAGCTAAACTGTAGCTTGTGGCCAGATGCAAACTTAACATCGAGGAATGGAAAATCTTGCAAAGTTTCTAAATGGTCAGGAAAGCTTTTAATTCCAAAACAGGTCTCTAGTTTCTATTTTACAAAAAAATAGTGTGGAACCATCTAACTTTTAAAATCATCTTAAGTATGTACACCCCACACAGACAAAAATACAGTTTTTACACCGTGTGAAGCAAAAAGAGACTGGGGTTTCTGGTATGGTAAATATCCTGATTCAAGCATTCTTCCGGCATGGTGTTCCTGCAAGGAACTGACATCTCATGAAGGAGGACCTCTACCTGTATTTTCTTTCTTTCTCTTCTTAAATTCCCGGCATATAGAAGACAATAAATGTTAGCTGAGCCACATGGAGACATACATGTCTTCTGTCTTGCTTTGCTTCAAGAGCATTTCTGATATCTATTTGATGTGGAGAAGACATTTATGAGGCAGAGAAGGGCAAGGGTGAGCCAGGCCTGGAGTAAACCTGTGAGTGTCAGAGAGCAGGAGAGCTAGGCGAGGCAGCCTGGTCTACTGATGGATGCTAATCAGATCTTGAGGGTGTTTTTCTTGGACTTCAGAGCAATGGAAAGCCACAAGAACCCTGCCAAAAGGGAAAGAACAGCCAAGTCGTTGAATAGAGCCTTAGCTGGAGTTGTCCTGTGACTATCCTGTCTTGCCCCTTTCACTGGCTAAGTTTATTAAGATTTTGTGTGTATGTCTGTATATAAGTCCACATGTGTAGAAAGACCAGAAGTTGATGTTGGTATCTTCCTTAATCATACTTCATGTTATATTTTAAGACATGGTCTGTGCTGGCTAGTTTTATGTCAACCTGTCATAAACTAGAATCTTCAGAGAGGTGGGAGTCTCAATTGAGAAAATGCCCCCATAAGGTCAGGCTGTAAGGCAAGTCTGTGGGATATTTTCACAATGATACATGTAGGAGGGCTGGTGGTACTGGGTTCTGTAAGAAAGCAAACAGAGGAAACCATGAGAGCAAGCCAGTAAGCAGCACCATTCCATGACCTCTGCGTCAGCTCCTGTCTCTAGGTTCCTGCCCTGCTTGAGTTCCTGCCCTCGCTGTTTATTGAGGATGAACTGTTAAATGGAAGTGTGAGTGAAATAAACCCTTCCCTCCCAAGTTACTTTTGGTCATGGTGTTTCATGAAACACCTAGTTAGAAACCCTAAGTAGGACAATGGCTCTCACTGAGTATTGGGCTAATTGATTTAGCTAGAATGACTGGCCAGCAAGCCGCAGGGATATTCCTGTCTCTACTTCCCCCAGCCCAAACTGAGATTATATGGGTGCTGGGATCTGAATTCAGATCCTCATGGTTAAACATCTTTCTCCCCAGAGCCCTTGATCTTATTCCCATGTTTCCTTATACCAAAGCACATTCATGGTGTTAGAAATGCCCTTGTATTCTACCTTTATCTATAATAAAGAAGTAAGGGTTGTGCACACACCTAAGTTTCCAACAGACCAACAAAGTCCAAACACCTTTATAAGCAATGAATCTTCTATTTTCATCCTCCCAAGTCTCTTGCTGACCTGAAGATGACATGTTCAAAGGTGTATAGTAATTTGTAGATAGACTAAGCAAATTGGAAGCCCCATACTGATCCCAGGAGCTAGTCTGTCCCAATTCAGAAAAAGACATTTCAATATATTATCTTTCCTTGAAGGCGCTTTATGGCTGAAACTTCCTCGAGGGGATACCCAAGGACTCATCTCATCCTTACCCATCACTCATCCTTCCTGTGCTAGGTGATTTTACTTGTTCCAATTTCACATCCAGCCATGCTTCCTAGGTCAGGAGAAGTGCAGGAGACAGGCAAGGCTGGGGCACAAAGGACTGGCTAAACACAAAGGGCAAAATGCTTGCAGAGCCCTCATCCTCCTCCTTGATTCAGACAATGAAGTCCCGGGATGTAAAGAACGGGAAGGAGTAATGGCTATGTTAAATAACTGTAGTCAAGGTCACAAAGATTGGTGCTGGCCTAACCAGCACATAGGTCAACTTCCCTAAGTCAACTGCCAAAATCTGTAAGAATTACAAGATCTTTTAAAAGAAGAGAAAGAAGAATAAAACGATTTTCAAAATCCAAGTTTGAGTCTACTGTGAGTTTCCTAGGAAAGTCCATAATTCACAGATTAAAATGTGAGTGTGCAAGCCAGGTGGTGGTGGTGCAAACCTTTAATCCCAGCACTCAGGTTGCAGAGACAGATGGATCTCTGTGAGTTCAAAGCTAGCATGGTCTACAGAGCGAGTTCCAGGACAGACTCCATTTTCTTGCTTTGGATTTGGATTTGTCCCTGATCTCTGCAAAGTTATTGGACATATTTTCCCTCCTTTCATAAAGCCCATCTTTTAATCGAAGAATTCAGAGAAGTGGCTGGGCTTCTCCACATCTGAGAGGAAAATCAAGAGCTCTTGCAGCCTTAAGTCTAGAGAGACGTATGAGTCATTCAGTCCAGGTTTGGGATGACTCCTGGCGTGATTGCTGTTGGAGGGCCAGGGAGGAAACAGGGCCAATCATGGAAGTTATTTGTCTTTGAAGAGGCCGTCCACTGCTCATCCAGACCTGCAAGCTCAAAAAGCAATTTCCTCGCCCCGGTCCCCTTTCAGCTCTCACCACACAATGCCACCTGCAAATCAGAACCTCCTAATAAATGCTTCCTCCTTTCTCCCCAAGAAGGAGTTTGAAAATGTTAGCAAAAGAGGAAGAGGAGGAGGAGAAGAAGAAGAAGGAGAGACAACTGCACAATATTCTAGAAGACACTGCCGTCACTAACACTTCAATTTTAATGTTTCTTTTAGCTCCTAACTTCCTCAAAAGATTGAGTTTAGTTGAGCTGGGCTGTGGTTGAGTGGCAAGACATTTATCTCACATAGATTAAGCCCTGGGCATCACACACACACACACACACACACACACACACACACACAAAAAAAAAAAAAACACTTTAGACTTAACAAAGGAAACATAGGACATTTAGTCCTGTGACTAAAATCAGAAGGTCAGAGGTCAGGATGACCATTACGAGCAGCTTTGGTAAATGGAGAGAGAAGTGTTCTTTTCCGGTACGAGTGCTGGGTTTTCATTCCTGAAGCCCTCTCTGTGTATTCATATTGTATCCTCAACCACTTAGCAGAAGCTTAGCATTCTTATTTCAAAGTGTTTATATGTGGGACTTTCTAATTGTAGCTTTATTAGATGTTATCTGTTTGGGACTGATCTTTCTAGAAAGCAGTCCCCATCCCAGGTTTTCCTTTTAAAGTATTTCTTATTCTACCATCAAAACAAGAAAGGAAAGGGCTACATAGTCCATGAAACCCTTCCTGCACTGATGTAATCTGCCCCCTAAGCTCAAAGAAGTTCTGCTTGCTCGGTCACTCAGAGCCATCTGTCCTATCAAAGGGCCCTAGCAGCCACTTGAAAGAAAGGAATAGCAGCTGAAGACAAGGCTGACCATTGTCCCTGCAACTGAATTCCTTTCTTCATCCTTCTTCAAGCTTTTTCCTTTTCCTATACCTTCGCCGCAAGCCAAAGCCCTACCTATCAGACCCATGGAAGAAAGCAAAAGCAATTGCTCTGAGGCACCTCAGGTTTTCCACCATGAATGTGGGTCAATGCAATGATATTACTGAGGAGATGCCTCAGTCAGACACAATTAAACGTGAGAGTCACACAGAGAAGTATCTTGTATCTGTTCCAGTACAGATGAGCAAGCTCTGTCTAGCTCCTACCGTGCTCTAGTTAACAGGCTTCAGAAGACTCTAGGGAAGGACTTGGACTTCTTGGGTTTTGTCAGATGCTAATATTTCATGATTTTAAATATGTCCAGCTGGGCACCGCTTGTGTTACCCCTAGTCCTATTTGCCCCCAAATACCACAGGAAACCATCTGTTGGTGATTCTCAGTTTCTATGCTGGCAGGTGGTTTTCGTGAAGTGGGACACTCATGCTCTTCTGTTCCTGGTCTGCATTGACAAGTTGAACAGCTCCTAATTATCCTGCTCACTGTCCCAGCAAGCTCTATTGGCCTGACTTCGGATGGCCGGAAAAGCATATATAATGCTTTAACCAATTGTTTTGTTTGCAATCAGGCGTCTAAGGTCTAAAATGGTCCCTGGCACAGAGTAGCTGCTCCGTCAGTGCTGTTGAATGAGTAAATGAGCACAACCCTCGCTCAGCATGCTGGCAACAGCATCTTGCACCAACCGCATCACATGCTGGAAAGTCACCACCACTGATTCATGTCTCTGGTACCACATTGACCCTCGCCCAGCCTTTACTTACAGCGCAGGACTTTTGTCCTGTCTGCCTAACTCCTTTCCCACACTGATCCCATTCAAAGGTCTTCTTCTTTGAGTAAAGACCCAAATGCCATGTCCTCAATTCAGTGAATAGCCATTTGGAATGAGTCTGATTTTCAAGATTTTCTGTTATCCACTGACAGCATCGGCAAACATAGCCAAACAACTTTGTGAGTAGAATATTTCCTTGAGCTCAAGAGTCTATGGACACTTCTAAGGACAAGTGGCAGAAGGAAGCTCTCTCCATGATGACATTGTCTAACTAGTTCTGGGGAAGGCCTGATGCCCACATGAAAGGCATATACAGGGACTTTTGTAAAATGAACTTCACTATATTTGAAGTTATAATAATGAAAACAATGTTCCTTTGATGTGGTGTTGCATATCTTTAATCCCAGAACTTGGAATGAAGATGAAGTGAGAGGTTTGAGCCTCAAATCAAAACAATGTATTAAATTTGTTTCATGATAGAACTTTTAACATCTACAAATGTATGTTGTTCTATATCATAATTATTCCCATCACCACCAGCACCAAAGATCCAGGAATCACAGAGGATGACCTGGTTTACAAAGTTAAGTCAGGTCCTGCCATGGAACATTATGACTGGCTTCTAAAGGCTCAGGGACCATATTATTTTATCCTAGGGTGGTGGTATCCCAGAAGGCCGGGACTTAGAAGGTAAAAGCCTTCTTACTGTGTTGGCGTTGTCAAAGAACACAGTGCCTGGGAGCTATCCAAGGTGCTGTCCGAAGCTGGGCTTCCTGAATCTCTTGTCTGAGGATTGCCATGTCTGTAAGTCTGTGTTAAGCTTTTCTCTGCTGTTCAGTTTAATCCATACCACCGTGAATGTGTTCAGTCTTGTCTCTGTCTGCTTCTAGACACACACACATTTCCCCTTAAGTCAGGGTCTCCCTAGCTGACCCGGAACTCACGACATAGACCAGGAAGTCCTGAATTTACAGAGATCTATCTGCTTCTGCACCTCAAGCATTGGAATTAAATGTGTGTGCCACCATGCCTGGCCTGTCTCTCCCTCATCCTGATTCTGCCCCATCTGCCTGGCTATTGTCCTCTCTTAAGATTGATCACGTGTCTCTGATGCAAGATTTCCGTACCTACACCATATGCCAGCAGAATGGGAGAAATCAGAATCAACCAGCAAGAGAAGTTAATCTTCAAGAGTATGATGCCTTATATATTACCACTAAGACAATTTTCTAGTGAAAAATTCCTAATTATACAGACACCAAAAGGGAAAAAGAAAGGCAGTTTTCATATTTATGTTGCTCTCTTTAGGCATGTTTGCTAGAGTGAGAGAACCACTCAGCTATTGTCAGCAAGGTGAGTATTAAAACATATATTTGCTATATAGACATCAGTCCTTTGAAAACTTTTACCTAAAATTAAACTATAAAAATTATTTTGACTATTGCTGTTGATGCCACAGTCTAGCATTTGGTACTAAGTTTTATTTTATTTTTTATTTTTGGTTTTTTGAGACAAGGTTTCTCCGTTGCTTTGGAGCCTGTCCTGGAACTAGCTCTAGTAGACCAGGCTGGCCTTGAACTTACAGAGCTCTGTCTGCCTCTGTCTCCCAAGTGCTGGGATTAAAGACGTGTGCCACCACTGCCTGGCAAGTTTTAACTTTCTTATATTAATATATACCATTTTATTATTTTTAAGTGAGTTCATATTCAAACACACTCTTGCCAAGTTTGCATTATCACACACTCCCAACATGATATACCTTTAGAAATGAAGATTTAAAATACCAAATTAAAATTGTGTTGTTAAGAAAAATGAATTTTCTTGTTTAAAATTCTTGGAGCAGATATTCTGTTGTAAGGGGCAGTCTCCAGTCCTACAGGGTACTGAAAAGTCTTCACCCACTAAACCCCAGTGGCATTCTTCACAATCCTTTCTCAATAAATGGAGAAAGCTGTTTTACAATGGTACTTCAGAAGCCACTTAACCATACTGTTTACAGCACAGCACACTTGAAAAGCTCTTCTTCTTCTTCTTCTTCTTCTTCTTCTTCTTCTTCTTCTTCTTCTTCTTCTTCTTCTTCTTCTTCTTTTTCTCCTTCTCCTTCTTCCTCTTCCTCCTCTGCCTCCTCTGCTTTCTCTCTTCCTCTCTTTCTCCTCCTCCTCATCTTCACTGCTCCCAGCTTCTTGGTCTGTGTTTGAATCACCGTCTCCCTCATCACAAGTTTCATTTTTAATAGCTTTGTACTTCTCTTCATTCTCCATAACATTAAGGTCCATCTTGAAAACACTAAGAACATCAACTGGATTGTAGTCATCCTTCAAGCGGAACACATTGGTAACCTGATCATCTTCTTTCACTAAATCAAGTCCTTCCCAAATAACAGGGTAGTCCTTAAACCCATCCTTCTGTATAGCATCACTTTAATCATTATCTTAGTTCTTTGGTCAGTTTCAGATACATGTAGAATGTTTAACAGGCATTCAGAGATAGTATTGAATCCTTTTGGTGACAACTGGGTTAACTTGAGGCCACACTCCTTAATGATGCCGACAGCTACCTCAGCATTGTCATCTGTTGGTCTCCCCAGCAGCAAAGAGAGCATCTCCAGACACAGAACCTCATGTGCCACATTTTGGTTAGTAAGATTTGCCACAAATTTTGAAGCAGTCAGATAAAGTTGCTTATCATTCCTTTGTTATCCTTTCGGAAATTAAGAATTAGTCTCTTGAAGACTGATTCTCCAATCTGTGGGAATTTTGAGTTGATCACAGCCACCGAAGCTGTGTAAGGAAGACGGGAGAAGCACTCTCTGCCTGCAGAACAGACCCGGACAGCAGCCCTCTCCCTCTGACTGTGTTTTCTTGAAGAAGCTCTTGGATAATAACACTTACATTGGAGATGTTGACCTTGTTAATAAGATCATTGATTGATTTCTCCAGGGCCTCCCAGCTCATCCTCTGGTAGGCTAGACTGTTTTTATCTGTGATCTGCTCCTGCATCATCCTGAGTTCTGCGGGAAGAATATACGCTCCCCTGGTTCGGGTGAGCAGCAGACCCTGCTCATCCTTCTTCTTCTTTGTGGCCGGTTCTCCTGAGTAGGGCTCTGGGTTACTTGGCTCCTTCTTCCAGGACATGGGGTTGTCAGAGATCTTTTCCTATTCGCATCTCTTTCTCTGCATTTTTCTCGGTCCCTAGTGACTCCATGCTGTCATCAGACCAATACCCTCTTCCCGACCGCTCATAGTCAGAGGGGCTGTAATCTCTATTTGGTGGGGGGACCTTTCTTGTTCTGCATTCTGTCTTCTGGAGAGCGTTCTGGTGGTATGAACTGCAGCTCTCCCTTCTGTTGCCACCAGAGGAGTGTTTCGTGTGTGTCACACTTCTTTTCATTTTCTGGTGTCAGTTGACCAAATAAACTAGATTTCTCAAATTGGTTCAAGAAGCACATATGCAATAGTCTGAGTTACTCAACAGTTTTTTTTCCTGTCTCCACACACCATCTCTCCTGAATCCTCAGACCAAAGGGGCGATCCTGTCCCTACAAATCCTCAGACAGAATGATGTCTCTATGAAACCTCAGACTAAATGCCAAGTTTTAATTTTTAAGAGACTCCTTTTTTTTAAAAAATTTGGAACATGGAATTAATATTCAGTACAGTATTTGCTCTAAAGTTTTTGTTTTTATGTAATTAGAATGTTTTATAGTACAATAAAATGCTTTTAAATACATTCATTAAAAATACCACTATAATATGTACATTGTCCACAAGGAAAAGTAAATGTGCATGAACTTAAAGCACAGTGGGAACATCAAATTCTCTACAGCTGAGAGTGTGGGTGCCTGTCTCCTGAACTTCATTTACGATGTTCATTCTATCTTGAGAAAGAAAAGGGGAAAACAGCCGGGAGCAGCGCTGGGTAGACAAAGGCAGGAGGCTAACAAGTTCTAGGCCAATCTGCAATCCATAGCAGCAATTTTCTACTCTATGTTAGGAGTTGATCAGAAGACCCTTTCTCAAACAAAGGAGAGAGGAGTGAAAAAGTGGGGGAGAAGAGGATAGAGAGGGAGAAAAGAGTAGAGTAGGAGAGGAGGAAGGAGAGGAGAGAAGAGGAAGGAAGGGGAAGGAAAGCTCGGTGCAGAATGTATTCTGTCTCCAATCTGCTGAGCATGGCCAGAAGTGTTTGTGTTGGCACCTAAGGTGGAGCTAATGTCTCTGTAGAATCATTTTTACTCTGTCGCCAGCCCTCGTGTGACCAATGAGCTGCATCTCTAAGGCAGTTCTTAAGATTACTGACACATATCATAGCCACTACCATGTTTTTTCTGGCTGTGGAAAGTTAATAAACTCTGCAGGGACTACATTCTTGACCTTGTCTTCTGATCAACTGTTAATATCAAGTACAAAATATTAACCAGACACGACATTCCCACTGGGCTCCAACTGAGCTTTGAGTCAACTTAGACTCGGTATCAACAGAACTGGAACAGTCAGCTAACCCACCTTAACAGCAGGACACATTATTCCATCAGAACTCTCTAAGACAGACTGGAATACAATACAGATCAGAGGATATTCAGTCCCATAGAATGGAGGTCTAGGAGCCTGGATATCCGTGACTGTCATACCACTTGAGGCTCATTCTCTGACCAAGAACTCTTATTTCCAGAAAGGAAACCCAAGGCTCGGAGATGCTAACCCACTGCTCACACTCACACAGTCAGTGTGGGCAAAAGGAAGACAGGAGGCTGGCTCAGGACCACTTCCCACAGTGCTTCCACCCAGTTCACAGCAGCTGTCTGTCCTCCTCCTGGTTCCTGTTGTTGAGGCCTGAATCATGCAGACTTCTGTCCTAACAAAGCTCTGGTTTTTTTTTTTTTCCTCCAAATTGAAATGCCTCTAACTCGAACTGGTGTAAACTAAATGGAGACTTTATCATTTAACATAAATCAAAAGCTTGATGGAATCTGACTTTGAGTCCTTGTAGGGGATTAAAGATGCTATCTGGTTTGAGTTCCCTTTCTCTGTGTCTCTCATCCCTGTCTTGAGCTGTGCAGTTGTGCTGTCTTCATCCTTGGGAGAGCTTCCTCACAGACTCCAGCAGGTGGAGGCAGCCAACCTTCATAAAGATGGTAGTCATCATAGAGAGAAAGCTGCTTTCTCCTAGAGGCTTATGAAATTCTTCCCACAAGCCACACTTACCTGGGTTGGTCATGCGATTTTTATTGTGGGACCAGTCACTGTAGCAAAATGGATTGATAATGTCACATAGCCATCCTTAGAGGAGCACAGTTAGGAGACTTGAAGTAGTAATATACCATAGTACCGAGAGATGGCAAGACCCTGAAGGTAGTATAGAACTGCAGGAAACTCAACAAAATTGATTGGTATTATCATGACTTAATAGACATGAAATCTAGGTTCTTGTTTTGTTGAATACATACATGACACAAAGTACTGTACTAGGTCCATGCATCATACTAAATGTTCACATGCATCCCCAGGAGGACATGTTATGATCCAAGTCATGACATCCATGAACATGAAATGTCCTACTTATTTCAGTTCTTCAAGCAAGCACCCCCATCCTATTAATTCATTACAAGCCCCAGATTTTATATGTATTTGGATTTTTGTACCTTAGAAGATTATCTTTGTATTCTAAAAGGCTGGATGACCATTTGGTTTACATCCTTGTAGGGACTGGCAGGAGAAGTCAGGAAATCACAAATAGCAGTAATCGTGGACAAATGATGAACTGGAGACCACTACAATACTAAATATTAAATTAATTTCCAATTTTCTTAATAATAATTTCAATAAATAATACTGAAGGACTTACTACCCAATGGCAAAACAGGTCAAGAATATCACACAATGGGAATATCAATTATCAATGACTTTTATACCTGTAAAAAAATGTTCTACTCCACATAACAAGAAAAAAATCACATGATAGCTTCGATAAAATTCCATTTTAATTTACTGGCCAAATCCCCATCATTCTGATGAATGCTAAAGCTGATTTGGATAGAAGAAGTGCCCCTATGTATTGCCACTAGAAAAAAAAATTGACACATCTTCAAGAAGAAACATTTGGTACCACTTAACCAAAATGAGAAAAAAAAATCTCTATTCCTTTTAATTCTGCAGTGCCATTTCTAGAGGTCTCTTCCATAACTGTGCATACTTTGAAGTCTGTGCTTAGTCATAAATAGAAGATAATCACCATAATTCTTTTAAAAGCAAATGATATGAGGATATGTTCATCACTAGGGCAGCGATTAGTTAAAGTTGATGCTTCTAATCAGAGGGAATGCTATGTGAGAGTTATATATATATATTTTATTTTTCTTTATTTCTTTGTTTTCTTTTTGAGCCACAGTCCCTCTAGAGAGCTCAGACTGACCTTGAATTCATGATCAGTCTCCCTACTGCTGGGATTAGAGGGATTAGACACCAGGTCCAGCTCTTTTATGCTAAATAGAGGAGCATGTCAATATTTCCAAGGAACATCTTCTAGAAACTCTTCCAAGAGCTGGTGCCTAGCAATGCAAACATTCTTGTTCAGTGGAAGCCTCTTTTAGTTTTTCAAGCTTTGTAAAGCTGAGTTCCCTTTCCAACAGCCTCATGACCTTTCCCTGTGGGTTCATCACTTGGTTTCCTGTTGGTAGTTGCTAAGGTAAACTTCTCTTTCAGAACTGCCACTGAGGTCAGCAGGGTTTAACCACACCCTGCATAGCCCTAAAGAAAAGTGCAGACAGACATCTGGGTGGCAGTTTCCAGTGTTGGCCACTGTTTACATTGGAGATTGCAGCTGGCGATCTCCTTAAGCACTCATAACATTCTGTAATCTTTTGACACAACTTTTGCAGTGTAAGCTACAAGGAGAAGTTTCCCTGGTGTCAGGGGGAACGGCAATGTCCTTGGAGACAGCTGTGTGGTGCTGCCCTGTCACTGCTCCATGAAGTGTTTTGTAACAACGCCTCCAAACTGGGAGTTTGATAAAAACCATTGCTCTCTTTAATCTGGAATGTCACATGCCAATGGCCTTCCAAATACTTCCCACAAGCTCTGCATTCCAGCAAAGCAAAGAATTGTTCAATTTTACACTTCTTTGCATCTCTCAGTGCAGTGGGGTTAATGTTTCAAAAAGTATTAACAGTAAGGGCATATGTGAAAGTAGTTAAGTGCGGTGTGAGTCACTAGTGAAGATCCTAGCTTCCATCAAACGTCATATTTCCCGGAGCGAAATTTAGGAATAACAGTAAGTGAGAAATTATTAAGAAATTTGAAACTAATGAGAGAGCTCCATAAGGAAAGGAATTTTAATGTGTCTTTATATAAAAATAATAAAGGAAACCTACTGTCAGGAGGGAGTTTATTCATTTACTTAAAAACAGAGAATACAAACTTGCTAAGAGACAAGCAGATCTGCTGTGTGCCCTTAAATGTGAAAAGCCCTAACGAGGATAGTAGACAAGGAAATAAGCAAATGTAAATGGATATAATGGATGCTAAAAGAGCCAAGAAGAGACTTTCAGTATTGTAGGTGGAGGTTAGCAAGGAGTTGTACATTGCACAGCTATCCACAGTGCCTCTGTCAAGACCGGAATTTAATGAAGTGTCCATGACCACTGCAAAGTCCTTTCCATACGCAGAGAGGGTATGGCTGTAGCCCTGTGTGGGGGGTTAGAAAGGAAACGTGGATGCTATAATTTTGTTTTGCTCTTTAAATGCAGGTTCCCCTTTTCTCCTGGTGCAAAACTCTGTTTGAGATTCCCCACATGAGAACACTTTGCTACGCTAGACTTTGTTCTAGGAGGAGTTTCTTAGCAATGGGTACCCACATAGAGCTGTAAGGTTTTGGTCATGCCTTCTCAATTATAGGCCACTTTGCCCATTCCACTTTAGGAGTAGACAACCTATAAAGAGGTGGTGCAAATTAACATCCTCAGAATGTTGCTTTCTCTGGAGAGTTGGGTATAAGTTAATACCTCTTAAATCACATTCTCTGTACAAAAGTAAATTGAGAGCCAAGGGTTCCTGTACTTTCACTGGCTCAGAATGAGGGACCTCAGATGGCAGCAATGGAGCAGAGAAACCATTCCCATTGAAAACATACTGGGAAGGGTTGTAAAGCCATGAAAAGCCCTACAGAGTGACCCTTGCTATCCAACAGGGGCCTGAGGCCCAGTGGACTGACTTTTTTTTTATCAGATAGCATGGGACAATGTGTTGTCCATCAGTTAAGAGTCCAAATCCTTTGTGAAAATGACCTATACCAAAAACTTACCCTGAAGCCTTTTCCTCAGTGTCTGGAGTAAATACATCAGCCTGGTACAACAGGCTGAAACCTAGGGATGCTGCCATTGGTGGCCTTGTGTAGAGTGACTCTGTAACCCTTCATGCCCTTGGTGTCACGTGTCTAGCACTGTTTACGGTTCAGTAGATTTATTGATGATTATGAATCTGGTTGAAAAAAAATGAATATTAATAATCTCAAATGATTACTAGAGTATCTTTAATATTTAAAAAGTGCTATCCCAATTATTTTCAGATAACAATATCAACTAGTTTATTTTAGTTTTAGTTATATGTGTGGGGGCATGTACAAATGATTGTAGGTACCCAAGGAGGCCAGGGGCATCAGATCTTTTAAAACTGGAGCTACAAGCACCTGTGAGTTGCCCAGCATGAGTGTTGGGAACAGAACTCATGCCCACTAAAAGAGCAATGTATGTTCTTCACTACTCTTAACCGTCTCCATATTGACAAATATTTTTGAGAACCCCTACCTACGGAATTTTCTATACATATTCATAAATTTTTGTTTTTTAAAAAAACTTTTTATGTGCCAAAGTAGTCACAGCTCTTTCAACTGTAAGTTTATGACTTGTACAGAATTAGGATACACGTGTGTGGAGGAAGGGTTTCTTTGCAGAGAGGGATGTTTGCTACAGGGTTTGAATGCATTGCTCTCCAGAATGCTCTGGTCAGCTGGTGGCTCCAGAGATGACTGTTTGATGCAGAGCACAGTTGGACAGTGGGATGGACACAGAGGAAGAAGTCAGGCATGAGAAAAAGCTGTGTACACGGCAGCAGAGAAGCCCGAGGCCGAATGTGTCTAGCTGGGAAGGCAGAAAGGGTCTTCTGTGCAGTGGCAGAAGTTGGTATCAGGTCGGAAGAGTAGGGCCATCACAACAGCAGGATAAAGGGTAGCTAGTATCAGAGAGTTCTGGCATAAGATGACAATGAGGGTGCTGGGCATCCAAAACATCTTACTGACTGGTAAGGACTAACATTTATTAAGATCTTGGCAATATGCTAATTACTATACAATATGGTCTTGTTTAATCTTCTTAAAAATGATACAGAATTGGTGATTTCACATCCCTATTTTACCAGTGGAAAAAGTGAATCTCAAATGCTATAATTAACTTGCCCCAAAATGACAGCGTTTCTAAATAGTGTGGCTAGAATCTGAACCAACATCTGGCTGACATGCCTACTCCATTTGACCACTCTATTCCTTCACTTAGGCAGGGTGTGACCCAGGGAGAAAGGGCACCATGAAATCAGGGAAGAATGGCCTAGTCCGACTTCAGGGACTAGACTACAGGCTCATGGAGGAAGCTGACAAAAAAGCAAGCAAAGAAACAAAACTATACACACAAACCACAAAAATGAACTCTATAGGTTGCATTTGTATGCTCATGAGTGTGTATATGCAACCAAAACAACCAGAGGAAAAGAGGCTATCAATCTGAGAGTGGAGGGGTGTAGGAAGGGTAGAGGGAGAAGACATGGGAGGGGGCAAATGAAGGAAAGAGGAGAAAGTGATGTAATTGCATTTTAATTTAAAATGCATTTTAAAAAATAATAAAAAAGTCTCATATAGAAAAAATCCTAGGAGCACAGCAAGAAAGAAGGGCAAGCATTGCTGTCGGGTCTGGCTTACAAGGTTTGAGGCAGTCTCCCAGGAGAAAGCTGGGCTTTTCTTTGGATGACACTAGATAGAAACCAGCTGGGAGATGAAGAACTTGCTGAGGATGGAAAAGGGGAGCCTCCCACCGCAAAGGGCACAGGTGTTGGATTTAACATCAAAGGAATAGTTGTCTTAAAAAAATAAAAAAAGGAAGTGAGAGAAAGATTTTCTCACAGCATCCCTGAACAAATGTTCAGCTGATCTGCTACCTGAGCAAACACCCTGCTCAGAGCCTAAAGAAAGTAAGAATGCAGTACAAACTTCCCTCTCTGGAAAAACTAAGGGACTTACAACTCAATAGTAAATGACAAATAACCAAACTTTTTAATAGAAAGGGGATTTGAATATATTGTTTGCAAAGAAGGCATACAACTGGCCAATAAACACAGGAAAGATGTTCTACATCATAAATCATTAGATAAACACAAGACAAAGGCATACTTAGACACCACTTTTTATTTACCAGGATGTCTAATAAGAAAGATGGATAATAGCAGGCATCGATAGTTCTATCCATAGACAAGAAATAGGACCTACACATTGGGGATGGGAAGCAAACACTGCAGCCACATGAGAATTTCTGGCAGTTCCTCCAAAAGCTAAACATAGTTACCATATGCGCTAACGAGCAGTGAACGATGGTCTCATCAGTGAGACTTGACTGTTCATCTACTGAAAACTCACGTGCGTGCTCACAATAGCATCCCTGCTCATCACAACCAAAAGAGAGAGTAGCCCAAACATCAGTCAGCTGGCAACTTCAAGATGCAAAATAGGACTGTATGTTAAGAAGGAATGAAATTCCAACACAGGTGAACTTTGAAGTCATCTGAGAAGTCAACCATACACATATTCCCAAAACAGGCAAATCATGGTCTCTAGAGGCAGCTGAGAGGAGGGTGAAGAACCTGTGAATGAGTTGAGAAACTTGGCTTCAGTGGCACAATTATTCTAGGATCACATAACAATGAGATAGCTGTACAACCTTGGGAACACACTGAGAACCACTGGATTGTATCAGAAGGGTAGATTCTTTGGTGAGTGGATTCATTGTAACGTTAGATTGCTGATGTCAGTCTGGCCAGTGTGGAATAAATCATGTATATTGTTTCACTTTGTGGTATGTTTCTCTTTAATAAAGTAGATTTACAGGAATTTTGCTAGTTATAGTATGGA
The DNA here is from genome assembly GCA_004026605.1 of Ondatra zibethicus. Classification (NCBI taxonomy): domain Eukaryota; kingdom Metazoa; phylum Chordata; class Mammalia; order Rodentia; family Cricetidae; genus Ondatra; species Ondatra zibethicus. The sequence continues at coordinate 5,421 of PVIU01002063.1, read as the reverse complement.
AAAATCACTTGCTCATTCTATATTTGATTTCACAAATTTCCTCTAAATATATCATGTTCCTTCTAGTTTAATTTAGCTGTAACATGGCAACAAAATAGAGTGTTTCTTTGAAACCCCAAGTCGAGGTTACAAGCATCTACCCAAGTGTGGACTCAGACTGGCTGGTAATGGCTCCATGGGACTCTGTGTTTAAAAAGATTCTGAGGCTGGATCCAGGCTGGGTATGAAAAGTGGTCTCAGTGATTGAGTGCAGTATCTTGGACTAGGTGGTGATGGTTAAGATAGAAGCATTTGAGTTAGTTAAGTTAGGAAAGTGCATTGCTCTACTGGGTAGATGAACCTGAAAACAGTTAGTAGACATATTCACACAGAGTGTTCTGGAACTGCATTTGAGGTCTGTAATGTAAATGTGCAATCTCGACATTTTGAAATAGTCAATATTTATGGACGAGATGTCAAAAATCACTCAATAAACAGCATCAACTTTTATCAGACAGTATAATATCAAGGTATTTTGAATAATGCATTTTATGCAGTGTATGCTTCAAAGGCTCTTAACAAGAAATCATTAGCATATGCTTACTGGGATTTACAAAGTGAGACAGAATGTCAAGACAGATGGGGGAGGTAGTCTTCCATGGGAGAATGATAGGCTTAGCAAGGGCTACACTCTTGGAGAAAACTCTCTCTCCCTTTCCCTGCAGCTAATATAATTGCTGACCACTCCGTGACTAGGAGGAGGATTGTGTACTCAACTCCCCACTCAATGCTGAAATTTGGTCTCGCCTAGGCTTGCATGGGTCTTGGGCAAGTTATTGCAACCTCTGGGAGTTCCTATGTAGAGCTGTCCCGCTGTGTCCAGAAAAAAATATTTCCTTGCAGTCATCCACCTACTCTGGCTCTTATACTCTTTCTACTCCATCTACAATGATCCCTAAACCTTGCGATGGAGGAGGGTTTGGTATATATGTTCCTTTTAGAGCTGAGCATTCTGCAGGGTTTATTCTCTGCACCTTGGCCAGCTGTAGGCCACTCTATTAACCACCCCCACTACCTTTTTGAGGTAAAGTCTTTCTGGTCACAAGCTTGTCATCCTCCTGCCTGATCCTTCACGTGCCAGGAATTAAGAGGTGTGCATTACCACGTCCAGTTCAACACAGGCTTTTTTAACAGTTCCCACCAAAAGGTTCAGATATCCCCCCCATTGTTTGGGGCTATAAACCTGCTATTACACACGTTCACTGACGTTTGAGTTCTACTTAGAGTCATCTCTTCCCTCCCGATCATGCTACAGGTACCCATGATGCACTTTCTGCAACAGACAGAAGGTGCCCACCTCACATGGGCAGAGCACTAGAGCTAACCCTGGCGGTAGGAGTGCAGGTGAGCTGGATCTGAGGACCTAACAGCAGGCTAACTGGCCCCCATCCTCTTGCTGCAGGCTGCTTTGGGTGAGCTAGCCAAACAGTGCTGGAGCGCTCACCAGGGTAATGAGGATGCGGGAAAGCTGGCAGGCTGACCAACCTAGCTACCACCCCAGCCCAGAACCAGAGCTCAGCGTTAGCTCACCCCAACATCCACCTCATTAATGAACTGCTGGGGGCGTGAGAAGGAGAGGAACCTCCGGATCCAAAACTGCAGGATCTCCATGACACAGAACAATAGGATATCCAAGAGGAGCCCCACAGAGAGCCCATTGTCAGTAAGTGTAGCAGAAGCCGGAGGCCTCAAACCAGACCAATGACCCATAGCAATGAACACTTATAAGTAAAGATGAATGGACTAAAGGGTAAACTGTGTGACCCAACAGGCCACATTACAGCTTCCACGATGAGCTTCTTCTCCTTTTTGTTTGGGTTGGTTGTTTTTTCTTCTTTAATTTTGTTTTGTTTTGGTAGGGATGTTGCAAGAGCAGAGGATGGAAGTGAGGGGACAGGGAGATAAGTAGGTTCGTTATGTGAAATCCACAAAGAATCAATAAAAGTTAAAAGAATTTTTTTAAAAAAGTAAATGTCTTGAATCCCTAGCAGGTGCTCAAATGTTACCATTACTCAGGAACAGCTTCTTACTAAACTTAGCAGTACCTGGTGATAAGAGTATGTCTAGCCGGATAATAGTTTTGTGTCTTTATAGATTGTAATTATGGTAGCAAAATTAAAACTATCATCAAAAGGTAGAGCTTAATATTGGTGGTAATTGTCTTGAATATTAAAAGGCATTTGACTAAATATTTAAAAAAAGAGAAAGAAGTGCCTAGAGAATGAGTCCCATTTCTTCGGAGGGGAAGGGACCCCCAGATGACTCCAGATGTAAGTTTGGAAACTTCAGCTTCACATCTCGACCTTTCCCTTATGGGATGTGGGAAGGAAGGAGCTGATGCAGAGGAAACTGGGAAATGCCCAGAGGAGCTAGCCTCTGCAATAGCAACTTTGGGATTATCATGGAAGCTGGCTCATGCCCCATTTCCACCTCTTCACTTCTGCGGGAAATACTCTCCACACCCCCCGCCCCGTATCTATCTTAGTTATGGTTTCTACAGGTGTCATAAAGACCAGGACCAAAAGCAACTGGGAGTCGGGAGTGAAAAGATTGATTTCAGCTTTCCACTTTCAGATCAGGTCCATCACTGCGGGAAATCAAGAGGTTCCCTCTTCTCAGATGACTCTAGCTTATCTCAACGTGACAAAAATCTAACCAACCCACTACCCCATCCACACTCCACTTAGCCACCTGCCAACTGAGATGCCCCTGAACAAAGTTGGGAAAACAAGGTGGCACTTACATATCCCCTGTGGTTGCAGTGATCCAAGTCTTCACTAGCAATCCCCTGGGTATCAAGAGCCCAACTTCATCATTGGGAGCCAGTAGGCACCACAGCTTGTGAATGGCTAATGGGTACCATGTACTTAGGGCAATGCCTGGTACCTGAAGACTAGCTGTACCCAGAACACTTAGTGGTGACAATGGCTTTAGGCATCAGACTTACCACACTGGGGTGGGCTGAGATGTCTCTAAAAGCTGTTGTCGATTGTGAGTGACTGCCACATGAAGACTGCCTGTTGGAGATAAGCTTGATCTTGGAATCCTCCAGCCAGCAAGATGACCTACATGGAGGCTGATCGTTTGCTGGGTTGCTGCTGGCCTGCCCGAACTGGCCACTGATGATCCTAGCTGGGATGGTTACTTGGGGCAATATGTATGGAGGATGGGCTGAATGAAATCAAGGAAAACATAAATGTATTTCAGAGCTTTCTGGTTAGGTACCCAAACTACCAGGGGTGGAGTGGGCAGCCACATGGTAGAAGACATTAGGTAGATGTGGACACAAATGCGGGAGTTTCCGGGCATTTGCATTGTTCAGCTTGCACTTCCAAAGACCAATAAACAAGTGAATCACTCTGCTAGGAGGTCCAAGTGGCCAGAGCAGTGTGGAAGGTTACATTGGTGTTCTTGGCTTCACTTCTTCCCCAGCCCTCCATATCGTAGTACAGCCCACAGAATACCACTCATTCGTATTAGCAGGACAGAGGCAGAAAGAGAGAGAAAGGAAAATAGAGAAAAGAGGATGGGGAAAGGACAAAGAGTGAAATGGGAGATAAGAGAGAGAAAGAAGAGAGAAAAAAACAAGGAATTGAGAAGGAGGAAGAGATGAAAGAGGAAGACAGAATGGGCGTGACCCTGCTGTGTCCGCGGCTCTCTAAGCCCTATGCAATATGTTCTACATACACTTTCCATTTAGTTGTATTTGGATAAGAAATAGTCTAGGCAAAGGGAATCCGATTCTTAATTTAAAAGAAAAAAAACTTACACTTTGTCTGGATAGGGCCCAAGAGCCAGACTGAGTAACTAAATCAATTTAGTCTATTCTAACGATACAAGCTAAATGCAAATGAACTCATTTGTTCTGGGGGAACTGTGTAAGGAGATGGTTGCGTGCCCCAAGTCATCTTATTTTGAGACTTTTGGGTCCAGCATGCTCATATTGATAGATCCTAGATTCAATGTCCTGAGCCTGCACCCTCACCCGTGTGAGAGCCAGGATGCCTTGTGCAATGTGCTAAGGGGACCTGGTGTAGGATGAGGAAAAGCATCAGACACTTGGCCTCAGTGCTGGAGTTCAGAGGAGTTGAGGGATAGAAAACTGGACAGGGCACTCCACTCTCTTGTGAAGACCGTTGCTCAACTCCAGCCTGTTGTCACATGGGGAAGTGCCTGCAGTATGGCCAAACCATGTAAAGGTGTCCAGCTTTTGACATTGTCATATAATATCCTTTACGATTGTTTTGGGATGCATCAACAGTTATCCTGGGGTGCATGTGGCCCACACAGTGCAGGGTAGACATGCCCATTTCACAGGTCAAAGACCAGTGTTCAGGCGATTCTGTTGGGTTGAGACAAAGCACTTGCAGGGTCTGTCTTCCCACGGGTTTAATGGATGGAACAGTTCCTTTCCTTCCTTCTTTTACAAACAGAAGACTAATTCCTTGTCTGCATTCCTCTCTCTTTCAGGCCATTATGTTTATGTGGACACCTCTTTTGCTAAGCAAGGGGAGAAAGCCGTGCTGCTGAGCTCTGATCTGCAGGCGGAGGAATGGAACTGCCTTCGCCTGGTCTACCAGATAACCGCACCACTGGGCCCCGTGTCAGATCCCAGCCAGCTGAACCTCTATGTGAGATTTGAGGATGAAAGCTTTGATCGCTTGCTTTGGTCCACTGAGGAGCCATCAGACAGCTGGCTCATAGCCAGTATGGATCTCCCAAACAGCTCCAAGAAATTCAAGGTAGGCAGGGCTGAGGAGGAAGATATGAGACCTGTTTATGCTCCATGAGGTCTTATGACAGTGGTTCTCAACTTTCCTAATTCTGAGACCCTTTAATACAGTTCCTCATATTGTGGTGATCCCCAACCATAAAATTTTTTGTTACTACTTCCTAACTAATTTGGCTACTGTTATGGATCATAAAGTAAATATCTGATATGCAGGATATCCAATATGAGACCCCTGTGAAACGGTCATTTGACCCCCCCCAAAGTGGTTGCGACCCACAGGTTAAGAACCATTGTCTTATAACAAGTAAGTCAGTAAGGTTAGTTGCATTGTAGAAAATTAATGTAAATTAATATTTGTTTATTCCTTAAAAGAGCATCTTCATGAACTTTCCCATCTATTTAAAACATCCGACTAGATGGTGCTTAACTTGACCTTCTCAGTGAAAATGGACTTTCTGGAGTATTTTTGTTGCCAACAATTCTGCATCATCCTTCTAAATTGTTTGTGGAATATGTTGTGTTATCTTCTTCCTGGGTTAGTTGCTCCAAACTTTGAGCAAGACATTATCATAAAATGAAACATTAAAATACGTTGAAAGAGGAAAGTTATTTACCAGTCATGTTTCCTTTCCTTTTCAGAGAGGCTAATT